>RZOE01000070.1:107500-255000 GCA_003992445.1 Leishmania aethiopica
CAGCACGAGTTGGAATGCACCGTCTAATGTCGTATGTACTCTCTTCCATCAGGGCAGTCTCAAGCTCGACGCTTAGCGCGTGCCACGCAGCCTCCTCAACGTCCTTTGAAGGGCATGCTGTCGACCACGCCCTCAAGGCAGGCTCCAAGATTCTCACGAGTCGCTCCACGCGCTCTGTCAGATGGGCCGTTGCTGCGCTGTTCGCAGGGCTTCGGTGCAGTGCAGGCGCAGCGCTGTGCTGTGCTACAGCAGTGGCGAGACGGTAGTTTGGTCGGTTGTGGTGGCGCATGAGCATCGCAGAAGTCACATGGTATTCACATGTAAGACTGCGGCAAAGGTAATGAAGCAGCACGGCGCCAACCGCCTTCCACCGCATGAGCGCGCTAGCGCTTGCATCGGCGCTCGATGGTGGTTCAGTCGACGCCTCCTTGTCCCTCAACCAGTCCAATGCTGCCTGCCCGTTCAAGTCGAGGCCGGTGCGGGCCTGCTGCAGCAGATGCACCACGTCGCTCTCATGCGGAAACGGCAACGTCGCAAGCGCCAGCGTCAAGTGACAGAGAAAGAGATAGGGGTGGAAAAGGCGGAAGACGGCAGACGGCGATGAGGACGCGGCCAGAGTGGCGGCAGCGTCGGTAATCTGCCGCGCATGTTCCTCGCACCACGACCGCGCCTTGTCATCTTGGTAGAAGAAACGCACAAGGGTGGTGATCATGCTGTCGCGCAGCCGCTTGTGCAGTAGCGTATACACGGAGCTGTGGACACTGCACCCACCCAGCACATCACCGGCGCCGCTATCGACAACAGTAGCCGTTGTCGCGGCGAGCGGCTTGCCGGGCAACACCGCGCTGCGCAGAAGATTCACGCCGCACGTGTGATGCAGACAAAACGCAAGCACGACACCCCGCCCGACCGACGCCCCCACCACCTCCTCCTGGCGCTCACAGTGGATGGTGAGACTGGCCGCCGCCTGCTGCCGCAGCGGCCCATGCACATCCGCGGCGAGGGCAACGATAGATTGCATGTACTTGTCAGGCGGCAGCAGCCCCCCGTGCGCGGCTTGCAGAAACAAGCGCAGACAGAGCGAGCGTACGTGGGTGTTCGGAGTGCCGCAGCTGAGCCGCGCGATGTCGCCGTGAAACTGCTGAAAGATCCATGTTGCCATACCGCTGTTAAAGTCCTCCGTGTGCGCTGCAGTCGGTGAGTGCGGCGGTGGGGCTCTTTTCGCGTTGGTTCTCGTCTTCATCTGCTTGGGCGCATCGACAGCGGCGGCGGCTCGCTTATGGCACGTGCGCTTGGCACGGCCACAACGCGGAGGCGCCTCAAGCTTGTCGCTGCGGTAACTGCTTTCCCGGCTTCCACTCGAAGTGTCGCTGGCGTCGCCGCCGCCGCTGGTGCCGAGGATGAGTGCCGTCGTGCCCAGGTGAGTGGCCTTCCGCGCTGCCGCCTCCACCCGCTGGTCCTCCTCTTTGAGAAAGTCGGAGAGCAGGGAGAGGCCTTGCAGTTGAAAGCTCATGTCGTGTGAGCGAAGCGCGTCGCGAATGCGTCCCTCGGCGCGGAGGAAGTACGTCGCGGGATCCAGCATGCACAGGGATGCAACAACGCGCAGGGCGATCAGGCCAACGCCCTTTTGCGTGACCGGACCGCCACAGCTCCCCAGAACGTCCTCCAGGAGCTGGTACGTGTTAGCCATGATACCGGGGCCCGCGATGAGCGCATTCAGCGCTGTTTCCCCGGCGTCGTCGCCGGCCAACGACTCCTCCATCAAGGCCGGGTGCGGCGGGTGCTGCTTCCAGCCCGGATACATGCGCAAAAACTCGGACAGGAGAAAGAGGAAGCGCTGCGTGTAGGCGACACTCTGCGGCTGCGTGGCCAAGCTCGGCAACAGCCCCCGCACACGGGTGTAGTAGGTGTTCATGAGCGAGTAGCAGAGTTGCAAATACGGCACGTTGACCTGTCCGGAGAGATGATGCTTGGCGCCGCACGTGATGAGGGCGCTCAGGGTACCGCAGGAGGCGACGATCACGCGCTGCTGATACGGCCCCACGTACTTGGATAGCAGCGCTGTTAGGCAGCGTGCGAGCTGGTCGAGGGAGATGAAGGGCAGCCGAGGGACCTTCAGAACGGCGTGCAAGGTTTGACACATGTGCAGCAGCGCCCCGCCCAGAGCCTCCGGCGCCTTGGCAAGTGGCGATCTGGGAGGCGGGGGGTAGGCAATGGACTGCACCAGCACTTCGGCCAGCGGCTGCACCCACTCCCCGTGGGCCTGCGCGAGTGCCCGCAGCGCGGCGAGGCATGACACGGCGTCCTCGGTAGAGTGAAAGCAGTTGTACCGCGTCCACAGCGACCGCGCGGCGCAGCGCATGACGTGGAGCAGCCGGGCCCCATCAACATGGTAGCCGCGCGGCCGACGACGCGCTGCAGCCGCAGTCGCGGCAGTGGCGGTCGACGAAGATGTCTCGCGTGCCGGGTCGTATGCGGCTACGTATGCGTGCATGCCCTGTAGCACCTGCACGAGCGGGTGGTCCTCGCCGAGATCGTGCGGGTAGTCTGGCGCCGCCATCACCACCAGTGCAACGAGTTCCTTTGCCAGCTGCGCGTGTGCGCCGGTGAGGGAGCCCTCGGCGTCGCCTAGCGTCACTACCCAGCGGCGCAGAAAGTGCTTCACCACCTCCTTCTGGTTCCTCTGCGCCTCGGCCTCGTCGGGGGAGGCGAGTTGCAGTAGCTTGTGCTGGATGAAGAACAGCAGCGGCGCACCGTGCGGGGTGGCGAAAAGGCACTGGTAAGCGTCATCTGTCAGAAATGCGTCGAGGGCGGCGATGGTGCGCGACACCACTGAGGCGCTCTTGTCGTTGAGGAGGTAGAGGAGGCTGCTCACCACCTCCGCAGTGACCCCGTCAGCTGCTGCAGAGAAGTGATCCGTCGAAGCCGACTCGCCCTCAGTTGCGGTGACGGTCGCGCCATTCAGCATTGTAAGCAGAAGGGGCACGATAGACTCCCGCACTCGCGCACTGTCGTCCTGCACACACTGCCGTGCCACGGGCCACAGATAGCGATGGAGCGGCGGGTGCGCCGCGGTAAGGCGGGCGAGGTGGCCAAGTGCTCTCTTCTGTACCACGTCCGACACCGGTACCGCGACGCCCTGTGCGTCTTTGAGGTGAAAAATGGAGAGCAGCATCGACACCAGGGTGTGCCGTGTGCGCCGGCTGAGCATAGAGTTGCTGAACTGCGTGCTGATGGCCTGCGTCCACGCACACACATCGTTCCAGTTGGCCGGTGCGTCCCCCGCGCCGGGAGGCCGCTGCCACCGCACGAGTGAGTTAAGCGCGGCCTGCGAAATCCATTCCTGATCGGCATCCTGCAGCGAAGCCCAGGTTGTGAGTTGCGCCGCGCGCACGTGAAACCACACTGCAGCGTAATCGGCCGCGGTGGACGGATTCGTGATGAGCTGCGATTCCGCCACGTAGACGGCTGTCATAATCCCAAGAAGGCGGCTGTCCGCCGTGCCAAATCTCGACGTCGTCGCCTTGCCTGCGGCACCACACATGCGCTCCCAAGCCTGCTGGTCGGCAGTGGCGGGTTGTGCGGGAACAGGTACACGCAAGGTATGCTGAAGCGCCATGCGAGCCGCCGCCTGGCTTGTGCTGGTCGAGTCCCCGAGTCGCTCCACCTCCGCCAAGATGGCCGTCGGCACAGAGAACTGCTTCTCATCAAAGAGCCTCAGAGCTACGTGCGCCACCACATCCAACGCCAGCGGCCGCAGCGCCTCGGCGGACGCCGTCGTGGCAGACTCGGCGCCGAGGCATAGCTGCGTCAGCGAGTGCACGAAACTACGGAGCAGTACATCCGCGCCTGGCCACTCCGGCACCCCAAGAAGATCCGTCAAGTCCTCCACCACGCGCACTGCCGCCGCCCACGCTGCCGTGTCCTCGGCCCGGTCCCCCTCTGCAGCGCGCCGCAACAGCAGCTCATGCACAAACGTGTTGGCCCACAAGCTGCACTGACGCTGCAGCGTCTCCACGGCGACCAGCTCGCCTCCTTCGCTTGAGATGACCAACGACTGCGCACCTGCCAGCATGGTAACCGTGAGGGGCAGCACAGTGCGTCCGTCGTAGTTCACGCGATAGCTCCGGTGCGTCAGCCACGCGGAAGACGTGGGTAGACGCTGGAAGAACACCTCCACCAAGCGCTGCCTCTCCACATGGAGTGCGTTCCAGATGCACCGATACAGATGCACCGCGCTGTCGATGATGTACGTACTGTAGAGCAGGTGCACTTCCTTGGTGCAGCTGCGTGTCGCGTGAAAGAGACACTGGTAACACAGCTCCTCAAGACGGTAGACATCGGTATCTGGCACAAGCTGCAATGTGCGGTTGCACAGCATGACGGCGAAGCTGCGCAGATAGCCCCGCAGCTGCTCTAGCCAGGGGAGCAGACTCGATGTGGCACAGCTGCCGTCAGCTCCACTACCTCTCTCAGGCACTGAAGACGAGTGCCGCTCTTGCTTGCCTCCTGCATCGGCGCTAACCTCGACAGCAGCCGCGTCTGCTGATTGCTGCACTTGCAAGATCAACCCCGCCACATCACGAATGACCCGCGCGAACACGTCGACCGTGCGTCCTACGAGTCCCGCGGGCACAGCCTCAGTAGGGAAGCGCGGGTGCGCTAAGCACTGGCAGCAAAGCCACGCGCGCGCAGACCACAGCGACCCCTGCAGACTAGAGTTGGAGGAGGACACCGCCGCTGCGTCCTCTGCTTCAGTGCACGATGCGATGAGTGCCGTCAAGCAAGCGGTCACCTGGGCACACGGGATGCCATCGAAAGGGCGCACTTGAAGGGGCAGCCAGGAAACGAAATGAAGCAGCAGTGGCGCATCGCAGGCAGCAGTGCTGCTGCCACTATCACTAGCGATCTGCCGCACAAAGTCCGCAAAGGTGGTAGAGCGTGCAGCGGCGTGCTCGCTGCCCCTCAAGGACGTCTCCAGTGCCTCCAGGCTCGCAGGCTCTGGAGCCGTGCGCGGTCTGTAGCTTGTTGCCACGCCAGTAGTGGTCGAAGTGGACGCGGCCGTCCCACTCGCCCGCCGCCGCCCACTGGTGGGGATTGATGGTGTGCCACCGGCTGGCGCCAAGTCTCGCAAGCCTGTCGACGTGTCCGCCCAGGCGCTACCCGATTCCGCCGATCGCCGCGGTCGCAGGGCCACCGCCGCAGTATCTTCGCCATTAACCCAGCTCTCTGACTGGGGAACACGCGTCAGCGGTACGCGGGGTCCGGATGTGCCCTTAGCAGCAGGTAGCAGAGCAGATGAAGTTGTGGCAGATTCGCTCTGCTTGCGCAGTCGGGCAACGTGCAGCAGCGTGTTTCGCTGCGCCACGGAGGAAAGCAGCCCTTGAAGGCCAAGGGTGACGGTTCTGCTGACACAGTGCGCGGCAGAGGCACGGCCCTGACGGAGCAGCGCGCTGCCGCTGTCGGTGGCGCTGCCACAACACTCACAGTTTGGGCCCGCCTCGTGATGGAACTGCTCCTGCAGAAAGTGTGAGAACCCGCCAGTGAGCAGCAGCTGTTGGGCAGACTCCTGCATACCGCGTGAGAAGTGGTCCAGTTCCTCCGCCCGCCATGACGGCAAAGCAGAGGGTTCTGTTGGCACACCGCCGGCGGGGACCTCATCCTCTTCCGGCCTCGCCCACCCCGTCTCGAGCCGCAGTTGCGATATCAGGCGAGGCACCGGAAAGGAAAGGAGCAGCTTGGGAACGGGGTTGACGGACTCGTCAGCCGCGATGAGACACAGCTGTGGAGGAAGCGAGGTGTCGGGCTTGGCGGACATGACGTTGCAGCTGTGCAGCATACACACAGAGAGAGAAAAGGAAATAACTAAGCAGTAGCAACGTATGTGTCTGTGCGTTTGTGTCAGAGGGAGGGAGGGAGAGGAGGGGCGCTCCTTCCCTTCAATCTGTGTTCTGCTCTGCGTTGCTTGTCGTCTTCTGCAGTCGGCAATTTTATATGAGCGCTAAGGAGTGTATGCGTCTGTGTATGTGTATGGGTGGGTGGGTCTATGTGTCTCCCTAATGTGAGGAGGGAAAAGGGGAGGCAAAGCAGGAAAAAAAAGGGTGCGTGTGTGTGTGTGTGTGTATGTATGCACGTGGTGCACGACGGGCGGGTGAGTACGTGGATTGCGTGGGCGCGGAGCGGGAGTGGGACACGGAGAGGAGGAGGAGAACTGGGCAATGGCGGAGAGGGGAGGGGGTAAAGACACAAACGGCAAAACAGGCAAAAAAAAAGTTGCGCACGTTTTGGTGCCTTGTCTTGGATCGGGTGCACTAGCAGGAGAGAGGAGGAGGAGGGTCAGCGCGTCGATGCCAAGCAACACACCCGAGACAGACACGTACACGCGCGTGGAAGCACAGAGACGCCACCCATGACATAAAACGGGAAGAGGCGAGAGAGAAAGGTGCAAAAGGTGAGAGTTGCCAGGAAGTCAGGGGATGCGCACTGGGGGAAGGGGAGAGGGAGGGGCATTCCATAGTCTTCAAAATGTGTACAGTGCCGCAAGAGGGTCTCCATGCACACACAAACGTCTCCGCCACACCGTGGCGCCGCACCGCCGTTGTCTGAGCTGGCACGCGGGAGAGAGAAAGGGCCGGGTGGGACAGATCGACGTCACGAAAGCCCAAACACCAAGTCACTGACAGTGGTGCGGGCCAATGCAGGAATGAGGGGGGGAGGGGGGGGGGGGCAGAGACCACACACAAGCACATCTGCCCTCCACACACTGTGTAAAGACTTCGAGTCGCATTGCTGTTCTTTTATGTGAGTGTTGGGGGACAGCAGACACTGCAGATGCCGTGCGCTTGTCTGTGAGGCTGACCGGCGTCACGGCTGCGGATGAGAAAGCACCGGCTCTTGAGACGGGGTAGGAAGCAAATCGAAGCAGCGGCACTTGGCCATCATCGACTCTTGCAAGTCGACAGAGTCCTTGCAGTCCTCGTAGAGGCGCTCCACAAACTGCTGCGTCGCCAGCTTGGCACGCTCCTCCGTGTGGGTCGGAATGCGGGAGAGACACGCCCGCTCGTGCCACAAGAGAACCAGCGGCAGCACCTCTTCCACCATGCGATGCAGCAGAAAATCGCAGGCGAGAAGGCGAATCGCCTCGAGCCCGTTCAGCGTCTCAAACAGCGCCGGGGAAACGGCGACGTCACCGAGCTTGCGCCGCTCCATTCCAGCACGGGCGTGCGGCTCGGCTGCGACGGCCCCAAAGGCAGCCATGGGCTCTCGCAGCAGCGCAAAGAGGGAGAGGTACACGCGGTAGACAGTGTGGAGGTGGCTGCGAGGCAGCCCAATGTTGACGCCGGTCGCCGCCTCCGCCGCGGCCACGGCAGTCGGCGCGTAATGCGTCCATGGCCAGTCGATGGGAGGCGGGGTTGGAAGGGGAGTCCTGCCGGGGTCGTCGTCGCATTCATCCTCGGCCGCGTCCTCTTCTACCTCGCTCGCCATGAGGCGCGCTTTTTGCCCACCGCGTCGACTGCGCTGCGTCAACCGGGGACGCTCTGCCGCCTCGTCAATGAGGCGCTTCCGCGCCACATCGGCCCATGTCAGGGCGGCAGTGGTTGTCAGGAAACACGTGAGGCCGCGCACCGCTGTCTGAATAGCAGTGACGGTGACTTGGTCGTGCAGCGTGCACAGCTGCAACACCGCGTACACAGCCTCCAGCACCACCAACTGAAGTGCTCGCACGCGAGTATGCGCCGAGGTGGTGCGACGCTCCTGCTCTTCATCCATAGCCTCCTGGGGGACACAGTAGTTGAGGTACGCTGCGAGGTCCAACGCGTCGCGCAGGAGGGTCAAGGCAGCTCTGCGACCAATCACATCCTCTGCGGCGGCCGTGCTGTTGTAGCGGCTGCATAGCTGGAGGGTGTCACGCGCCACGTGAATAGTACTCGCCACAAAGTCAGCCACCTGCGCAGCCTCTTCTAGGGAGGGCGCCTTAGCGGACGCCCGTGTGAAGCTGGCCGACATCGCGGTCACGGAGAGTCGTTGACGCACGAGAGTAGTGAGACTGGCGCCGCTGCGACCCGACGCTGCGCGGTCACTGCTGCTACCCTCTCCTCCTCGAACGAAGCGACACTCCAACAAAGCGAGACTGCCGCGCAGAACACTTGCTGCCGCAGGCCGCAGATGCTCCTCTCTCACTGCCCGCGCCGTCTCATCCACGATGAGGGCAGAGTGACGCAGCAGGAACAGCAGGGTGTCCGCCTCTCCGCAGGCGGCGCTGTACACCTCGACGCAGTGCATTGCCGCCTCATGCAGTATCCCACTGGCAGTGGCCTTCTCGAGGACAAGGTAGAGAGTCAAGGTGAAGAGACGCTCGAGGGCCTCGGCCCGCTCCGCATTCGACCCCTCGGTCGTGGCTCCGCCACCGCAGGCGAGCACTTCGGCTGACAAGGCGAGAAAGCGCAGCAGGGTGGCAGCGACAACTTGCCGATGGTGCACTTGTTGATAGGTGCACAGTTCCCCATCTTTAGTGATGGCCCAGAGATGGGGCTGCGCCACAATGCTCCAGAGATGCTCAAACGGCCCCGCAGTTAGGTCCGCTGGCTGCGGGTACGTGCAAGACTCCATCGCCTCACCATCGGGGGCCACCACACCCGTCGTGGGAGGAGGAGAGCAGCGTGCAGATTGTGAAGGGCTTGCGCGGGGTGAAACTGCCACACAACAAGCCGCGAAAGCACGTACAACACAGCTGGGTGCACCGCGTAGGCGTCCCAGTCCTGCAACACTGCTTCACACTCGCTGAGCAGCGCGTTCGTCAAGCGCTCTCCAACGGTCTCGTCACCGTCACCGAGGCCGTCGGCACCGACGCGGCATTCCGGCGCCAGCGTAGCAGCCGTCGGAAGTCTGGCGAGGGCACCAGCGAGGCAGAAAAGAAACTCATCCACAACACCGGCGGGGTATTTACGCGGGCGGCGGTGGGTGTACAGGGCCGCCTCGTCCATCTCGGTGCCAACAACGCGGACGCACTTGCGAATGACAGACAAGAATATGGCAACCGCCGACTCCCTGACGTCCGGTGATTCTGCTGTTGACGACGCCGTCTGCGGCGGCACCTGCAAGGGGAAAAAGCGGTCGCGCAGGCCTGGTGCCCGTGCAACCGTCGTGGCGAGATGAAGCAGCTCCACCCCTCTCAGGTACTGTAGCGCCTCGGAGATGGCAAGCACGGCCCAGGAGCTGCCCATCAAGGTGCACATGCCTGTGTCATCCGTAGAGCTGCGCAGACTGCTGCTGGTGCACACAACCGAAGAGGTCACCTCTGCTGCACCAACGACGTCGTCGCCGAGGTGGTGCAGGTGATCCATGTTCTCCACAATCGCGTAGGCCACCATCAGCAGCGAACTCAGAGGCGTGTTGGCGAGCTCCGTCATGGCCGACGACAGCAGCACCGAGACGATGAGCGACTTCAGCGCGGCAACCGTGACGGGAGCGCGCGCACTCCGAACGAGCACTGTGGGATCCAAAATGGAGCGCAGCACGCTAGTCAAGTGGACGGCGGTGTCCTGCACCCACGTCACCGGCTCCGCAGTGGCAAACGAAATTGTCAGTGCGGTGCAAAGCATCTTGATCGCGGTCAGGCAGACCTTGGTCGAGTCCTTGCCGTGATGAGCGCGGTGGATGTAGCGCACAGCCACCGACACCACGCCGGGAAGACACAGTCGCACGTTCTCCGTTCCTGTCACCTCCAAAATGGCCAGGCAAGCATCTAGGCTGTCCAGCTGCAGCTGCCGAAACCAGTGCTTCGAGTTGCCGTTGAGAGACTTGAGAAGCTCGAGAATAAAGAGGGCCGCATGTGGGTGGTAGTCACGCGTCCGAAAGAAGGTGCCGTGACGAGCCGCCCCCCTGCGGTGGAAGTTTGCCACGGCCCGCACGGCAAGCAGCTTCGCCTCCTCGCCCGCGTCTAGCGACGTTGAGGAGGTGGAGGCAAACAAGGAACCGGAGACGCCGCCGGCCCCAGTCGGGGGATCAGCGTTATTCTTGTTGTCGGACGAAGGACTCAACTTGAAGGCATCGACGAAGCAGTGCTCCAGCATACTAAGTAGCTCCTCGACCCTCTCCACCTCACCACTCTTCTCGGTGAGAGGGAGCAGCACAGCGGAGAGAAACGCCTCCTGCATCCCGTGCCCCACGCCCTCCGTGATTGTCTGAGAGGGAGAGAGAGCGATACAACGGAGCTACAAGTTCGCTTCGACGACGGGCGCCTCTGAAGGAGACGGGCACTTGCTTCCGCGGAGGTGTGTCGGCGAAAGAGTAACCTGGAAGGGAGGAGCGCGCGCTATACACCAAACACAGACATGCACACACACGCACACGCACATGTGCACACAAATGCGCTTTTGAAATGCGCCAAGAGGGAGGCGGGTGTTGAGAGGGCCGCGTGCGTGTGAAGGGAGGGGGGAGGGGAGGAAGGGAGGGAAAGGGCACAACCAACACACACACACATGGCAAACACGAGAGAGGGGCGTGAAGATGGGACAGAAGAGGAGAGAGCATAAGGAGGAGGAAACAAGAAGACAATGTGCAACACGGTGTGGGCCAGCCACCGCGCAGCAGTCTCGCGCACGAAACAAGAGTAGAATGTGACGGGTGCACAAAAGGCGGTCTGAGGCTGGCGCGCACCCTGTCTTCTCATCAACGCACGCGTTGGGGGGTACTTCGCCGAAACGGTCATGTACTTGAGGATTGCAACGAGCACCGTAGTGCGCCGCGTGTAGCGTCGGAGATGTGTCGGTATCGCTGTGGTTGTGCGGGCGTGGCGCTTCGCGTATAGGTGTGCGACTAAAACAAATCATCGTAATCGTCAACGGCAAACCCGTAAAACTTCGGCGTCTCATCGTACAAGGCCTCAAAGTAGTGCACGTAGTGATCCTCGACCTTCTGACGTGCGTAGCCCATCTTCACCGTCATGAAGCCGTTGGCGAGGGTGAACTCGTCCACAAATGCAAAGCGGCGCACGTGCGCGCGAGGCGGCAGATCCTGCGAGACGCGCCGCAGCTCGGCGCGGATGCAGTCCGCCTTCTCCCTGTCGTTGACGAGCGGCACACCATCGCGGCGCTCCACCTTGCGCAAGTGCGCCGCGATGGCCTTGGTGTTGGCCACCACGAGCGCCACGACGTAAGGGCGACGATTGCCGTAGATGAAGGCCTGCTTGATGAGCGGGCTCTTTGTCAGGGCCGCCTCCACCTCGAGCGGGTTCACCGTCTTGGAGTTCGCCAATGTGATAAGGACGTCTTTGTTGCCCTTCACCGTTATCCACCCCCCAGTGAGGGTGCCGTAGTCGCCGGACCGCACAAAGGTGCGGCTTCCGTACTCCACCAGCGAATTCTTCGCCTCCTCTGGGTCGATATGCACGTCGAAGTAGCCCTGCATGGCGTTCGGGGCCTCTACGAGGATCTCGCCCAAGTCCCCTGGCGCCACAATCTCGTTTTTCTCGTTCACGACGCGCACCTCGAGACCGGGCAGGGCCTTGAGACGCTGCGGCACATCCACGTCGGTGGCAACGACCCCACCCGCCTCCATGAAGCCGTACGTGTTCACCACGAACACATCCAGGTCTGCCATGAGCTCTGACTGATCCTTGGTGAGCTGGTGGCCTATGATGATGGCGACGCGCAACTCCGAACCAAACTGCGCCTTGAACTTGCCGAGCAACACGTGGGAGAAGGCCTGGAGAGTTCGACCCGGTTTTTTGAACATGAGACGGTTTTCGGTGATGCGTCCGACGACGAAGCGGGTCAGGTCCTTGGTGAAGCTGCCACGGTTCAATATGTCGTCGACGATGTTCGCGTACGCCCGCTGAAAGGGCTGCGCTACAGAGACAATGACGCTCGGGTTAACGAGGGGCAAGTCTTGGAATCCCTCCAGTATTTCAGGGGGGATGCACACACACGCACCCTTGCACAGTGCCTGGTACAAGTCCGTCGTGAGGGCGCCCGCAACGCACCACGAGCACAGCGACATGAACATGTCGCTGTGCGTCAGCGCCTCGCCAAGGCTAGCGTACACAGAGCTGACGTTCGCAACGATGCTCTTGTGAGACAACATGACACCCTTTGGCGGCCCCGTGGTACCAGCTGTGAAGACAATCATCGCGGTGTCCTCGGCCCGGACGTCCGTTCGCGCAAGAGTCTTCTCAGGCACATCTGCCGCAATGCTGATCGCAACTGCATAGCTGCCCTCCCCAACCTGATCCTCGAAACAAATGGCGTGCTCGAGCTGCCCCACGCGGCCGATCCACCCCTTGATGGCTGCGTACGACGCCTTTGTCTCGACAAAGAGCACCTTGGACTGTGTGCTCTTCACCACGAGCTGCGCCTCTGACGGGGTGACGTTGGTCGGGAGCGCCACGAAGTGCGCACCCAGCTGCATCGTGGCGAAGTGCACCACAACCCACTCATAGCGGTTCTCGCTGATAACAACAACACGAGACCCCTTCTCGACGCCCATACTGTGTAGCAGTGTCCTCATCGCCTCCACCTCAGTGTTGATAGACTCATACGTGGCCCAGACGTAGCCAAGCTTGCCACGCACCCACATCTTGCTCCCCAGAAAGCGGCGGGTCGGCCACGCCTTCAGTGCCTGCTCCCACAGCTCCACCAGCGTGCTCTGCGGCTTGATGACAAGGCCCAGCCGAATGTCATTGTTCATCTGGTGAGTGCCGGCTGTGTCCGACTCCTGGTAGTATGATCCGCCGATATTCGTGCCGAACCGCAGCGAGCACCTCAGCGCTGCGACCTGTGGCGCGCCGTGGTAGCCAAGCACCAACCGACGAGAGAGACGCTGCAGCATTGGGCCCGCGCTCTTCCGATCCACAATACGACGCCCCCCAGCAACGCGTTTTGCTCGTAGGCTCCGTTTTATGTCGCTCTCTGTATCTCGCAGGAGATCAGAGAAGCGCAGAAGGTGAGGGAGGCAGTTGAGCAACGAGGCACCGAGCTGAGCTAGTAGGAGATCATACCAGCGCCCACAGGGGTGACGGTGAGCGGTGGAAGAGCCCACTGGGGAGACGCTAGCCCTGGTCTTCCCTCCCGCTCCGTCAAACACTGAGAGAGAGGAACCGAGGAGGCAAGCGTAGGTGGAAGATGCCACCTCTTTCCTGTTGGTGGCGGTGTGTACGTCGAGCCAGTTTTGAGGGAGCGTTGCAAAGCAGCGCGAAAAAAAAGGAAGGGGGGCGGAGAAAGTACACAGGGAGTAGGTAGAGGTCGAAGGGGTGAGGAATGAGAGAGCATAGCGGGTCCTCAGGCACAAACGAAGGAAAAAGAATGTCGATGACCGCGATTCACGACACACCGAAAAGAAAAAGGTGTCAGTGGCGCATCCAAGAGGGAAACCGTCCATGCGTGGCTCCGACGGCTTCCATCTCCTCCTCCAGTCCCACGAAACAAATACAAGGGAAAAGGCAGAAAGAAAGGAGGCGCACACACCCAAAAGAAAATTCTTCTTCGAGTACCTTGGATGTGCGCGGGGGAGAGGGGGAGGTGATGCGTGGCATACGCGCTTCCCTCCATGGGCCGCAAGTCTTGCCTGTACCACAGACGTACGATGCGCGGTGTCTCTGTGGCGTATGGTACTCGGTTTCATGGAATGTAAAATGTCGGCAGAACATCTTGAATCATACATGCAAAGACGAAAAGAAACGAGTACATGCAGCGAGAGAGTCGATTGGAGCCTCTCTCCATGGGGGAGGGGGAGGGCAAAGGAGGCCACTGTCCACTCTTCATGCTTGAATTACATCCATGAAGAGGGTATCTGGAAATGTGCGTCAAATGGAGGGAGGAGAAAGGGGGAGTGGATACGCGCGCACCCGCGGAACCTCCTTTAGCTGTCCTCCTCTTCCTCCAGCTCATCCGGCTCCGCCTCACTGTCGGCTTCCGGGATTTCCTCGCCGCGCCGAACGAGCTTCTCCACAGTGGCGGTTGGATCTTGCACCTCTGTGATGTCGGCGCACTCTGATTGCACAGGGGGAGCGGGCGGTGGTGTGAAGGCTGCATCCGTCTTCTTCATACCGTTGCCAAAGTACACACAAGACCAGCGCTTGCCGCCCTCAGCCGCGTATGCAGTGGCACCGGGCCAGCGAAGGGATTGCACCACCGCCATGCGGTGAGCCTTACTAACATTGTTCTCCACGCGCATCGTCCAGCATGCAATCTTCATCTTTGTCGGGTCGTCATCGGGGACGTCATCGTCGCGCAAAGGCTTCAGTGGCGTGTTGTCCGGCTCCCCGGGCTCCTCCTCGCCCTCCTCCTCGGGCTCCTCCTCCTCCTCCTCTTCGTCCTCGTCGTTTATGGCTGGCGGCGGCTGCGGGATGTCGACGACGCCGTAGAGGTAGTCGTTCTGGATAGGAGCGAAGAGCTCCACTTCTTCCTCCTCCTCCGGCTCCTCCTCCTCCTCTTCGCCCTGAGCATCGGCCTCGGGTTCGGCCGGCTCAGGTTCGGCCTCCTCCTCCCCCTCCCCCTCCTCCGGCTCAGGCTTCTCCGGCACCTTTGTTTGTCGACCGTTCTTGTAAATGTACCCCTCCGCGTGTACCCAGCGGTCTACCGTCAGCTGTGCCACATCCACCTCTTCCTCGCCGTAATCCGGTGAGAGGACTACCAGCGGTTTGTACTTGGCCTCTTTCAGCTTCCGCGGCGCACCATCCTCGGCGTCCTCATCCTCGTCCTCTTCCGTTTCCTGCTCCGGCTCTGGCTCCTCCAGCGCGCCTTGGGGAGCAATGGTGGTGCTGCTGGTGATGCGCGCCAACTGTGCTCGCAGGTACGCGGCCTCCCCCCATGGAAACGTTGCCGCAACAGACGCTGACAAGTCTCCCGTAAAGAAGCGCTTCGTTTCGCGGGCCGCGTTGATCTGCTGCGGCGTTACATCCGGCAGCTTCTCCCACTTGTCGGAGGGCGATGCGGTTACCCAGAACGTGTAGCGATTCACCCCGACGTAGCCTGGCTCAGCCTGCACGGGCACGATGCCCTTCTTTCGCGGCGGCTTTCCCATCGTGTTGGTTTCCACGTACACGGTCTCGTCCGCCTCGAGGTAGCGCCGCGTGCGGAGAACAAAGTAGTCGCTATGTGTGCCAAAAATCCTACCAAAGAACTTGATGTCCTGCAGGTTCTTCTCCATGGCGAGGTTGGTGATGGAGCGGTCAAGCAGGAATGCTTCCTCGTCGGCGAGGCCGCAGCCCGCGGCCGTCCAGTACTTGTTTTGAGCCGCAACAGACTCGAAGGACGGCGCCTTCAGCGGCAGCACGGTGGTGGTGGTAATGGTCGTGTACGGATCAGGCTGCTCGATGACGGTGCGCACCTCCGGGGCTGGGAGATCAAAGAGCTTCTTGTTGTCCTCGAAGCGCCGGAGCTCCTCGGCGGGCACTTGTGTGGCCTCATAGCACGCAGAGGTGCTCTCGCCGCACGCGAAGCTGTGCGTCTGGATGAAGCTCAAGATCTCGTGCAACTTTGACGGATCGCCTGCAACGTTCTCAGGGTTCTCCTCAAGAAGAAGCTCCATGAGGCGTGTGAGCTGGTCATAGGCGCTCACGCCATCCTTGTCCGCCTGCATGAGGTATGCCTTGGCGTTGGCGAACTGCGCCTCCAGCTCCGCCGCAGAAAGCGCTGTTGAGGCCATCGCTTCGTAGACACGCTGACCCCTTAGTCGGTGGATGATGAGCTCAATTCGACGGCTCGAGAGAGCGCGACCGCCGTCGCGAAACAAGAAACTTCAGCTTCTCCGGGCTGTCGAGAGCCCGAGGCGCGCCCTTTCCAGGGTTGATCGCTGTGCAGGGAGTTGTAGACTCCACCCCACCAATCACGGGTGCCCAAACAACGCAAGCCACGCGCGAAGAAAAATGTGACTCACGCTGGAAATCGGTAATGGGGCGCTTGTTCCTTTTGCACTGCGTTTCTCGGGAAGAAGCCGATATTGGACTGCGCGACGGTGTTGTGGCGGCCGCACGGACAGGTGGAAGACGACACGGCCACCGTCGAAACAAAAAGGAAGAGGAGCGAAAGGGTAAACAAGAGAGTGAAGAAGAAGCCGTGCAACATTCATGACAGGCGCACACCGTCTTGGTCGCTCTGTGGCGACAGGCGTGAAAATAAGCACGCGACGGTTCGTCTGACTCATTCCAAGCCTCTGTTGTGTGTTGTCGTCCGGTGTTCCAGCGGCTCGACGATTGCCATGCATGACGCCTTCGACGCTACGTCTCAACCACATTGGCGTGTTTGCCAAACCTTTACCTCGAACAGATGAGGGGCAAGGGGAGGAAACGAAGGGCCACCACAGCGCTCGCAGGGGATAAAAAAAAAGAGAGTGAAGTCGTGGGTCAGTAAGACGTCTGGGGAGAACTCCTTCATGGAAGACAGAAGACGTCACCTCGCTGCCCCCGGCCCATTCCGACTCTGCGTCGTAACGACTTCCTATGCAATGGAAATGCACAAAAACAATACAAGCGAATGTGACACGCACACACGTGTGAGGAGCGCGTGGCGCAAACGAAACAAAGGAAGGGATGTCAAGAGAACAACACAGAAAGAGAATAGAAGAGAATCAAGCAGAGGAGGGGGAGGGAGAGATGCAGAGAAAGAAAGAAGATATGACACAGCTCCCCCTGCGTGAAAGGGGGCGGAGATCGCAGCTTCTTGTCGCGGTCGCCACCTCCCCCTCCGCCCATCCTTTCAGGTTCGCATGCCTCACTTTTGCTCTTCCTTTCCGCATTTCCTTATTTTTCTTTCCCTTTTCTTGCACGCAACGGTGCGTCGCACCTTCTGTCCCCGGGCCCACAACCTCAGCAAGCAACGCCCCCGCAAGGGCAAACGCACGCGGGCATCCGCACACTTGCCCGTCGCGGACACACAGTCTTGGGGCAAAAGGGAAAGAGAGCGCAAGTAGGGGATTATTTTTCGTTCAACGTCTCCATTCCACCATGGAACATGAACTCGACTCCACTCTACCGGGCCTGTCGCAGGCCAATCGCCTAGCCCCAAGCAGCGGTAGACGCGCTTCACAGCAATGCGCCGACTCAGTCATCTGCACACGGCCCCGGTCTAACTCTGCCCACCCGCGCCGCAGGTCCCCTCACAGCCGCTCCCATGATGCCGGTCGCCACCCCTGGGGCATCCTTCACGGTGGCGCGGGCCCCTCCACACACTAGTGGGCAGTGTGAGAACCGCGTGAGATACGCTCGAGTCACGCTGACACTTCGCCCATCACTTGTATGGCAAAGGCGTCTTCACTGTCGCAGATCGCTCTGACGCAACATCACCCAGGACTTCACCGCCGACATCATCAGCGCTACATCGCTCTGACTTCCCCATGTCGTGGGTGCTGGACCCTGTCACCACCAGAAGTGGCTCTGCATTGACAGAGATAGGGAAGGCTGCCTGGCTTCTCCACAGAGTGGGGGTACCGGACTCTGATACCATGCTGAGGTGTTCCCCGTCATCAGGTAGAACGCAAAGGGTGAGGAAGAAAAAAAAAAAGAAACGGTCTCGAGAGAATAAGAGTCGAGATGAGATACGCACAGCACGTCTTTCGAAGTTTGGGGAAGGCAAACAAATCGCAGAAGAAAGAGGGGTGGACAATGGAGAAAAAAGGCGAAGGGAAGGAAAAGGGGGAGGGAGAGAGGAGGACAGCAACAAAGAGACGAGGAGTGGTGTTTGCTATCAAACAAACCCGGAAAACGGCAACTATGAAGCCCGAAATAGCAGAGATACCCGACGCGGTGATGCAGGCGCATGTCAACCAAGTCGATCCACAAGGTTGCCAACGTACTTTTGAATTGAGGGGTCTGCGCGCGCGTTAGGGTCCTGCTGCAGCTTGCGAATATCCTCTCGCAAGTCCAACGCAACAAACTTGCGACGGAATACATCGTATGCACAAAACGAGTTGATAGTGAGCACTGCGACCTTTTTTGATGACGGTGTGTCGTCGTCACGCAACATCTTCAGCAGAGATTCAACGACGCTGGACTCCGCCAAGGAGCTCACGAGCTGGTCTCCGTTTCGAACGAAGTTGCTCAGCGCCCCGGCAGCGTTTTGACGCGTCTTTGCGTCCCCACGCGCCAGAAGACCCACCAGCGAGGGAATGGCTGGGCTCAGCAAATTGTACAGGTAGTCACTATGAAACGCAGCATTGCCGATGGCAAACGCTGCCAGCTTCTGTGTCTGCGCGTCGCTGTCGCTGCAGCACTTCACCAGCCGCTCTACAATGTGACTCTTCTCCAGTGGCTCGAAGAAGTAGTCGGAGTGCTTACACAAATTCCCGATAAGCGTGCACGTCTTGCCGCGTAAGTCTTTTTCTGAGTGCTGGAGGAGCGCAGCCAAGCAATCATACAGGTTGGATCTATGAATGGGCTCATAAAACTCTGCAGACATGCGTGCCATTTGCGAAAGCACCACCAACCCGTCCGACATCAGCCCTGTGCCTGCTTTGTCTGGGTCGAGAATACGCCTGATTCGAGCGGCGTCTAGACCGCCACAGCCTACGAATGCCTTGATGGAGTCTGCGGAGTTGGCGCACAGCTTGGCGATGATGGCGAACGGGCTCCCGAGAAACACCCCCTCAGAGTAGTCCATAGCGTGCACAAGCAGCTCGATAACTTTCTCCTTGTACAGAACGCGGCTGACGTCGCCTAGCAGCTTGTCCTCCGCAGGCGTTGGATTTGAGGACGAGCTCACGGGCCGCAGCGAGTCAGATAAAATCTGAGACACAATTGTCACGTGCGCGCTGACGCCGGTCGCGCCACCGCCGCGACACGCCGGCCAGTAAAAAAGCTGACGGAGGTAATCCGTTTTCATTGTGCGGCAGATGACTGAGAGCCAGCATAGGTTCCCCGACTCCCCTGAGTACGGGGCTATCGGCTCCATCAGCAAACTCATCGAAAGAGCTTGCTCCTTCTGCTGCTGAAATATCTGCTGCGCCGCTCGCAACAGAGTCTGGACACCGTTGGGTGACAATTCCATCCTTGGATCGCTGTCACGCAGAAGTGTCATGACCAACAGTGCTAGGCTTTTGGTGTCACTCTCCAAAAAGCGGTGCTCTGATCTACCGGGCAGCTTGGCGTAGACGAGCGAGTCTGAGTCTGAGAAAATCAGCGACAGCATATGGGCGACGCCATCTAGCAAGCCGTAGTCAGGATACCCATAGCTACTTCCCAGCGCCCGCGGCGTTACAGGTCGACTCGGTGCGTCTGTCACGGCATCAACGATGGAGTAAATCCCGTCTAGCAGCGCATCATTCACCTTAAACGAGACAATGTCCTTCAGCTCTCGGTGAGCAAAGGCGATGAGGAGTGCCGCTGCCGCCGCATAGACCAGCGGGGGGGAGTTATTCCGATGCGCGTCTACCATGCCGGCCTCGTAGTAGCAGACAGCGGAGAGACCTTGTGTCACGAGCTCCAGCACCTCCTCACGATTTATCCGCTGTGGGGATGCCAGCTTGACGTGTGGAATGACAATAGACACCGTGTGAAAAACAAGAGCCGCATACTCGTGCGACGCCTCGCCCCTTGAGACACTGTCATGGTTGACAGATTTGAGGATGGCCGCCCACATTTCCGGAAAAGTCTGCAGCTGTGTCACCATCGGTCCAAAGCTGTTCTCCCAGCGGAAACACTGGAACATGATCTTCACACACGTTTCGGCAAGCGAAGCGCCGTCGCTGCTTATTTCGCTAATGATTAAATCGAGCGCCGTGTGAGGCTTCTTCATCAGCTTCAGAGCAACCTGCTGTCGAATAAACAGATCCTCCTGCTGACGTGAGTGTTTTTCCTCTAGCACCGCCAACCCGTCGCGTTTCGGACGCTGGGAGGGAAAGGCAAGCACATCACTATGTTCCGGAAATACCAGCTCTTGCACGAACTGCAGCACTAAACCAACAACTTTCACCGACTGTTTCTCGTTGAGCAGCGTCAACGCGGCCTCCAGGACCCCGGAGTCGAACACTTCAAGAAGAGCAGTGCTTTTTGCCACATCACCATTGGACGCGCTAGCCATACGCACCAGCTGGGTGAGTGTGGCGCAGACATCGAACTCGCAACCGCTCGTAAGCTTCTGCACTGTCTTCAGGTTGAAAATGTCATCGCTTTGGGTAGACTTGCGCTTTGGGGCCGCACGACCAGCGTTTCCATGTAGTCGAAGACACCCTAGTCTATCCATCCGGGCCTTCATCCTCGAATCGTGCTGCATAATAGCATCCTGCCACGACGCGTCACTCTTCGTCAGCTGCACAAATGGGTGGTTCAGCAGTTCAGGCCAATTGAGCCGCGAGGAGGCAGACTTGGTCAAGAGGCCGCTAAGAAAGCTCTTGAACTCGGGGCTAATCGGATCATTGGCCTTGGAATCATACTTGACGGGCTCACAAACGATCTTCTTGATCAATGCAAAAAGGTTGTTCGTGTAGAAAGGTGGCTTGCCGTAGTACAATTCATACAAGATGCAGCCTAGCGACCACAGGTCGACTCGGTTGTCGTACGCGCGCTCTTGCACCAGCTCCGGAGCCATGTAGAGCGGTGTGCCCTTGATGCTCGTTAGCACGATTGTGTTGTAGCTCATGGAGCGCGCGAAGCCGAAATCTGCCAGTTTTACCGCGCCGTTCTGCCCAATTAAGATGTTCTGCGGCTTCATATCACGGTGAATGATTCGATTAGAGTGAAGGTAATTCAGTGCCTGGATGAGTTGCTTTGCGATCTTCTGCACCTCCTTCGCCGGCAGCTGCTTTTCATCCTCCAGTATGTCATACAGCTCGCCCTGTGCATACTCCATCACCACTACAAAGTCGGAATCCGTCTCAAACGAGTCAAAGAGCATGATAATATGTGGATGATTCAGCTTCGTCAAAATCTCGATCTCGCTTCTAAGATTTTTCAGCTCCTTCTCGTTTTTGCCTTTCTTGACAATGAATTTCATTGCTACTATTTGACCCGTGCCCTTGATGCGGGCTTTGTACACTTTGCCAAAGGAGCCCTCTCCGATGGACTCAATTATTTGGTAGTCCTCCATGGTCACAAGCATCTTTTGCACAAGCACAATCAACAGTCAATGCAAGAAAGAGTGGAAAGTGAAAATAGATACATCAGAGAGAGAGAGTGCTGCATAAAGTACTCCCTCTCCGTCAAAAAAAAAAAATGACGGAGAGAAAACACTGACAGGATTTCGCCTCCCCGGGAAACCGTAGCATGTTTTTTTTTCAGCATTTCCATTTAGCGACGATGGTTTGCTCTGACTTCCCCCACGCTGTGGGTATTTAAACCTTATACCACGTCGGCGTCCTCTGTCATGAGGAGCACTGTAGCAAAATAAGACCTCCAGTGGTAATCTAGAACTGCAAGATAACACTCAGTAGGTCACCACAGGACTTTCTCAGGGCTGCGATAAATTTTCTGTATTTTTCTTTTCCTCCTGAGGAGGGGTGCATACAGCTCCACAGAAATATGATTTGTCTTTGTGTGCTTTTTTTATGCTGCTTTGAGAAAATTTACGTACCATAAAGGGAAAGCCGCGCAGCGAGCGGAGAGTCCCTTTTCATGGAGCATGAAGGTGGTCGTAACGCTAAAAAAAATCTATTAGAAAAATCGGGGACAAATTTAGAATGTGAGAAAACATTTTTTTGTTGTTGAGAAATATCGTACTTGTCAATATACAGTTCGGAAACATGTAATAGTCGCTTCCGTCGCTCATAGACACCCTGTGAAAAAGAGACAACTCATAAACAGGAAAGCGAAATAATAATAAAAGGGGAAAAGATGCTCAATCTAACTCCTCAGCCTTATCTGCTTCCTCAGGCCCTGAAGCCTCACCCTCCTCGTCGGCTTCAGCCATCGCCGCCTCGCGGGCAGCCCGCCGCTCAGTACTCGCTTGGGTTTGCTCCGCGTAAATTGCGTCGACATCAGGGGTCTTCACAATCTTAATCTCAATCTGGTCGCAGACCCCGCTCCTCTGCTCATCAACAGAGATAGACCCGCGGTGGGTGTAGATGCTCGTGATCTCCACCATGCTCTGGTCACGGAGCATCTGCGCGAGAATAACAGCGGAACTGATGGAGAGATTCAGCGCAGCAATTGTCAGCTGTGGAACACCCTCTTGCAGACGAAGCTTCGCCTTTTCAGCAGAGACAGCGTTCGCTTTTTAGAGGCCTACGCGGGCAACATTATTCAGGGCACTAGCAGTGCTGGTCATTTATGTGGAGAGAGAATAAAATTGTAGAGAGAGCTCGCCATGGTCGAACACGGCCTAAACTCGTGCAAACACAGCGAAGTAGTAGGGGGAAAACAAGAGGAAATAAAGCGTGAGAAAATAGTCATGTTTTCCGCATTTTGCCATTCTTTTGCATTCCCATGCATACGCAGAGAATCAAGATTCGCTGCGCGCTTTAACGGCCACCCCAGCAGATTTCTCCTAGGTGAGCGAATGCAGTCACAAAACGTGTAGCATTCGCTTTTTCACTTGTCCTTTGCTTATTTGGGGCGCAATATTTAGACTATTTGTCATCGTCGTTTTGCGCACAGCTCAAAAAAAAAAGCTACCGCACCGCTACAATATTTTTCGAAAGGAAAAAAGTGAGTCCATGCTTTGATATGAAAAATTCAGCGTTTTCTCGTGCCTTTTTTTTTTTCTCAACTAACACGTCGCGGTCCTGGCCGGCTCGTCTAGCACACATGAGCTGCGGCATATCAAATCACCATTGGAGAGGATTCGTGCATTTTTTTTTTCATTTCGGCATTTTTGTTGGAATTTCGCCTACGCAGCACAGCAACACTTCTTCATTGTCGAAATCCTTTTTTGCTTGTTTGTTTTTTCAGTCATTAAAAAAGTGAAGGAGATTTTTTCGCTTTAATAGAGAACAAGAGAGCGAGACCGTGTATATTTCCTGCGACTTTCAAATTTGGATTTTCTTTGTGATTTGCGCCACCCAAGCAGCTGGGCTACTCATCATCGGTCTCACCCGCCTCCGCGCGGGCCTTTGCGATTTCGCGATCCTTCTGCTGCTGCTCGTAGATAGCGTCAAATTCAGGAGATTTGACAACAACAACCTCAATCTTGTCGGTAGTGGTGGAACGAACATCGTCGAACTGCGCGCGTGAAGTGCAAATCTTCTTCACCTCCACAACACCCTGGTTCTTGAGCAGCTCCACAACAGAGACAGCGTCGGCAATTGCAGTTCCGAGAGCGGAGATGATGACCTCCGGATAGCCTTCGTGAAGACGGTGCTTCGTGTAGTCAACGTAACCGAACTTGCGCTTGTTCGAGCTCACACGAACAATCGCGTTTCCGCCGTTTTCAGCTGACATCTTCGTATAAAAGAAAAGGTAGCGGTGTTGGAATAAATGTTGCTCTCTGAAGCTTTATTTGCAGACTGCGTGAGAAAAGGGAAATGAGAGGAGTGAGAAAAGAGATGATAAAGAGAGCAGTAAATAGTCAATGCGAGTCTTCATCCCCGCATCACCCACACACGATACCGCGAAGGAGATGAATGCTTCCGGAGTAGTTTTCGAAGCAGCAATTCCTGTAACAGCGGCACAACGTATTCGATAGGGGACGTTGAAGATGTGGGCACCAGCCGACCGTGAAAACCCTGTCCAAGAGCCTGTTGTCACCCTGTTTTGGCACTTCACTTTGACTCCAGGAAAAGGAACAGCATATTATTCAGCGCTGTGTCACAATACCCAGATACTCGCGAAAAAAGTACTGCTTTCAGTTTTCAGCCGTACTCACAGTGTAGTACCAAATAGAGTTGCATCGCGACACGACGCGGGGACTCTGAGCACGAAACCCCTTCGATAAATGGTTCTGGCTGCATGCAGCTCCTTGCAACAAATTGTTTGCGATGTCCCATCAGCGGAAGGCGCCTCTGTCGGCGACCTGGCTTGAATACATCAAGCTTGGGCTCACTGGAGCAGCTTTAGAGGAACCAATCTTGAGAAATGAGCGGCGCACAGCAGTGGAGGCAGGTTATGGTTTATCGCTCGTGCACCACGCTGCAGCAGCCCTCCGACCTTCTCTGCTTGCAACCCTCTTAACTGCCTTTGCCGGGACATCAGCACGCGAAAACGCAGGAAAGAAGCGTCAATGAGCGCATTTATGCAGAGGACCCCCCCCCCCACTTACTCCTTCCACTTTTTCTGGTCTAACAGCCGGCAGAACGGAAACGCGCGGAGCACCCCGCGTCTTATGCGTCTCGTCAAGGAAAGGTAGGCAAAACCTCTGCTAACCCCCAAAGAAAAAACACGAAACACAACGCCAACACCGGTAGCCCCCCCCCCCCAACAATTTTTTCACCACACCAAAGCCCAAGCGACGAGGGGCCAACGGCTGCTGAGGCTTCCCTAGTGTGGGCGGCAAAACACCCACATCAGTCCAATCAGACACACAGAGGAGACACCTGGAAAAGCAAAACAGCTATCAACCGCCAGATCATTGAGGAAGCCGTGCTTTCTTAGCGTCGAAACGACACCTCCAAAAAAAAGCCGCGACATGCATCCACCCTACCCTCTGATATCTCCCCACCCTTTCCCTAGCAGAAAAACCTGCCTCAGCCAAAGACCCTGCCATGGACTAGTCTGAACTTCTTCCACACATCTATTCTTCCCTTCGTTCAACCTGAGAAACGAAGCGACCTCACCGGGCAATCTCCTGAGGAAAAATAGACGCTGGCCTGAAAGAACACCACCCGTGCACTCCTGTGCGCTGGAAATCCATTACGGACAATATGGTGAAGCCGGCTTCCCCCCTCTCCCCCGCAGTGCAAGCACCGAAACTGAACTGCTGCCCAGGTCCACAACCGCACCAAAGCAGAACCGTCCTACATCAAATATCTTTTGAAACCACAGCAGGAGCCATGACTTCGCACGTACAACGCGCCTTTTGTTTGTCCACCTCAATGCAGCCAAACCTTTTTTTTCACGTGACGTCATCAGCCACCTTTTATTGCAACAAAGAAAAAATTGCTGCAGATGATCGATCACAGTGATGGGCAGATCGCGAGCCGCGAAAAAAAAAAACGCACACATGAAATGGCAAGAGCACCAGTTATTTGTTTCTTTTGATACCACTTCCCCAGTGCAGTACAAAAACTTGAGATTGCCATGCCGCCCCTTAATACCTCAAATACGACTAATAAAACCATATGGAATCGCCATCATGCGTTTTTCTCCGCCAGAATTGCAAAAATATTGAAGGCCAAGTAATTCGCCGATCCCTTTGACAACCCGGTTGGCAAGGCAGCCCGGTATCCCGGCCGCTGCGTTGTTGCATAAGCCTTTCCCAGAAAGCCCCCCGCACACTTATCTACCATCTTGTTCCCACAACAACGCGCCGAAAAAAAGATAATTTTGATGCTCAGTTAAAAAATCCGATGCCAATTTTTTTTCCGGAGACCAAATCCACTTCACGATTCAACACCCCTTCCCATAACCAAAGCCTCCGCGACCCTTAAAAATACTTTCAAAGAGGTCCAGCGATCACCATCACACACTTTCTAAGATTTTCAAACTATGTCACACCCAGTCATTCTCTTTCCCGCCGGCATTGCCAGAGCCCCCAAATCACCCCTTTAACATCACCGCCACAGAAACGGCGGCCAAGAAGCGTACCACCGGCAACCCATCCAAAAAAAAATGAGGAGACCACAAATGAAAACCCTTTACCCTTGTCACACAGTAGACTGTCGCCACAATGGTGTTTTCAGAAGCAGCTCACTGTTCCCTTTCCGAAGCCGCAAAGGCCCGACGATGATCCCACGTCCTGCCGCCCTGTGGCGCTGGCCACCAATCTCCGCAAGCTGCTCGGGCACATGATCCTGCGGCGGCTTGGCGGCCATGTGGCAGACAGACCGCAACCACACCGCCACGGCTTCCGCCCCCACCGCTCCACCGTAGGTCTCCCCGGGCCTGCCCCTCCACAAAGCAGCCCGACACCAAGACATGCGCAGCGTTTGTGAACTCTGTGCCTGCACGCGTGGCTCGGCAGGTCGCGGCGCTACCATTGCGGCGCTAAGGAGGTACCGTGTAGACCCGCGCCGCGCCCGCTGAGCCAACGGGGTTCTCAGACGGTGGTTGCGCCCGCGGCCGCTTCCACAAGAGGCCCGGGTTTGCATGCGTGGTTCTACAGGGGCCTGCCCAGGGCCCTCTTCTCCCC
This sequence comes from Leishmania aethiopica, assembly GCA_003992445.1. NCBI lineage: Eukaryota > Euglenozoa > Kinetoplastea > Trypanosomatida > Trypanosomatidae > Leishmania > Leishmania aethiopica. Next base: position 133,651 of record RZOE01000070.1, read on the forward strand.
ACCGCGATGGCGGGCTCGCTGGGTGCGGGGGGGGGGGCAATGCGCCCGGGCTGCGTCACGCCCTCGCCGCCGATACGCTCGCGCCCCCCCGCGCCCTCCGCAGGCAAGGGCGTCGCGCCGGCCGCGCTGGCATACGCCCTCTGGGGGTGGGGCGCTTCGTGGGGCTCTGGGTGCCCCCAAAGGGTGTACACCCGCCCTGGCGTGCGGCGCCGCAACCAGCCGCAACCCCCCGCTGCATCAACGCGCTTGGAAAAGGGTCGCTGCCCTCGCCTTCCCGGCCTGGGCTTTTGTCAAGTGCGCGGCGTTGGCCGGGGCGTCGCCGTGGCTATGGGTGTGGCCGCGGCTCGGCTTGGTGGGGCGGGGCCCGCCAAAGAACCCGCCCCGCCCCCCCTCCCCCGCGCGGCGCTGCGCGAACCAAAGCTGCTCTATGGCGCCAGCGCGTGGGAACGGGGCTCGCCGAAACTGCTGGGGGTCCTTTGGGAGCTTTCACGCCAACGCGGCCGCAGTCATCGCGGGCACCCCCCGCGACACGCAGGCAACGGGAACCCAACGAGAGGCGGGGGCCCACTGCCCCTCGACAACGCAGCGCTGCTGCGCCGCATCCGCCTGCATCCCCCCGCGCCCACGCGAGGAGGCCACCTTGCGTATTCGACGCGGTGTGTGTGTGTGCGTTCGTCGGATGGCGGTGTGGCCGCGGCGCGTCGGCAGTTCTCATGCGGCTGTGCCGGCGTGGGTCCTTTCGGGGCACCGCATGCACACGCATCGCTCATGCGCAGCGTTCGCGTGTAGTCTCGCATCTCTCTCCCTCGCGGGCTGTGTGCGGGCTCTTCAGACGAGGATAAAGCAGCGGCATGCAAGCAGCGACCCTCTCGTCTCGCGAAGCGCCGATGCTTGCTGTGTGAGGGTGTCGCAGTACAGGCAGGCATCCTGCCAGGAGCGGCCGCGACGCCCTATCACAACGGTACGCCCGCAGGCCGCGGCCAGCTTGCTTGCAGCTGTCACACGGAGTGTCAAGCAGTGGGTCTGGGGCTTGAGCTGCTACGACGACATCTCGATGAGCTCCGCCACGGAAAGCTAATGGCCGTTGCTGCTCTGGACTCGGTCTCCCTCCCCATGGCGCTCGGCGCGGGCCCTGCAACGGCGGGGGTGGGGTGTTGCGGCGTATTGGGGTGCAGACGCCGGCGCTGCGAGCCCGTCGCGTGCGCCTCTCATTTCCGTTTGCCTTTGACGATTGCGGATGAGAGCACCGTGGCGAAGCTGACGGGCTTGCAAAATCGGCCACGCCAGAGGCGCCGACGCCAGCTGCAGAGATCACGGGCGTGGTCTCCGGTCGCAGACGCCAGGCCGACATTCCCTGCCACCCGCGCGGCAGACACCTGCCGCCTCCGCCCTCGAGCGCCGGACCGTGGACGCGGCCCGCTGGGATCAAGGCATGCAGTCCAGCCAGGTCCGTGTGGAGTCCGTCGCGCAGCACGTATTCGACGAGGGGGCGAGGAAGGGCAGGGGGCTCGTTGGGCGCATGACCCGATTTGGCGGCAGGACGGCATGCCCCACGACGGCCAGGCGTTAGCGGCAGGTGGTCGGTGGCCGTGTGGTTGTGCATGCGTATCCGTTTGCCGGATTGTCGGTTTCTATTATTAGAAGGAAGGAAAAAAGGGAATGGGTTGAATTCACTTTTCATTAGGGTCAATGGAGTGGAAAGAGCCAGGTATCGATAGTGAAAATTGGGTTAAAGGGAATCGGTGTTGTTGTGTTGTTTGCTGCGGCCATCTGGGGGCGGGGTTGGGTGCTTTCGTGGGGGCTTTGGGTCACAGGTCCCGTGGAATGAAGGGTGTGCCTTACTGAGTGGAGGTCGAAGGGCTGCAAGTTGACTGTTTGAGAATGTGGAAAAGGTGACGCTGTGAGTGAAGGCCGTTTTGGAGATGGGCTTTCGCCGCTTGTTGTGATGGGGTGAAATAAGCGCCGGGCTGGTGGCGGGATAACCCCCTTCCGCTGCGTTGGCGTTTCCCTCAAAAAGCTGCCCTGCGGTGCTGGGTGGTGGGGCGGTTCAGAAGTGGCGCGCGTGTGTCTTCGTGCGTCTGAAAGGGTGGGTGGGGGGTATGCCGGGGGGAAAGGCTGGGGCCGGGGGGGGGGGGGAGCTGGGGCGCCGCCGGCATTCCCATGAGACGGGCAAACGCGAGAACTGCCGTAAGGGCGTGCTGCGATGGCATGTGAGCACTGACGAGAGAACACTCACGCAAGTGTGCGAGAAGTACCGTGCTGACGGGTGGACCGATGGCCGTGTAGTTTTCGGGCAGAGGTGAGTTTGGTGCGGTTCAAGAAGGCTGTTCGTAGAGTCAAAGGGGTGCATGGGGTACCATGCCAAATACAAGGGGCCTCGTTTCACACCACCACCAACCTTGATGTTTTGCATTTTTTTTTGGTTTCAGCTGTGAATCTTGGGATGGTCTGGCGACGGGTGCAATGAGCATGTATTAGAGGCGGCTGCGAGACAATCGGGGAAATGTCCTTGTTATACATATATATATATGTGGCATGCTATTCTCAGAAGCGATTTTGAGGGCTTTTTTTGGGTGTGGAGCGGTAATTTGGTCACGTCTGAGTAGCAAAACAACATAAGTCAAGATTTATGTAAGGCGAAGAAATACTTTTAGTTGGAAAAGTCTTTCTACGGTCGAAATAAAAGGCTTACTTGAGCTGCGCGAGTCGCATTCGTCCTTTCTCATATTTTTTTTTCCTGAAACTGATTTTTTCATGAAAAATATGGTTGGATGCTTGGATTACTAAGCCTCTGAGTTTCATCATAATCATTGTTTCTCCCCATAGACCTTCGAAACCCCTTTTTCCCCACTACCTCAACTCTTAGCTTCTTTTTACAGAGCCATGGTTTCCGGGTTTGTTGAGTTCGAAATATTGAGGGGGAAAAACTACCCTCAGACGGAAGACGATCCGAATCCCTGCACGACCCAGGTCACAGTATCAGTAGTGGACCCATTATCAGGCGCCGTTCTCTCGCGCGCGCAGTTGTCATCTATTCAGCAAAACTCGAATGCCCCATTTTACAACGACACACTGAATTTCAGGGTGGAGGACGCATCTGAAGATGTTTGTCTTTCCATTGCAGTGAGCGAGCACTCTCGTCGAAAAATGCCGTTTGTTCTTTTTTATGGCAAGCAGATCATTGGCCTCTCGAAGCTAAAAGCAAAGCAGCGATTTGTGATACCTCTGTTCTCGGAGGAAGAGGGTACTCAACAAGTCGAAATCGGCGCAGACACGCTGGACCTTGAAAGCAGCGGGGGAGTACCGTTCTTGAGCGCACGTATCCAGTTTACAAAAGATAAATTTTTTGACAGGACCGATCCGTATTCCGATGTGGATGTATCAGGCAAGGGCTTATCCTTCGACGGCAAGAATCAACTCGTTCCAGAAGGGACCCAGTACGTATGGCTGAGGCTGAAAAGCGACAAAAAATGGACGAACTCTTTTCAATATGAGCTCTCCGTTGCTTGGCGTTCTCGTGCTCCACTCGAAGCGGAGGCTCAGGGCAACACGAAGTCGCGAAAAGGCACTACTGGAGGCATGGCTGCGATTTCTGCAGAACCGGATTCGACACGGACACTGGGCGACATCATCATCAAAAAATGGTGTTGCCGCCGCACGCACCAGGTACTCACTCGAGTTTGCATTACTGCAGAGAAGTATGGAAATAAAGTCACAGATCTCACATTCACTCCAAAGGAGGAGGTGGAGTTTCGCACCAACAAAAAGGAACGCTGTGTTTTTCTCGAGCAAATTTGCAAAAAGAGGCTGGAAGAGGCTTGTAGCAACTGTCTTCGACAGTGGCTCAACCGGTTATGGATTCTTTTTGTTACCGGTGTCGACAGCGATCCCGCAGGAACGAGAGCTTTAAGCTACGAGGTGCGAAAGGCTGTCCATGACGCACAATTTACAGAAGCAGACGCCATTATTTTGCAAGCGTGCCTTTTGTTTTCCTTTATTCCGTCTCTCAAGTACGAAGTGTGTCAAGCCCTTTCCGAGTCTGATTATGAAGCCGCTCAGTCGGAACAAAAGATAGAGGTGGGCGCTTTGGAATCACCCCAGTGTCGTGTGACACCACAGGAGACGTTCACTCATGTTTTTATTTCGTTTGTCGGGTCACTTCTTGACACGCTAACCGAAGCGGAGATCGCTAAGGCTGCAGCTGAGTTTAAGCCTGCTATATGGGATGCACAGCAGCGCATTGCTAAAGGCGCAAAAAGCACAATTGGTTCTTGCAAAAAGAAATACGAAGCGTCCATTTTCAAAGGCACTGGTATTCATATCGATCACTTGGACAAGCTCGGACGTCGCAAGCAAGTGCCGAAATTTGTTTGACGAAGGATTGCGCTTATCACACAGAGAATATCTTGGGCCTCAAAACAATTCCTCTCCACCTTTTCCTTTAATGCGGCGCATATACAATGCTGAAAAAAAAAAGGAAAAAAATACGATCTTTATTTGTCGCGCTTTCAAGATTTGACACAAAGAAAAAATGATATAGTAAGTGTAGCGTGATAAACTGTGTACACAAACGGAAAATACTTTTCTGTATTGACGTGCGTCATGAAGTCGAAAAAAAAAGCAACTCTCTTTGCATGTGCAATCACCTTCTTTCGAGTTCCAAGTATTTTTTTTTTTGGATTTTTGTTGCTGCCGTATTTCTCTGATGATTCGGTCCACCTAAAACCGCGGTATCAGGGTCAAGTACTCACTCTGTGGGGAAGCGGATATTGTACAGACTGCCCTCGGGTACGGCTGGCGGACTCGCGGTTTCAGCGGGCAGGCCTGGGCTGGCGCTGAGCCGAAGGGGCTTGCGGTCATGATCATGTTTGTAGTAGCTCACTACGAATCGCGTCGTCGATTCAACAAGTATGCGCATCCACACACTGCTTCTCTGCTTTTGCTGCGTTGCAGTGATGCTGAGCGTAGTTCTGGACCTAGGCTCCGCTGCATGTAGTGAAGTTGCAATGGACTGAGCGATACCACACAGTATTGGTTGGTCCGGCTTCTTGACATAGCCGTGGCACAACAGAGGCGGATGAGCTGTGGTCGTATGAGTCTATTTGTTAACTTGTTTGTGGCGGCATGATACTTTGAAGAAAAGCCAACTTGTTACTTAGTTTTTTTTTTCCGCTAACCAATGCTTCGATGTAGCTCGATTTTCTTGATCCTCGAAGGAAAACAAAGTTATGAGATCATCATAACGCGATCTCAGCGAAAAAAGAAAATGAAAGGGGGCCGGAATAATCAAAGGCGTCGAATTTTGGAATATAGGCGAAAGCGCTGATCGCAGCACTCTATCGTCGCATTTCATTACCGCCGTCAGAGCAAGCAGCCTCAATTTGTTTTGAAGGCTGCCAGCTACTGCTTATTCATGGTTTTACTGCTACCTCACCCTCTCCGACTCTCACGTCTTTTTTCCTTTTAATGAAAGACGTACAGGAATCTGTTCTATGCAAGAACAGTAAATGCTTATCCTGCATGTTTGTGCAGTTCTTTCGTCTTTTTTCCCCTTCCTGTCAACGTTCATGCGTTGAGCAATGCTGCCAGCTGCGAATATCTACCGGCTAACCCTGATTGTAGCTGGTGTTGTCGTGCTGCTCGGCAGCGCGGTTTCAGGTGTTCGCGTTGGCGTAACAAGGTGTGGCGGAGTCATCCCGATTGACAGTCAGTATTTTATTGACCCTGTCTGGGCCTTTTCAACCTTCCAAAACCGTATTGAAAGGTTAAGCAACGGCTCTCTCGTCTTCGAGAAACGGTTTGTTTCTGAGAGACTCAAGGAGCAGATAGTGATGGAGTCTGGTACGGACCTCAGCAGTGTGACGGTGTTCGAGATTGTGCCGACGACTGGCAAAAGCACCGATGCTACACGTTCAAAAAGTGCCAGTGATCTGTGCTCCGTCTCTCTCGACCCTCTGGCTGGCGCCATGGATGGGGTTGTCTCCCGCGGCGCGCGCCTCACTTTTCTCAACGCGGATCCTGCAGAGAGTGAGGCGTGCTCTTCGGCTTTGAATGTCTCTCTGCAGCCGCACCAGGGAAATGCGACCTGGGTTTACTTTGCCAGGGGCAAGCTCGCATACTCGAACTCGATCACATTGGTCAGCGCCTCCGGCGCCACGTGGCCGATGACGCTCACCTTCAGCTCTGAATGCGCAATCCAGTTGATTCTCCTCTTGGATCGGTATGGCGCAATCGACCGATGGTTTGTATGGATACCAACGACCGCCTACACTGGTGCAGTAGTGGCTATTCTTCTTCCCGTCGTTCTACTTCGTTCGCGACTTCCTGTTCACCTCGCCGGGGTCTGCTTGTTTTTGGTTTTCCTAGGGTTTTTCGGCTCTTGCATTGGTCTTGTTGTCGAGCTGCTTCAATGGCAGAGCGCGGTGGGAAGGCTGTATCCTTTCCCAGACTCGGTCACGCTTTACTGCTGTCTTTGCCTGCTGTACACACTGCTGTTCGTGCCTGTTTTGTACCGCCAAGGAAACAACACAATCCTCTTTATGGGAGTAACTCGGCTCCTTATTTTTGGTCTCAACTGTGCCCTGTGCGTCGGTTATTGGATAATGGGTTTCGTAGTTTTAGGTTCTTTGGCAATACTTCAGTATTTGGTCACCAATTTCATTCTAACCTACTACTGTGCCTACGTTTCAGTGTACCTGCGACGTGCAGCGAAGGGAACGTCGTCCCTACCCAAGTTCTCGACCAACTTCGTGTATCTCTGGTGCGCGCCTGTCACACCGTTCGCATGCTGTGCGCTGATGTACTACGACTTGTATCTGCTCACTCACAGCAACGTTGAGCGCGATCCCGTGGCGGCTCGCATGCGAGATGTTGTTCGTATCTACAACGCCCAGTTGTCATTGCCGCTTCTGTTTTTTCAGAATGTGTATGGAGTCGCACTCCTAGCAACCGCTTGTGCTTATCACATGCCTTTTTTGACGCTTCTTTTTGTGGCTCTTCTCCTCTGGATCGTGCACTCCATTTACGTGATTGAACAGTGCGCAAAAGAGTGGGCACGGTGGCACCGGCGCGGCCGCCCTTTGGGATTTTGCGGGTGCCTTTCTCTCTCTACCGCCATGACGGCACTCCTCTCCCTGGATTACGAAGCGAAAGCGTCGCGAACAGTCAGTTTGTCTCCGCACAGTGTGCGACAAGCTCCTCAACCGAACCAGCGCCAGAGAGCTATCGCCGCGTATCAGACAGCGGAGGAACTTTACACCCCTTCAGCAGAGAACGATAGCAGCGAAGTAGTTTCTCCGCCTTCTCCGTCCTCTTATCATTCGGGGGATAATCATCTGTCGACGTCCCAACAACGCCCCCCAAGTAACCCTACAGGATCCACTACCCTGCCTACAGAGCATATCAACGATGTTCTGGAGTTCTGGCCGAACAGCGTGGAAAGGTAGCGTTCATGCACGTTGTCGCGGAGCGTTGTCGTGGTTCCTTGACGGGACCTGCTTGCTTGCAGTACGATGCGCATGTTGGTCAACACTTGTCCTTTGGCGTTTTCACCGTCTGAGTTTTGTACGTGGACTTTTTTTTTCGGTCCCGTTCACCCCCTTGCCATTGCGTGTCGTCATAGAAAATCGAATCAAGGTCGTGGGTGCAAACGTGCATTCTCGTGCAGAGTGCAGAGATGGAAAAGGACCCCCTGCTCCGAGTCCTTTCACCCTCTCACGTCGAACACGTGAAGCACGGGTGGGGTGCTGAAAAGAGGTGCAACTGCGCGTTCACCCCGAAGTGGTTGCTAACCCTCTGAAGCATAATAATACTAAAAGGATCATCGCAACACCATTCGAATCCACCACATTTTTGCACGACTCTCTTTTCTTTGTTTCCGTGAAATGTTTTGAACTTTTTTTTGCTTGTCACACTCGCTACCCACGCCCGCCGACCGTCTGTGGCTAGAAGAGAACAGCCAGGAGTAGGAAGAACAGGTATCAAATCTCACCGCGTCTCAAGCCGTCATTGCACGCCTGCACCACGGTGCTTAACGGCGTGTCTGCGTGCGCGCATTGGAAGGCGCGTGCGTGCAGTCGGTGCGGAACTCTTTGGGCACAGCTCATTCGCTGTGGCTTGGCGCTAGGACTGTAGCTTGCTGGCATACTTGTTAGACGTCAATGTGGGCGAGCTTTCTGGATCAAATTCAACAGCGGATTGAAGATGCTGTGGACCTCCTCGGCGATGAGGAGGCGGAAGACGTTGGGCGGGAGGATGCAGCACGCGTTGTGGTAGCCAGCCCTGCCGCTGACTCGAGGGGCTCCGTACTGCCTCAGCAGCGGATGCGAGAGCAGCCTGTTTCCTCAGCCGAAAATTCAGACGGTGACGCTGGTGCAGAAGGATGGGAGGAGGACGAGCTGAGCGAGCTGGTAATCCCATCCGCTCTCCCAGAGCCCGGCTTGCGTGGGCCTGCACCGGCAGCAACGGTGCCGCCAGCGCCTCCGACGCTGCCTTCGTCATCGGCCACACCCGGCTTGTCAGTGGTCACCCTGCCGCCGAAACCCTCGACGTTGTCTGACCCGACAGACGTGACTCTCTCTGCCACCGCAGCACCTCAGTTGGTGCCAGCTTCACGAGAAACAGGGCAGCAACACCCCACTGCTGTTCCTAGCGACACGAATCCCTCGATAGCAGGGTCACCGCTTGAACCACAAGCGGAGGAGGTCACGACGCCACCTGAGGAGCTTGCAGCACCACCACCTGTTAGCACGTTGTCGGCGGAGTCGCCGTCGCTAGAGGGAGCTGAACTTCGTTCCGCCTTGCTTCATGCAGAAGGTACCACTGCCGTGACTTCCAACCCGACTTCAGCGTCTTCGGCTGGCAAGCCCATTCCATCTACGTCGTTCCCCCCGTCTCCTTCGTTGCCTGCTGCAACCGGACCTTCACCGTCACCGCCTTCGGCGGTGGCGGGGGAGTTCAGCGACATAGGACAGCTGCTTCGATTCCAGCAGCAGTTAGCAGAGGAGATGGAGAATGTGGCTAAGCTGCAGCGTCAGAACGCATCATTGAAGGACCGCGTCTCTGCGCTCGAAGAGCAGCTGGCGGGCGCCACATCCTCCCTTGCGCGCACTGGGGACTGTGAGCAGCAGGTATCGCTGCTGATCGAGAGGCTTGGAAAGGAGAAGGAGAGACACAAGGCAGTGGCGGAGGAGCGGAACCAGCTGAAAGATCACCTGCAGGATCTTGAAGAAGAGGTAGAAGAGTATCGTATTCGGGAAGAGGGCTGGATAAGTGGGCAGGAGCGGCAACAAGAGAATGAGATCGCTGCGCAGCAGCGCATTGCCCAGCTCGAGAATGACATGCGCTCTTGCAACGCCATCGTTGACAACCTCAGAACCCAGCTCACGGAAGCGAAGCACCTAAACGGTGTCCTACAAAACCAGGTGAAAGAGCTGAAGGTGAGCTACTCCGCCCAGCTGGATACCGTAAAGGAGTCGAGCTCCGAAACCGTGGATCAGCTTCGCCAAGAGGTGGAGCAGCTGCGCAGCTCTTTGCAGAACCTGTCGACAGAGTACGACACACGAACAGCAGAGCTGGAGAGAGAGGTGCAGAACGCAAACATGCACGCCCATCAAGCAGAGGCCCGTCTGAGTGAGATGGCGCTTGGGTCTGTCAACACGCTGCAGGATCTCCGCAGTGAACTCGAGGATTCTCAGCGCAGCAGCGCCACCTGGAAGGCTGAGGCGCAGAAAGCGCGCCACGAGTATACGACGCTACTCGAACAGTATGCATCACTGAAGCGGTCTCGAGCGGCAGCAGAGGCCGATTTGCACGACCGGCTCAGCTACGAGTCTAACACAGTGTCTGCTCTGCGGAAAGGCATCCGTGAATGGGAAGATCGATATCTGGCGCTGCAGGAATCGATGGGCGCGATGCAGACGGAGATAGAGGAGCAGAGAAAGACAATCATGCAGCTGGAAGCCACAATTCAAAAGCTGAAGGCGTCCGGCTCTGACATGCTGAGCCAGTCTCAGAGCGAAGTCCTTGTGAGTACGAACGTGCCGCCTGTGAAGGCTTCGTTCTCGGAGCCTTCAGTGTCAGGATCACCTTTGAACGAGACATTGGGGGGGCGGCTAATCTCAGCACCCCCACTGAACCCCTTCATGAGCATGAAGCGGCCAGCTTGGAGCGATTCGAGGGACCGCAAAACACGCGAGCGACTCGAGCAGGAGGTAGTGCGGCAGTCCGCCGAACTGGAGCGCGTCCGGGCCGCAGCCGCTGACGCCGAAGTCTGGAAAGCAAAGTATGATCGCCTGCAAGAGGAGCACGACTTGCTGCTTCAGCTGTATGGACAGCTCGAGGAAGATGTCAGTGCGTTGAGGAAGAACGGCGCTGGGATTTTGTGTGCTGATGCTGCCGCTGCCGCTCCCTCTTCCGCTTCCGGCTCTGTATCTGCCGCTGCTGCGCCTTAGCGTGCTGCCCTGAAGAGATGGCGGAAGAATCTAGGGGGGGGGGGCAGAGAGGACAATTACGGAAGAAGGACAGTGTGCGGTGAAGAGAGGAAGCTGCGTTACAGCAGCGCATCTTGAGACGGTTGCTGGGTCCATCTGCTCAAAGGCACCGAGCGTCCAACCGGAGCGACGGTCTTTTTATATTCCTTCTTTCTGTTCCTGGGCTGCCTTTACAGCGTACTTGCATCTTCCCTCCACCTTTGCCCCACTCCCCCCGCTTCTCATCTGTTTCTGTGCCTACTTCAGGCTGGCGCTCGACTTTTCTACTCTGACACGCCATTTACCTTGCAAGGGAGAGAAGGGAGGCGGGGGGGGTGTTCATGGAGCTGCTTCGGAGCCTCTGGGCACTTGTGTCAGCCACAGTGTGCTCCTTCAACCCTTGTGCGGCTTCTGGCTACGCCATTATCTCGTCGTTTGCGGAGCGTATAGACAGCGCTGACATCAACAAGAGCCGTATGGCTGTGCCCGTTGTGTGCAAAAAGTCCCAAGCGAGTGGCGCAGGCGTGTGTTTTGCCCTCCTGCGCAGTGCGCATGTGATGATGACAGTTGCTACGAAAAAAAAGGAGAATTGTCAGTGGTGCTGTTTGGGGTACCCTCTGGATGTTCTTTTTTTTTTTCACCTTGTCACGCCTGCACTGTGTCTTGTCCCCCTCCCCCTCCTGCGTCATCCTCTCAAGTAGTGATGGTTGGCGGCAGCGGTGGTGGTGCCGATACCCCTGCTGCTTTCCTCATCCTTGTTTATGCCTCACCGCCGTTCTCTATCTCGCACTCTTAACCCTGTCTTGTTGCCACTGACTCCCGAGGACGGCGAGGCCCTTACCTCTCTGTCTCTCTCCCGCTCTCGACGCACCATACCGCTTGAAGGAACGGTTGCGTACCCTTGTGTGCAGAGGAACGTTGTATGCACAAACACGCACACGCACACGCACAGCGGCACTAACACTGCTGCGTGACAGCACTCCTGCTCCATAGCAGGTGAAAGGACAGAGAACAAACAGGCACGCCAGACACACACGAAGGTGTCCACCAAGCGGGCCATCACGGGCTCCGCCTTAATCTCTTCGCGGGTGGCCTCTCCGGAGTGTTTCCTCTGCTGCGCCACCCCGCCTTCTTCGCTTTCAGACACACTTCTCTCCGTTGTTGCCTCCATCCTACCTTTGCTCGGCTGCCTCAGTGGAGTCTCTAGTAGCGCCTTCTGTCATTCCGTCCCTGACGGGGGATTCCGGGACGAAGCTGGCGCTGGGTTGTTTGGCAGCGGGGGCTGTGGTGGCGGGACTCCTGCTCTTTTCAACCCTCTTGTGCGAAAACTGGAGGTGCTGGCGACTGCGACTGGGCAGAAAGTCGCGAGTGGCAGCTATGTCTCCAGCGGCAGCTACAACGCACTCGACAACGAAACCGTATGCTCCGAATCGCAGCAGCATTCCAGAGACCCGCAGCCGTGCCCCAAACGGCACGCGTGCCTCCGCTGCGGACGAGGTGACTCTGTTGACGGCCCCACAGTTTGCGAAGTCCACAAAGGACACTCGAAGCACCGCGCGGCAGCAGGAGGAGCAACTCAGCGATTTGTTTGTGCTGATTCGGCATGGGGAGCGGCAGGATCATGTCGATCGTGCGTGGAAAGGCAACGCACTTCTCCCCCTCTACGACCCGCCTCTGTCAAACGCTGGCCGGATGCAGAGCTTTGAGACAGCGCTTAGGTACTTCGCACTCCGGCAAGAGAGGAAGGTGGAGAAGCGCATCCGCGGCACGTTCACGCTCTTTCTCGTTTCCCCATTTCACCGGTGTATCGAGACGGCAGCGGTTATGAACGTCATTGCGTTTGAGGGAAGGCTGCCAATGTACGTGGAGCCTTTCTTGTCGGATTGGCAGCAGGCGAAGGTGTTTCGCACCGCTCCCGTACTGGGAGGCTCGTACACGACCAGCGGGAGACCCAGCGTGCCCGGCGCAAAAGGTGATCGGCTCCTTTTCCGACCACAGGTGGAGGCGCTTCGCGCGACGCTGATCCCGTTCCTGAAAACGCGCGCAGCGGAAGAAACCGAGCTCCTCGCCGAGTACAAAATCAACGCTGAAGTGGCGAGCGCATGGGCCACGTTGGCGGAGGAGTGGCTAAACACACACACCGCGCTTCCCGTCTGGACCTGCGCCGCGACGACGAGTGTAATTGAGGCAAAGGTCGCCTCGCGGTCTGACGGCGCCAGTGATGTGCGTGCGACAAGCCGAAAGGCTGCCAAGGGTTCTCAGCCTTCTCCACGAGATGCCTCGAATGAGGGGTATCGCGGCTGCGGCGTGGCGCACCCAGAGGGCAAGTCGGACCTGGTCCGGCGCTGCGAGCAGGTGATGAGCACGCACTTTCTCCGGTGCGCCGCTGTCGAGTCGGATACTATGGTGCCTTTGGCAATTCAGACTGCCGTGGCCGCGGAGCGAAAGACGCGTTTGCCCAAGTATTTTCAGATTTGGGCAGAGTGCCCAGAGGAGAACCGCGAGTCTGCCGGGCCGCCGGCGCTGCTGCCACCGATGCATATCATGGCCATCACCCACGCCGACGTGGTGTCCACGCTCTTGGAGGTGTGCTGCCCCAAGTATCACGACAAGGGTGCCGGCTATTCGGTGCCCTACTGCAGCGTCACGACGCTTCAGCGGCACAACAACTACTACCGCATCCCAACCGCAGAGGAGCGGCGACGACGAGAAGCGAGTGTCAGCACTCTCGCACCTGCTCAAAATCGCGGAAAGTGCTATGCAAAGAAGAAAGGCAACACACCATCATTCAAGAATCAGCTGACGACTCCGATTCGGACAAGACCACTCTCGCCATTGCCCGTGGAATGGAATGTGGAGGCGGTCGGCTCCACCGACCTGCTGCGCACTCGCATTGTGATTCAGTACACCAAGTAGAGGAGATGGCGTGGACCGGAAGGCGCTAGCGCACACGTGCGCCGCCGCGCTTGGAGTCACACAGCCATTGCTGACTTGCTCTCTGTTTCATCTGAACCATGGAATATGTGTGCGCGCATGTATGTGACGGCGGCTGCACTGCAAGCAGACATGATTGCATCTTCCGCGCTCCTTCGTGTGCCTGTTTTTCTTCTTGTCTTCTTCTGCTTGTGTGCGTCGCCTCTACGGCTCACGGCAAAAAAAAACAAAAAGGCGAGAGTAAGCGCTGCAGTTCTGGCGGCACACCGGCAAACATGTCGGGGCAGATGCCATGAAAAGTGCGGTACCGCTCGTTACTCAGCACGAGCACCATGAGAAGACAAACCCGTGCGTACAAAAACGGCCTCTCCTCCGTCGGTGCGTGTGCCTTGAAGGGTCGCAAAGAGGGGGGAGAGGGAGGGGGCGGCATTTCGAAATTGGCGCCTTCTTGTGCGCGTATGCGTGCATTTCTTCGAAAGGTGCTTGCGCCGTTATGCCTCAGCGACGAGAGGCGGCGTGAGGCAAGTAGGAGCGTCGCCAGACGACCAGAGAAAACGTGAAGCGCAAAAGCAAACACACCCGCACACACGCACACACACGCGCGCGCGCGATTGCGTGCTCGTCTCGTATCCCTTTCTTTTTTTTCCCCAATTATTATCATCACCTTTCGTTCGTTTGTCTTCAAGTCCCGCATCCCCCCCCCCCTCCCCCCCTCCCTCCCTCCCTCCCTCCCTCCCTCCCCGATTGTCGCGTCCCGCGCCGGTATGCTCTGGTCTTCTTCTCAAGCTTTCTCTGCTCGTCTCCTCCACTGGTATTCCCTTTCGTGCCTCACTCGGCTCTGCACACGCCACGTTAGTTTTCTCCAGGTCAGCTTCAAAGCTTTTTTTTTTAGCTCTCTCACACCACTGACATACACACACACACACAGAGAGAAACAACAACAAAAACAGCGACCCCTCTTCCCTCAAGGAGATCAGCAAGCAGAAGCAACGGCAGCCGTAGCTGCGCGGTATTCTCTCTCTTCCGCTTTGGTCTTCTGTCACGCGCGCCGTCTCTGCTCTGCGCCGACAAACGCCACCGAAAAGTGAGCGGCAACGAAACAGAACGAGGCGTGTCTTGACAGCGGCCCATAGGCACGCGATCGCACGATCGCGCGTACACGAGGCGGCACGGAGAAGACATGCAAAGCTCATCACTACAAAGAAGCGTCCGCTCTTTTTATTTTCTGCTCATCCTTTTTCTGCGCGGCTCTGAGGACGCGGCGGTACATCATTACGAACTGGCAAGTGGTCTTCCCCCATCATCCCTTTTGTGTTGCCGCCTCTTGTTTTCCGCGTTGCCGGTAGCAAAAGACGTCCCCCCGCCAAGCGAAACGCACCCAACCTACTCCACGCACACACGCGACAACAAAGCACATAAGGAAAGCTCAGGCAAAAAAAAAAGCAAAAGTAAGAGGAAAGAAAGCAGCAGCAAGGCATACGAAAAAAGCAACAACAACAACGAGGAAGAGAGTTGCCACCGCCGCTGGCGGAAGGGGATCCTGTTGTGTGCATAGATCTCTCTATTTTTTTCCCTTCTTTCGTCTCCCCTTCTCTGTTTTGTTTTGTGGCTTCTCTGGAGTTCAGACCTCCTCAGTCATCCTCTCCCCACCCCCTCACCTGTTACGTATTTGGTGTCTCGTTCTGTTTTTTCTCCGCGCCGTGCTGCTTTCGCTCTTCTCAGTGGGGCAAGAAAAAAAAGGAAAGGGGACGTCTGCCCTCCTCCTCCTCTGCTCTTATTTGTCTCAGTCGCGTGCGTTTCTTGGCGTTGCTGCTTGCAGACACCGTCGCTTGCCTTCTGCACTTACTCGCTGTTTGTGTTTCTTTTTCGCTCTTCGAGGTTGTCTCGCTGGGCATCAAGTCTGCGTGGAACCGCAGGAGACCATGCAATCCTCTGGTCCCCCTGGAAAACCGCCGTGGGGCGGAAGTCGCAGCCCCTGGGGTGCCAATAACAGCAGCGCCAACAGCGCTGTCGTTCAGCCATCCTTTCACGACAGGAGCACCAGAAGAGGTCCCAGCGGAAAGATCAACAACACCAACAACACTGGCAACAACAACCAACCTGCAAAGCAGAGCTACGCTCACGACGGCACGGCAGAGCAGAGCATCCAAAGCGGAGATCCGATGGGCAGCCCAGCGGATCGGAAGGCGCCTGATGTGCAGGTCCGTGACGTGGGGAGCTTTTACGGGAAGGAAAAGCCAACCGCGAGCTCTCGCTCGCAGCAAGGAAATCGTGGCCATGCCACCGCCAGCGTGGGCAGCGACGGCGGCGCAGGTGCTGTGGGGACCAGTGCGGCGATCGATGCCACGCTGAAGCGTCTGACGGTGCTTCTCAACCGAAGGTTCTTCCACTCCAGTCAGCAGCAGGGGGTGTCGCATCAGCAAAACTCTATGGCGCGAAGCAGCTTGGCAGAGGATATCTTTACGGGTGGCGTGCAGACGAACAGCTTCGTGTCCGAGTGCATGCAGGCGCAGAGGCCCGTGGCGCTGCTCACCCACTCTGGCGAGCCGCTGTCACCGCGCGGCGATCGCGTCGGGGGATCTGGCCGCTCGGCGTACCAGGCGCAACGCAAGATTTCGTTGGATATGTTACTCTCCAGCGTTGACGATATCGTGTCACAGGTATACGTGAACTTTGACGAGGATCTCACCAAAGTGCTGCTCAACGCACTCGATCGCGTCACGGCCTGCGACACACTGGATCAGAGAGAGCGAGCGAAGGTGCGCGTGATCGACGAGCTGCTTGAGGTGCTCGGGGACAAGCATTACGACCTGCTGCAGTGCGTCATGTACCGCCCTCGCGAGGTCTTCCTCCGGCTCCTGGAGGAGTTCTGCACCTTGGAGGATGCGGGGGATGCCACGACGAGCCAGTCCTCTAGCGGCCCGAAGGGGCTGACGGTGCGCTTCGTGAAGAACAATCAGCGCTCGCAGGGGCAGGATGTGGTGATCAACGACGCGGGCAAGCTCACCGACCAGAAGTGGCTTGCCCACATGAACAGGCGCTACCGTGTCTTGATGCAGGAGTCCGAGCTGGATGAGCTCTTTAAGCGGGACTTCAGCGTGACCGGGTCCATTATGCCGGCTGGCGCTACTGTCACCAAAAAGGCTGGGCACGTGCGCATCCACATTCCCCCTCCAAGGCAGGAGATTCTGCCTGAGAGCAAGCGCGTCTGTGTTGCGACGTCCCTGCCAGAGTGGACACACCCAGCCTTTCTCTCCATCACGCACCTCAACACGATTCAGACAACGATCTTCGAGACAGCGTTTCACACATCGCAAAACATGCTGGTGTGCGCGCCGACGGGTGCGGGCAAGACGGTGTGTGGGCTGCTTGTGATGTTGCGGTGCATCAGCGAGCACTTTGAGGGCGGTGTGCTGGATCGAGACTTCAAGATCATCTTTGTGGCCCCAATGAAGGCGCTCGCGCAGGAGATGGTTGAGAACTTCTCGCGCCGCCTGGCACCGTTCATGATAAAGGTGCGCGAGCTTACGGGCGACATGCAGCTGACCAAGCGGGAGCTGGCGGAGACGCAGGTGATCGTGACAACGCCGGAAAAGTGGGACGTCATCACCCGCAAGCAGAGCAACGAGGAGCTGGTAAGCCAAGTGCGGCTCATCATCATGGATGAGATTCACCTCCTGAACGAAGAGCGAGGCCCGGTGCTAGAGGCGTTGGTCGCGCGCACACTGCGGCACGGCGAGCTGAATCCGGAGCAGCGCGTCCGCCTGGTGGGTCTCTCCGCCACGCTGCCCAACTACAAGGACGTGGCAAACTTCCTGCAGGCGGACTTGCGGGAGGGTCTGAAGGTGTTCGGCCCGGAGTATCGCCCTGTCCCGCTGGAGCAGACATTTATTGGTCTGCAAAACACATCCGGGGCGCAGAAGCGCAACAAGGAGTTCGAGCTCGATCGCCTGGCGTATGAGGAGGTGGTGAAGAATGTGCGGGAGGGGCACCAGGTAATGGTGTTTGTGCACTCGCGGAAGCAGACAGTGGGGCTGGCCAAGTGCTTTATCGAGGAGTCGACGCGCCGTGGGGAGGAGCACCTGTTTCAGTACAAAGGTGTCATGCCCTCAGCGATCGAGAAGAAGGGCCGCACGCTCCAGGGACGCGACTTGGCCTCGTTATTCGCCGCCGGCTTTGGCGCGCACCACGCCGGCCTCGTTCGCTACGACCGCACCAGTACAGAAGGCTTCTTCAGGGACGGGTACTTGCGAGTGCTGTGCTGCACGAGTACCCTGGCGTGGGGTGTGAACCTGCCTGCGCACACGGTGGTCATTCGCGGCACGCAAATGTACGACCCCAAGCGCGGTGGCCTCGTCTCCATTTCGGTGCTGGATGTGATGCAGATCTTCGGCCGCGCTGGTCGTCCGCAGTTCGACACGAGCGGACATGGCATCATCATCTCAGATGATAAGGAGGTGAGCCACTTCCTCCGGCTCATTGCGCACGCCCTGCCTATCGAGAGTCAGATGCAAGGTAAGCTGTGCGACCACCTGAACGCCGAGGTGAACGCCGGCACGATATCCTCCGTGATGGAGGCCTGCTCGTGGCTGGAGTACACGTACATGTGGCAGCGGATTCGGGTGAATCCGCTGACGTACGGGCTGAAGGTGAACAATGTTCGCAAAGACCCGGAGCTCAAGACAGTGCGGTACAGTATGATCAACACTTCGTTCACCGACCTCGCCATTGCGGGCATGGTGCGCTACAACCCGGAGACGGGCTCGGTGGAGAGCACCGATCTCGGCCGTCTCGCGAGCCACTACTACATCACCTACGAGAGCATCAGTATATTCAACGAGAAGATGCGCCGCCCCGATGACACGTGGATCGACGCGTTGGACATGGGCACCGCTATGAACATCGCCGCCTCGGCAAAGGAGTTCAGCCAGCTGAAAGTGCGGCATGAGGAGCTGGATGAGCTGCAGAACCTGCACCAGCTGCTGCCGAAGCAGGTGCGTGAGTACCGGGCGAGTGGCGAGAGCGCCGACGAGACGAGCACGCAGTGGAAGGTGACGACGTTGCTCAAGGCGTACATCAACCGCCTTTCTGTTGAGACGCATTCTCTGTCGTCCGACATGGTTTACGTGCTGCAGAACATGCCCCGCATCTGCCGCGCCCTCTTCGAGATTGAGCTGGAGCGTGGCCACCCCCTCACCACGTACACGTACTTGACGCTGTGCAAGTGCATTGAGCACCGCTGCTGGGACTTTGAGCACCCGCTGATGCAGTTCGCGAATTGGAGCCACCGGGTGAACATCACAGACGCGGTGTGGATGAACCTGAACAAGTGCAACCCGAGCATGCAGCTGCTGCAAGAGATGACGGCAAAGGAGGTGGGAGAGATGGTGCACAACGTGCGCGCCGGTCGCGACATTGCCGATTTGGTGTCGAAGTTTCCCTCGGTGAACATCGACATTGATGTGCAGCCCATCACCCGCTCCATCCTGCGCGTCAAGGTGACGATTGAGGCGGATTTTGTGTGGAGTCGCGACTTATCCGGCAACTCCGAGGTGTTCTGGCTGCTGGTGGAGGACCAGGACAACCACTTCATCTTCCACCACGAGTCGGTCACGCTCACGCGCAAGGAGGTGGAGACCGGCACGCCGCACGTGGTGAATCTTGCTGTCCCGATTGTGCCCCAGTACGACATGTACGCGGTGCGCCTCTACAGTGACCGCTGGATGGGCTGCAAGGAGGACTACACCTTCTCCATTGGCCACCTGCACCTTCCGGAGGACTCGCAGATGACGACGAAGCTGCTGCCGCTGAGCCCGCTTCGGCTGCACGTGATCCCGGAGGAGTACCATGCCATGTACCGCAACTACCGTCAGTTCAACGCGGTGCAGACGCAAATTTTCTACGCCATGTTTCACACAGACCAGAACGTCTTCCTTGGTGCGCCGACGGGCAGTGGTAAGACGATTGCGGCAGAGATGGCCATCCTTCGCGTGTTTGAGCAGTATCCCGGGAAGAAGGTGGTGTACATCGCGCCGCTCAAGGCCCTCGTGAAGGAGCGGCTGCGTGACTGGAAGGCCCGCATGATGCTTGTGGGGCGCTCCGTGGTGGAGCTGTCGGGTGATGCGACGCCGGACATCAGTGCGCTCGCCAAGGCGGACATCTTGTGCACGACTCCGGAGAAGTGGGATGGCATTTCGCGTAACTGGCAGGTGCGCAGCTACGTCACGGCCGTGAAGCTGGTTGTGTTTGATGAGGTGCACATGCTGGGCACCGACCGTGGTCCGATTCTGGAGGTGATTGTGAGCCGCATGCGCTACATCGGGTGGAACCGGAAGGCGCCGATCCGCTTGGTAGGTCTCTCCACGGCCGTCTCGAACCCGGGCGACCTGAGCTCGTGGCTTGGTGTGGAGAAGAAATGGGCCGTGTTCAACTTTGACCCGTCAGTGCGTCCGGTGCCGATGACGGTGCACATTGCCGGCTACCACGGCAAGAACTACTGCCCCCGCATGGCCACCATGAACAAGCCGACGTACAACGCCATTTGCGAGAAGAGCCCAACGCAGCCGGTGATTGTGTTCGTCTCGTCGCGGCGGCAGACGCGACTCACGGCCATGGCCCTCATCGGCTTCCTGCTGATGGAGGGCAACACGGCCAAGTGGGTGCACATGGATGTGGATCAGGTGCAGGAGTACACCTCAAAGCTGGATGACCCGTACGTGAAGCACTGCCTGCAGTTCGGCGTCGGCATCCACCACGCCGGGTTGCTGGAGGGCGACCGCACGATTGTGGAGGAGGCTTTCCTGTCAAATCGCATTCAGGTGCTGGTCGCGACGTCGACGTTGGCGTGGGGTGTCAACTTCCCTGCGCACATGGTTGTGGTGAAGGGCACTGAATACTACGACGCCAAGACGAATTCCTACGTGGACTTCCCGATCACGGATGTGCTGCAGATGATCGGCCGTGCCGGGCGTCCGCAGTTTGACACGGAGGGCGTGGCCCAGGTGCTGTGCCACGAGCCGAAGAAGGGTTTCTACCGCAAGTTCCTCTACGACCCTTTCCCGGTGGAGAGCGCGCTGCACAAGCAGCTGCACGTCCACATCAATGCCGAAATTGTGTCGGGGACGATCAACACTCGTCAGGATGCAGTGAACTACCTGACGTGGACCTACCTCTTCCGCCGAATTGCACGCAACCCCTCCTACTACGGCCTGGAGGACGGCTCTCCCAAGGCGGTCACAATCTTCCTCTCCACCCTGGTGAAGGGCGTGCTGGCGGACCTTGAGCGGTGCGGCTGTATTGAACAGCCGGATACAATGGACGAGGACGCCGACCCGGATGCGATTCAGTACACCGTCCTAGGCAAGCTGTGTTCGTACTACTACATCTCCCACATCACGGTGGACTTGTTCAACCGCAACATCGAGCCGGATCACTCCTGCGGCGAGCTTCTGCGTCTCCTCTGCGACGCGGAGGAGTTCAACGAGTTGCCGGTGCGCCACAACGAAGACAAGCTGAACATGGAACTGGCGCGTCAGCTGCCGCTGCCCGTCCGCGACGCAGAGGCGGACAGTCCGCACGTCAAGGCGTTCCTCCTCTTCCAGGCGCTCTTTGAGCGTGCGCCGATGCCTATCACGGACTACATTACAGATCAGAAGTCCGCCATGGACAACGCAGTGCGTGTGATTCAGGCCATGGTGGACGTGGCCGCCAACAACGGCCACCTGTACGCCGCGCTGCGTTGCATGACGCTCATGCAGTGCATGGTGCAGGCCCGCTGGTGGGACGATAACTCTCTGCTGCAGATCCCGAATGTAGTCAAGGCGATGCTTCCGGTGATTGAAAAGGAGTGCGACGGGGTGCGTCACGCAGCGGAGCTGGCGAACCGCCCGCTGGCAGTGCTGCAGAAGTTCCGGAAGGTGCTTGAGATGCCCGTGTTCGGGCTGCGAGAGCGGGACGTGAACGAGTCGATGGAAGCGGTGCGCGGGCTGCCGCTCATCCAGGTCGACCTCACCATTCAGCAGCAGCAGCCTGCTGCAGCGGAGGAGATGGATGCGGAAGACGAGGAGACCGTCGTGACGTACGAGCTGGCGGTGCATCTGCAGCGGCTTTCCTTCGGACAGAAGCGCGTCATTGCGCCGCACTTTTCGAAGGCCAAGGATGAGCAGTACTGGGTAGTCGTCGGCCACGAGCCGACAGGCGAGCTTGTTGCTTTAAAGCGTGTGAATCGGCTGCGACAGAGCAGCACGGCGACGCTGCGGATCGACTGGGACGAGGACTGGGTGCAGTACAGCCCCGACGGCACCGTGGAGCTGAACGTGTATCTCGTGTGTGACTCGTATATCGGCATGGATCAGCAGTACAGCTTCATCCTTCCTCGTTCAAACTGAGCTGCTGCTCCGGCGGCGCAGAAGGGAGTTGCTAGGAGTACCTTCGAGTGCATTGTGAATGGCAAGATTGTGCTGCACGAGCATGAACACATAAACATACACACCTACACACACACAGACACACCAACGCGCATCTGCGCTTCCTTGTTTAAAACGGGTGTGAGCAGCCACACCAGCAGTATGTGCGGTCGCTGCTGCTTGCGTCACTTGAAGGCACAGCACGCGGAGTCACTGCGGTTGACATCTCGGGCACAGGCAGAGAGCACTTGAGGTCACAGTGAGGAGCGTCGCTCCCCTCCTGGCATCTGTGCTGCCCTTTCGACTCACGACTCGTCCGGGTCACCTGTCACTGCCACGGCGCCCCAGCACACACACACACACACACACACACGCACACACATCTCTGTACATGCCCAATGCAGCATCCGCTGATGCGACTACACGCTTTTACCCGCATGGATAGTGCACTGCTCGTCTTTTTTCTATTCCCTATCGCTCCGCATGCTCTCCCTCGCTGCCCTGTGCGTGTTTGCCGCGTCCACCCCCCCCCCCCCCCCCACTCCGCCCCGACCCAAATCACCCCGCGCAAACGACGCACCCCAACGCCCGCCAGCGGCGACACACGAACTGGCTGGGAAGGCACAGCCGACCCAAACGGCGCGTTGCCAGAGAAGGCGCAAAGCGACAACAAACGGCCCACTTACACCCCCGTGGACACGAGCAACGTCATGCACGTACGCGGCGTGGCTGTGTCACGCGCTGCACGTCGTGCGTATCCGCGCGTCGCCATCACGGGTCGGTGCTTCCTCTTGAGGCCTCGCCGGCATGCGCCTCTTGCGACGCCGAGTCAGCAATACTCGTTATCCCTGCTGCATGACATGGAGTGTGTGGAGCTGACGCCGTCGGAGTCGGGCACGATCAACCGGCGCGGTGCTGTTCCTGCAAATCTCGCCGGTAACAGCTACTACGCGCGGCGGTACAGCACCCAGGGTGGCACACGTCGCGGCACCTTGGACGCGACAGAGCCCCATGTGCAGTTTCGCAGCGGCGATCTGGTGCTGCACCTGTGTCTCTCTGCAGTGCCACGAGAGTTGTCCCACAAACGCATCGTGGATGTGACAGGCATACAGACAAGTTTTCACAACGTCTCTGAGCGACACAGCAAAGCCCTCGCCACGATCGAGGAGGCGATGCAGACAATGCACCTACACGACGGGCATGAGGTGCCTGCTCTGCAGCGTGGCGACGTGAACCTCGTACGATTGCAGCCGAGGTGCGTGTACATCTCGCCGCCGCCGTCACACTCTTCTGCCGCAGGTGAAGCTGCTGCAGTGGACCTGAGGCACCTGCCCTCCGCACTTCGACCGCTGAGCAACCCAGATGTGCTTCTGGCGCAGGCGCGGCGGCTGTCCTTCCGGTCTGAGATGGAAGCCGTGCAGACGGCGCAGGTCATGGCATCGTTTGTTACGGAGCTGAGAGGCGGCGGCGCTGTGCCTGGAGGTTGTGGATCTTCTGTTGGTGTCTTAGGCTCCGCAGCGGTGCTGAGACCGGTGGTGCGCGACGGCCACTTAGTTGCCATGACGCTGTGCCCTCCCCGCGACACCGCTCGAGGGTACAGGAGACACTGAGCAGAGGTGAAACGGTGGATTGCAAGGAGCACCAAAGGCGAGGACCTCAGCAACTGCGCGAGGAGCCACACCTTCTTTGACGCGACATGTGCTGTTCTCAGTGTTTGTGCGTGGGTGGACGAATGATGTTGGGCAAGCTGTTGCGTCCATCTCTCCTGGCAGGCATTCCCAGAGGAAATCGTTCTCTCATGCTTGTAACTCTGCTGAGTTTGTCCTACCGCATTACCGTGGAGGCGCTGTCACACCAAATGCAGGAGGACGGAGGTGGCGCTCTCAGAAACGTGTGCGCGTTGTGCTGTCGTATGCACGCGCGCACGCGCCCTCCCCGTCTTCTCCATTTCTTCTACCTGCGGGTCCCATATTTTGCGTTGCTTTCAGAGATCTGTTTTCCACCTTCCTCTCCCTCCTTCTCCGCCCGCCCCACCACTGGGCTTCGCTGCTCACTTTCCCGCATGTGTGTCTCTTTCTCTCTCTGTGTGTGTGTGTGTATTGATGCCTCCGTGTCTTGGTTGTGCATTGGCATCCAACACCCAAACGCCTTCTTTCCCTCCTCTCATCGCTGCACACATCGCCACAAGAAAGGACTCCCGCTCGCTTCTTCTTGTGCACATCCGACACACACACAGACACACAGACGGAGAAGCAGTAGGAGCAGGAGGAGTGGGCTTGCTGTCCGTCCACCGCCTCCACCTCTTCGCGCCTTCCTGGAACAGCTGCTTTCGTGTCTCTCTCTCTCCCTCCCTTTCCTTTGCTTGACCCTTTCACATCGTCTCGGCACTCGGGCTGTATTGCCTGCTCCTCCCCCTCCCTCCCATTCTCTTCTGCGTAGCCCCCCTTCATCGTCTATTAGAATATTCGCAGACGGGAAGACGACACACACACACACACGCACACAAAATGCCGAGCGGCCCCAAGAATAACAAGTACATCAACCGCCACAGCGAGGAGGCGCGGCTGCGCGATGAGGAGCGGCGCATCGACTCCCGCGCGGCCCACGAGGCGGCGAAGGAGGACGCGCGGTGGTCCGAGACGGACCCGAAGGTGTTGAAGAAGATGGAGAAGATGCGAGAGATGGAGCAGAAGCAGGAGGCGAAGGCCACCCGTGACGCCGAGAAGAGGGAGCAGCTGGAGGAAGAGGAGCGGGAGATGAATGTTAAGGTGCCCAAGAAGGTGGCCCAGCGCCAAATCCAGAAGGACTTGGCGAAGATGCTGGCAGACTACGACAAAGAGCGCAACGCCCTTCGGGGCGGCCAGCATGGCGCGGTAGCCAAGTCGGAGAAGACGGAGGAGGCGCCGCTACCGTCTGGCAACGTGAACCGCGAACGGGGCGTGGCTCCGCACCCGGCAGCGGACCAGGAGACCAACACCATCAAAGCCTCTGGCACCGTGGCTGATGTGGTGGCGGCCTTGGAGAAGGGCGGCAATGCCAGCGGTGCTGCTGAGATACCTGACAACCGCCATATCGGCAAGCGTGCCAAGGTGCTCTACAAGGCCTTCCACGCAGAGCATCTGGAGCAGGTGAAGGAGGAGAAGCCGGGCCTGCGTCGCACCCAGTACAACGACATTATCTGGGAGATGTGGCAGAAGAGCCCGACCAACCCGTTTGTGATGCGCACCGAGAAGATCGCGCATGAGCGGCTGGAAGCGGAGCGGCGGTGGATGGAGGGTGACTCGGACGGTGAGGACGAGGAGGAAGGGGAGTTCAAGAATGGCGGCAAGTGTGCGGCCAAGTAGGTGCCTCAGTCAACAGCATGCGTAGGTCAGAGAGAGAGCGTGAGGAGGTGGAGAGCGAGAGAGGTACTGCGTGTGGTGTGCTGACACAGTGATGGCTGCAGATACAGAGAGACACAAGCACATGCCTATTCGCAAGCAGCTCGGCCTTCCCCCTTGTGGGCGCCTTCATATACCCCCTTTTCTCTCCTCATGTGGGCGTTTTTTCTTTTGTTGACTTCTCCCTTGACCGTACGCGCATCGCCCTGTTTCGCTGGCTGCAGCGTCCGCGCGATGAGTGGCCTCGGACTGTGATTCTCATTGCCCGCGCGCCCCTCCCCCTTTTTCGCACCCACCCACCCACCCACTCACAAGAACGGACGAAGGGCGCTAGTGTCGAGGGAGGAGGAGCCTGCATGATTCGAGCCACACCACGTGGCATTTGCCACCGGTACCGTGATTTCTCTGCGAATCGGCTGCGGTGAGGCGGTAGGAGGGGTGGGGTGGGGTGGGGTGGGGGCGTCAAGTGAGCCTCCCCTTCCCGCGTCTCTCTTCCTCATGCTGCCTCTCTCTTTCTCTCTCTAGCACTGCGACTTCGGTGTTGCAGGCGCACGTGTGTACAGGCGTATGGGGGAGAGGTCTCCCCCGCCTTGTCGCCTTATCTTACCAGAGTTGGCGCTGATGAGTTTCTTTGTTTGCTTCCTCTTCAATTCTCCTTCCGGCACCGCAGACGCCTGCCGCCTCCGCCCTCGAGCGCCGGACCGTGGACGCGGCCCGCTGGGATCAAGGCATGCAGTCCAGCCAGGTCCGTGTGGAGTCCGTCGCGCAGCACGTATTCGACGAGGGGGCGAGGAAGGGCAGGAGGAGCTCGTTGGGCGCATGACCCGATTTGGCGGCAGGACGGCATGCCCCACGACGGCCAGGCGTTAGCGGCAGGTGGTCGGTGGCCGTGTGGTTGTGCATGCGTATCCGCTTGCCGGCTTGTTCGCGGGTGGAATGCGGACGCGTCGAAACCGCTGAAACAATGCTTGGTTTGCATTTCTGTTCCCCCCCTCCTCTCTGTTCCTCCCTCCCTCGTACTTCACAGGTGCGACGGGTTTGCTGGACCGCATGGACGATGCGGCTAATCGATGGTGATACTCCGCCCTCTTGTACACCGTCTCTCGTCTCTGCTCGGGCTGCCGTCTTTGTGTCTTATCCTACTGCGTCGAGCCCACCGACGCACGCACATGGCCAGACCCACAGACTTCTGCACCTCCTTGTTTTTTGTTTTTCAGAGAGGCGCCTCTACACCAGCATAGGCGCACACGTTCTCCACACACATGCACAATGGAAAACAGAAAACGAAGCTGGACTCGAAAAGCGTTCACACACACACACACACACAGGCACACGTGCATTAATTGACGGTATTGAACTCGTTCATATCGATGAGTGCGCGCCGTCAACTCTCTTCCTCCCCACCCTCTCGTGCTTCCCTTGTGTCGGCGTCGGGGAGCAGTTGAGCCTCTCGGGTGATGGTTGATAGTCGAGGGGTACACAACGCATCATCTGCATTATCATCGCTATATATAGGTGTGAATCTAATTTAGATATCGATTTCCATAGATTCCGGATGTTGTTATCGTCTTTTCCTCTCTTCGTTGCAGAAAGTGAAGGGGCAGGCTCGTCAATGTTGGCCTTCCTCGACGAACGGGCACCTGCGCACGTGGAGGCCGACTGACCTGCTTGCGTTTTCTCATCTGCAGCAGCGACAAGGACAGGGTCTCGATGTTTATTGCTCATGAACTGCACGCGCGTGAGGGGTGTTTGCTTCGCCGAGACTCACACGCATACATCCATGTTCCGGTAGTGCACGTGTTTTTCGCTCCCTCTTGGTCAGGGGCTCTCCTCCCTCTCTCCTAAGGCCGGACCACGCGAGACTCGATAGGCCGAAGAGGGTGTGTGTGTGTGAGAGAGCGGCTTCCCACACACACACACATGTCGTAAACAGCCACGCACAGGCTAAGCAGACGCATAGGATGTATGTGGACCGCAGCTTCTTATACGTGGACAGACATGAACGTGTTGCGCACGCGTAACTTCCGCCCTCGCATTCACCCGCGTCGATGCCCGTTTCCCGGAACAGAGGTGGCAGAGGACTTATCCAGCTTGGCTTCCACGCATGCCATTGCATGGCACGCGTGTGACACGTGGTGTAGAAAGTCACTATCATTTCGCATGCCCCGCTTCTCTCCTGCAACACTTCCTCTCCTCGGACGCTGCGGCGCCGGAGTTCCTCTGGCGCGAGATTATATGTATACACCCCAACTGCGTTTTGCCCCATCACGCATGGGATAGGTTACGCAAGTCTTCTCATATATACATACACCAACTCCATAGAGGCACAGACGCACATTCCTAAAGTCCCTCGATACACGACCACCACCGTACACCTTCGAGTGGACACAGACGCCGTCACGGATGGTTTGCCCTCTTGGCCGCTCTCTTCCCTCTGCTGCGCTTCTCCGCCGTATCACTCCGAAACAACAGCAACACACACACGCACACACCACAGGCTGCTCGACCACAGGTTTCTGCACCCGGGAAGGGAGAGGAGCACCTGGATGCCACCGCCGTCGTCATGGACTTCGAGGATCCGTTTGCGAATGACCTCAGTCGGGTTCGCGGCACCGTAGCCGGGCTAGGGCGGCCCTCCCCGCCATCCTCGCTATCGGTCTCCGGCGGACTCGCTGGGGGCCCGAGCGGAAGCCCCAGTGCAGCGTCACCTGTGTTCTCGTCCGGTATGAGCGCCGACAGCTCTGCCGGACTCGGTGCGACGTCCCTCAAATCGGCGGTTGTCTCTAGCGGGGCAACGTCAGTGTGGGGACCCTCTCCGACTTCCGCCCCAGTAGCCGGGCGACGGGCTCGTGCAGAGCCCAACGCCACCGGCGCTTCCCTAGGGCCTCCTGCGGCGGGTGGAGCCTCCGCCAGCTCCGCCATTCAAGCTGCTTCTCCCAGCCGCGCCGAGGCCCGGCTGCCTCGGGGCTATCGTGGCTGGAGGAGATGGACTCGTCACCGCCACCAGCGGCATCTGCAACAGTCACGCCAAGCCCATTCAGTGCGCCACCACCACCCCGGCCAGCAGGGCAGGCTCTTTCCTCGTCGTCGTCCATTCCGCCCTTCCTCATGAATGACGTGGTCCAGGAGCAGTTGCCATCCTTTCTGGACTTTGCCTCTACCGGTGCCTCCTCTTCTGGAGGTCCGGTGCATTCGCTGCCGCCAAGGGGCGCGCCTGCTGCAGCGGCGGGTTTGCTCACTGACACGGGTGGTGCTGCCGCCGATGCCGCCGGCATGGAGGAGCGCAAGAAGAAAGAGATTCGCGATCTCTACGCCACCCTCGATGCCCTGGACGTGGAGCAGGAGCGGCTGGAGGAGAGTGTTGGCGACCGCCAAGTGAGGGAGGAAACGGAGCTGTTGGCGCTAGAGACGAGTCTGCTGGTGAAGACGACCGAGCTTGAGGAGAAAGAGCAGGAGTTGGCGTCGAAGCGCGAAGAGCTGAAGCGGTACACGGCGGAGCGGCTCGAAGCCCTCGCGATTCGGTATGCGAAGGAAATGGAGGCTCAGGCCGCGGAGGTGCGCAGCCTCGATGGGGCGCGTTTGGAAAAGCAGTTGCAACACGTATGTGACATGAGGTTGGCCACCGAGCAGACGGTGCGCGAGTTGCGAGAGCGAGCGGCGCTCGTGCTCGATATGCAACCTTACAGTGAAGCTGGTGTGCGTCTTGCCCTTTTCCCTACCATCTCCAACGTTGCAGTGCCGCCAACAGGCGACACAGACTCGTCCAGCTTTGCAGCCGGCGCTGCCGGCGCCTCGTCAGCTGAGCCGTCCTGTACACAACTAGGGAGCGCCTTGCAGCGGGCAGTGATGGTACTGCGCGGCTACTGCGACAAGCGCCTGCGCCACACGCGCGATAACCTTGTCGACTACGTGCACACCAGCACGCTTGATGCGGCACACTCGGTCCGGCGAGGGCGAGAGCAAGCGTGGATGCAGGATGCGGTGCAGCACAAGCAAGTCTTCAGCCGCTACATGGTGGACATGATGCAGCGGTACATGGCTTTTTACAAGGAGCGGGCGGTCCTCAAGCAGGACAACATTGCAGCGCTGCAGGCGGATGTGCGTCGGATGGCTGCGCAGCTGCGCGGCCACGCCGCAGAGCGGCTGCAACAGCTGCTGAGAGATGTGACGGCCAGGGTCACACTCTCCACGCAGCGCCACACGCAGGCAGCCGAGGAGGCGCGCGCGCTTCTGCAAAAAAAGGCGAACACCGTTGTGGAGGGCGACATGGCGATGGCGGACGCGCAGCACCGGGAGCTGGAGGTCCGCCTGCTTGCGGAGGCCAACGCACGCCGTCAGCGTCACCACGCCGAGGAAGAATCGCTGACGGAGCAGCTGCAACGATTGCGCCGCTCCGGCGAGGCGGGCAACCGAAACGTCTTTCAGGCACTCCGTGATGCCGCTAGCGCGACCAGCAGCCAGCACGCACAGCCCCTCCGGGAGGAGGTTCTGGCGTTGAAGACGCGCTTGGTGGAGCGTCTACGCGGCGGTACGTCAGGGGTGGCCGCCGCGTGTAGTGCAGCTCGCATGCATGCCGAAGAGCTTACGCATGTTTTACGCAGCACCATGGCGCAGGAGGCCGCGCGCCAGCAGGCTGCGTCCCTCCTGCGCCAGCAGTGCGACGAGCTGCGGCGTGGTTTGACGACGTCTCTATGCACGGAGGCTGTGGAGCAACTACAGCAGACGCGCTGTGCACAGCACGCACACCAGGCCCGCATCGACGCCTTGGCGAAGTCGTGGGAGGCGGCGCACCGTCAGAACCTCGCTGCGGCGTGCTCGCTGATTCTTCCCGTGTCCAGCAGTACTCCTGGCACCGCGGACGCCCAGTATGTGTCGGAAACCTACGCCGCACCACAGGATGTCGTGTCCGCTGCCTTGCTTGATGTCCTACAGGACAAGCTGCGTGCCCGCGATGATAAGCGACGCTCTCTGCTTGCATCGCGGCGGCAGTGCACCGCCGCGTCTCTCTCCAGACTGGAGGAGATACGCGACGCGCAGGCGGCGCTGCAGGACAGGTGTGCTGAGCTGTGGTCAGCGGCGCAGACGCAAGCGACCCAGCAGCGTATCACTCAGGAGATGGAGGTGGAGGTGGAGAAGGGGCTCATCACGGTGGCGGCTGAGCAGCGAGTGGTCGATCGGGACCGCCGTGTAATGGAGCGGAGGTCTCGCCGCATCGCAGAACAGACGTCCAGTCTGCACCACGAGCCACCGCAGCATCTTCTGTGCAGCTTGCTTTCCCCGCCACTGCAAGGGGCGGTGACGACCCATCTGGCGCGCGCACATCCGCTGCGAACCGTTGACATCAACGTCATTCCCAAGGTGTCGAGCAGCAACAACACCTTTACTGCCGTGCATGCCTCTAACAACGCAGCCACGACGGTCAAGAAGAGCTCCGCGGAAGTGTCTTCATCGTCCTCGTCTTCTCCGGCGTCAGAGGTGTTTCAAGTGAAACGCGGAGAGGAGGCGCCGGTGACACCCCAGAAGATGTGTCGTACCCCCAACACTGCTGAACCCAGTTATGCCACAGACACACAGCCGTGGTCCTCTGCACTGCTGAGAGCAGAGCAGCGACTTCCGCATGCCGGCACTGGCGAGAGTAGTGACGTGTCGCCTGCCGCCCAAGGGTCACAGCAGGGACGCCCACAGTCGGACAGTGCGCCTACGGCGCATCACGGCATGTGTAATGAGGCAGCCGCGAAAGTGTTGACCTCCTCGCAAGGAGCGCAGCAGGTGGACACGACAAGGGTGTATCGTCGCTCCGCGGACATGATTGTCGAAGCTGAGGGCAACGCTTACTCCCGTGACGTGGATCCTCGCAACTCCGGATCGCCGAGAGACGCTGCAGACGAGAAGCAGCGCGGTGGATCATGGTCTCGCGATGCGTCGCTTTCGCCTGTGTCGAGTACGTGGGCAGCGGACTCGGACACAATCCCGCCCGCTCGCACCTGTGCGACGATGACATCACCGGCTGTGCTTCCAGCACAGCGGCAGCGGCAGCAGTCTCTGCAGGCCCTTCACACTCGAAGTGAACTGACCGTCTCACAGCCGACATGGTCCACGCTGGAGGAGTACCGAAGCAGCAGTGCTGACGTTCCCAACCGGGCCGCGGCAGGTACGTCCACCACCTTCAATTTCACAGCGACCGGGAGCCTGGACGACTGGAGCGACTTCCTTGCCTTGCTGTCCTGCACCGACTCCCCGGCCTCTTCATCTTGCACCTCGTAGGCCGCGACAAGTGGCAGCGACACGCACATCCACACAGCCACTAAAAGGCAACCGCTTGTAAGGCGGCAACATACCTGCCTGCCTGTCTTGCCTGCCTGTGTGTGCGTGTGTGTTGGCTGTATCAGCTGCGCATCTTCCTCTCTCGCTGCGGATAGAAGGCGCGCCAAACCAAGTGGAGTGAAGGCCGTGAAGCGCTGCTCTGCTCGAGAGCAGCTGACCATTTTGTAACGCAGTCGTCGCGGTTGCTCGCCAAACACACTGTGTGTGTGTGCTCACTCTCCCTTCCTCCACCCCCCGTCGCTCCGTCACGGTCGAATGCGCGTGGTCTTGTGCGGGGTTGACCTCTGCTGATCTACACGCCCTCATCCCTCTCCTTGCTGGCCTCCTTTCTCTCTCTCTCACGTGCACACGCGCACGTGTATACACACAAACCTGCACGGCTCAACGGCTCGGCACAGTTTGCGCGAGTACGTGAGGGCGAGGGCGGGCGGCGATAGCGAAGGGGAAAACACAGACTCTCGATCTCGCTTCCCTCTCTTTCGCTTTTCTCCGCGTTTTCGCGGGCTCCTTCGCCTTTCCCGCCCCCGAAGAAGGGCCAGCCACGGGGAGAGCGTGGGGGAGGCGCACTCACACAGGGCTGTGCGCGTGCACTTCTTTTGGACACCAGCAGTGTTGCCTATACCACTCTCTCTCGGTTCAGGTGCCCCCTAGCACTCCCTCATCCTTCTCCTTGCTACAGGCCCATCGGCTGCCGGGCAGGGAGAGCATTCCACGCGTGCAACAAGCGATTTTGCCCCCCCCCCCCCTCCTCCCACACACACACACATCCCCCCTCCTCCCCTTAGGCACAAGATGCAGACGCCAGCGGCCGCTAACACGAGCGCCAGCCCGGCCCCCGTCCTGAACAACAAGCCAACTGGACGAAGTATTTCGTACGAGGAAATCTTCAAGGCGGCCAAGTGCAGCGTGCTAACGGACTTCTATCGCGAGAAGCGCTATCTTGATCTGCGCCGCCGCATCGCAGAGAGAGGCGAGGACGTGCAGCTGATTCCCGTAGCCTCTGGCGATGACGCGACTTCGTCGGCACTGGTGCGGGCGAGCACCTCGCGCCTGCTGAAGGAGCACGGCAGCGCGTCTTGGAGTGCTTCCCTCTACCAGTCCGGCGTATACGGACTGACAGGTATCAGCTCCATTTGCACGGCGATCGCGCTCTACCTCGGCATCTGTCAGAATCGGCTTGTCCTACCCGTTGTTCCCATGGGGGTTGCGGCGACGTGGCGCCTGTGGGGCGTGCTCGAGGATGTCTGGAACGAGCAACGCTACATCGACAACGCGGCGAAGATGCGGGAGGAGCGGCACGGCAACCCGCTGAACGCCGTCGTGAAGCGACGTCGCAAGCTGGACACGACTGCAAAGGAGGGATCACCCGCCGCAGAATTGATGGAGTAGAAAAGCAGCAGCCGGGCCAGGGGGCTGCTGGGGAGAGGCATTGGTGGACTTGTGTGTGTATCGCTCTTCTCGCTGTCTCACATCGATTCTGAATATCTGCGTAGCTGCGTGTGCCCTCCTTGTCGGTCAGCATGTGCGCGCCTTCAGGCGCAGAGGCGCGTGCGCTGCTATCTGCGCCTCCCTGGGACCAGAGCAAGAGTGCATGCTATTCACTTACACACCTATATATATATATATATATATACATACCTACATAGAAACGGATAGTCATGTGCACCGATTGGTCATCCATTCGCTGCCTCCTCATCTTTTTTTTTGTGTGTGTGGCGCTGTGGCGGCAAGGCTGCACCTGAACATGTCACGTGCTCATTCCGCCACCACCATCACCAAGACGGAACGTCTGCGCCGGCGTGTTATGGTTTCGGCACCCCGTCTCCCCGTGCCGGCTGACCTAAGCGTAGATTAGGGGTGCTCAGATGCGCCCCACGCACTTTGTCGATTATTCTCTCTCTTCTTCTCCTCTCTCCGTGCGTGCATACATTTGTGCGCGGGCTCGTGCGCGCGCGCGCGTGTGTGTGTGTGGCTCCGTGCACGTCATGTTGGTGGGTGGTGGTGGCTAGGTGAGGCTAGGGTTGTTTTCTGAGGAAGTTGGTTGCAGGACGTGCTTTACGCTGCTCGCAGGGCGTCCTCCTCCTTCTCTCTCTTTCCATTCTGTTGTTGTTTTCGTTTTTTTTTCGGTAGTTTCGTTCCGTGAACCGCCAGCTGCGCAGAGCAGTCGCGCTTCGGTACAAGGGGGGAGGCGGCTCTCGGGGGACTCAACCACCCGCACCTTCATCCACCACACTTTCGCGTACGTAGCCGCATACACACAAACACTGGCATAATGGAGAAGGTTGTTCTTACTACGTACCGCAAGCTGTACAAGATGTGCCGCCGCGTCGACGCCAGCGTGGCGATGCGGACACAGCTCATGTGCTGCCCATTACAGGTGTACGACCATCGCATGATGGAATGGCAGCCGTTCAACATTAGCGAGATGAAGTGGGCCGACTCACGCACCTTCCTGGATGCGTTGATTCGGCGGCTGAACAACGGGAGTCCGCAATACATCCCGCCGCTGCCGCGGGAGACGACGCGGGCGGTGGAGGCGTACAAAGAGCAGTGTGCCTCCATGTTCACGGCGGCGAAGGGAAACGCCGATGGCGCCGCTGCCAGCGACGAAGGTGCACCGGCCACCACTTCAGCAGCAGAAGAGGCCGCTGGCGCTGAGGCCGCTGCTGCGTCTGGCTCTTCCACCGCATCGTTGGGAGGCGCACGTGGCACCACCGTGCCATTATGCGTGCTACCCTACAGTACTCTGACCGTGGCGCTCCGGCAGATCTATGAGGCCACGCCGTTCTCTATGAGCAACGTCACCAATGCCTTTGCAGCGGTGAAGGAGCTGCAGTACGTGTGCGACCTGGATAGCGCTGGAAAGACGAAGCTGGTAACGATGACCGCCGGGTCGTCCTCGACCTCCTCTGCGGAGGCTGCTGATGTGGCGCAGCTGCAGCGAGCACTGGAGGTGATGCCGCTGCACAACTCACTCATTCACGGCCTCAGCTCAGATCAACGAGTCTCGCTAGACCGACAGACGCGCCGCGCGAGGAAGTGTTCTTCTGCGTCGCGCGACAACGACGGTCCACCGGTGACGATCGCGGCTGCGGCAGCGGCCGCAGCCTCAAGGGCAGCAATGACTCCTGAGGCGGCGGCACCCACGTCTGCGGAAAACGCCTTCGACGGCGCTCCTGACGTGGAAGGGGAAGCCGATCTCACAGGCGAGGGCGAGGGCGGCGGCGTGGCGGAGGGGAGTGAAAGGGCCGAGCGCAGAAGCCCGCCCGAGGAGAGCAGGTTACCGCCCGTCGAGGAGCTGAGCGACATCCTCCCTGCTCAGGCGGAGATGGCGAAGGAGCCCAAGGAGGTGCAGCTGCTTCTTTCTCACCCCACCGCACGCGGCTTCTTCCGACGCACGGTGCTGCTCATGGTGCGCCACGTCACGCACGAGTCCGCAGCGCTTGTGCTCAACAAGCCGCTTCGCAACGAGGAAGGGCTGGAGATGTCCATCGAGGCAACGGTTCGGCTGGGCCGCGTGCATCCAATCTTCCGCCGACACCTGGCGCAGCACACACTGATGATTGGTGGCCCGGTCATGTCCGGCAGCTCTTTTGACGACAGCATCTTCCTTCTCCACCGAGTGCCCGGGGTCCCGCACGCGCTGCCGCTCGGGTCAAACCTGTGGCTGGACGGCGACCTCGACGTCCTCATGGCGAAGCTGGACGCGGAGGAGGCGTCGGCGGAGGAGGACATTGTCGTCTTGTGCGGCTTTGCGGGGTGGGGCTTCGACCAGCTCAAGGGTGAGCTGCGCCATGGCTACTGGGTGGTCGCCAGCGGCCGTAGCGCTGACGCGTCGGTGGGTGCGTTTGTCATGTCCCTTGCCCGCACGACGAGGGACCAGTCCCAGCACCAGCAGAAGCAGCCGCCGCCCAACACCGGTGTCGCCGCTGCGTCGTCTTCGGCGAATGAGAAAGAGCCCGCAGAGGTCGCCGGTGCGGCATCGGCCGGCGCCGAGAGTGGCTCTGCTGAAGAGGAGCAAGCAGCGGCGCCAGCGTTCGAGGACACGGTGAAGCCGGAGGAGAGCATCCGTGCTGAGGCGCAGCACGCGGCCGACGCAGCTGCGTCACCGGCGCTTAGGTTCCTCAAGCGCCGCCGTCGTCGTGCCGCCGACTTCGGCAAGGTGCGGAGTGGGCACATTGAGACTCTCTCGTGGGTCCGTGCGTACGCGTCGGTGGGGCAGCCGTATGCAGACATGGCCATCAATCAAAAGGCGTTTGCAGAGGATGACGACTTCCAGGAGTAAGCGCACTCTGACTGGGAGAGGGGGGGGGGGCTGGAGCGACAAGGGGTTGTGGAAAGGGAGTGGAGCGAGGGAGGGGTGGGTGGGGTGGGGTCATTTTCCACGCCTGTCCAGGCGCGTGCGCGCACAGCTGTATGGGTGGCGAAAGCACACTGCCGCCGTCCCCCTTCTCGCGCCCCTTTTCTCTCTCTTTGCCGCTGACTTGGGCGACTGCTGCTGCTGCTGCTGCCCCCTTCCCTTCCCTTTTTTCCCGCACCTCCGTTAGTCGCTTCCACACGCCCTCTGCGGACACGGCTCGCCGCTTTCTACTTCTGCATGGCTCCCCTCCCACCGCCTTTCTCTGATTTTCGGCCCACACACTGCGTTGAAGTATGCGTGGCTATGCGTCTCTGCGAGGTGCGGATGCCGTGCTGGGGCGAAGCGCGAGAAAGGAGGCGATACGTGTTCTCCACCTTTCCAGCCCCCCCCTCTCGCTCATCCGGCCAGCGACTTGACAGACACACGCATGCACGCATACACGGAGACGTACGCCGGTGCGCAGACGACAGCGTTGGACGCGGGTATCGTGTAGTTGATTCTAATGCCGAGTTTCCCTCCGGGCTAATGGGCATAAACTAGAGTGTGCGCATACATACACCATGCGCAGAGATGCACGCACGCATCCCGTGTAGGATAGTTAAGGCGGGCCCGTGGAAGTGGGGGACGGCGTGTCGAAGAGGATGATTATGCGGCGGCCTTGGCGAATGCGCTTGCTTGCTCGGTCATCACACTCAGAGGCATGCACACACACATACATGTATATGTACGTAAAACGGGTCACGTGATGGCTTTCTCTGTGGAGTCTTTCCATGCGTGCGTGAGCACGCATGGAAAGAGCAGGGCACCGACCCAGAAGCGTGTGCGCCGATCCTCGTTCGCGACTTCCCTTTCCCCATTTGCAGCGTGCGCTGGCCACCACCTCCACTACCACCACCTAGAGCACGTATGCCGCTTCTGCTCCTCTGGTGATGACGTCTTCCTCTTCGCATGTGCGTGTCCACCGCCCACCCTTTTCTTTCCATCGCCTCGCACTCCTTCCCCCACTCCATACGGACGCCCATACACACGTGAACCCCTCCTCGCAAAAAATCGAAAGAGAGAAACAATGGGCGTCGATCTGACTGGCATCTCCAAGAAGAGTCGTGTGATTCGCCATCACACGTACTCGACGAACCCCTACATCAAGCTGCTGATCAAGTTGTACAAGTTCCTCGCGAAGCGCACGAGCTCTGGCTTCAACAAGGTTGTGTACCAGCGCCTGATCAAGAGCCGCAGCAACCGCGCCCCCATCTCGCTGAGCCGCATCGCCGTCGTCATGAAGCGCAAGGCTGTCTTCACCGCGAAGAACAAGGCGGCCCCGATCGCCGTCGTGGTCGGTGACGTCCTGGATGATGTGCGCATGGCCCGCATCCCCGCGATGCGCGTGTGCGCCCTGCGCTTCTCCAAGAGCGCGCGCCAGAGCATCGTCGCCGCCGGCGGTGAGTGCCTGACCTTCGACCAGCTCGCCATGATTGCTCCCACTGGCAAGAACACGTACCTGCTGCGTGGTCGCAAGTCTGGCCGCGAGTCGGTGCGGCACTTCGGCGCCTCTGGCGTGCCCGGCAGCCACTCGAAGCCTTACGCGACCAACCGCGGCAAGGAGACGAAGCGCGGCCGCCGCACGGGCCGCTCGTACAAGCGCAAGGCCTTCCGCCACGTCTAAGCAGTACGGCGGTGATTCGAGATGGTGGGCGCGGCTGTGCGACGGCGTGCACGCAAGCCTCCACGCGCTCGCGTCCCTTCAGTGGGAGGTGCGTGCCTGTCTCGGTGCTGTCCCTCCCCTGTGACGTTTCTCTTCTCTCTTCGCTTTTTTTTTGTTTCTGTTTTTTTTTTTTCGCTCCCTCGTTCACGCATCGACCAAACCAGAATCTTCGGAAAACAAAAACGAGTCAGGAGAGGACACCGCATCTCCTCTGCCCCACCCCCTCCCTCTCTTTCTCTTCCTCTCTCGCTACCCGCTCTCTGCTGCAGCTACGCAACCGCCTCCGACCCCCTCGTCATCCTCCTCCTTCCGTGTGTGCGTGTGTGGATACACGGGTGATGGTAGAGAATGTAGGGTGCACGGGAGGTGATCTGGGGTGGGAGGGATGGGTGAGGAGGAGCAGCGAAAGGCGTGTGTGCGTCTGCGCATGCATGTGCGTTTGCTGTGTGGGTGCTGTGTTGTGTATGGAGAAAAGCGGGGTACGGGGGCAGCGAGGAGCAGGCACGCTCCATCGCTCCTCACCTTCTGAGGACCCTCGTGTGTTCTCCCCACTCTCCCTCCTCCTGTGCAAGGGAGACGGAAGGGGAGAAGAGGGATGGGAGGGGTGAAGGGCGGGACGATGATATAGGTATCGTGGGAGAGAGAGCGTGAGGGGGGGGGGGCACTGTGAGAGTGAAGGCGAAGGAAGGTGAGGAGAAGGAGGGACGGCCGGGCCCCCGGACACATGTGCATGCGTGTGTGCGGCGTGCGCTCCTCTTCCTTCCCCTCCCGCTCTGCTTCTCCTGCCCCGCCGCCCCCTTCTACTTCCTCCGCACGGGCCTGCATTTCGCTTCGACGCCCAAACACACCGACACCAGCACCGGCGCACGCGGGTGCGCAGCTGTGCAGCCCTCTCTGTCCCCTTCGCCGCTAATACCCAAGTGCATGTTCTCTGAATCCGTCTCCGCTGCTAATACTACTGCTACCTCGCTCCTCTCCCCACCGCTACGTCTTCCTCTTCTCTTTTCCCTGTGCTGGGTGCATGTCTACTCTCGCCACCCCCCCCCCCCCCCCACACACACACACTCATCAACAAACACGAAAACGCGCCGACTCACGCACATGCACGTCTCGACATGTGCAGATTTCGTTATCTGCGCACCCGCACGCTCTCTTGTCTTTCTTCTCTTTCGGAAAAGAACAAACTATTACCACAATGGCTGAGGAAACCGTCCGTGTTGAAGTCCCTGCGGTAGAGGAGAACGTCGTGGTTGATGTCGCCCCGGAAAGCCTGGAGGATGCCGTCCGTATTGTGATCCAGAAGTCGCTCGAGGCCAATGGCCTCGTCCGCGGCCTCTCTGAGGTGGCCCGCACCCTCGACTGCAAGACGGCGCACATGTGTATTCTGGCTGATGACTGCGAGGATGAGGAGTACAAGAAGCTCGTCACCGCGCTCGCCAAGCAGGGCAACATCGATCTGATCAACGTCGAGGAGCGCGAGAAGCTCGCCCAGTGGGCCGGCCTCGTGCGCCGCGATGTGGCCGGTGAGGTGACCAAGACTCTCAAGTGCTCCTCGGTCGCCATTCGCGACTTCGGTGAGCGCACCAAGGCTCTGGACTACCTGCTGTCTCAGCTGCACTAAAAGCAGTTTCCTCCCTTCGCCCCCCCCCCCTTCCCATTCGCTCTCTTACTGGGTGAGAGACGTTTCGGCTGTGCTTGTGCGAGCGAGCATGCACGCACGCATGCGGAAGAGGAGGGGGAGGGGCGCAGGACAAGTTCCGAGGGGACGGGCATCAACTCCTGTTTAAGCGCTCTTTTTCTAAAGCAACGAAAGAAGTGCGAGGAGATGCACAGA
This sequence comes from Leishmania aethiopica, assembly GCA_003992445.1. Taxonomy (NCBI): domain Eukaryota; phylum Euglenozoa; class Kinetoplastea; order Trypanosomatida; family Trypanosomatidae; genus Leishmania; species Leishmania aethiopica. The sequence continues at coordinate 173,059 of RZOE01000070.1, forward strand.
CGATGGCTGCAAGGAACGCGCAGGCACACACGCATGCACGCTGTGCATGCAGAAGAAAGGCCTCGTGTGGTTCGTGTGTGTTGTTTTTGCCGTGTACGCCTGCGCACCGTTTTTGATGGCTACTGGTCACGCTATGCCGTGTGTGTGCGTGTGTGCATGTATGCGTGCGACAAGGAGCAGATTTCTCCCACGCTTCAGCTACTCCTTCATCCTCTTGTCTTCTCGCGCTGCTCGCTCTCGCTCTCTCGTGCTCGGACACACATGTGCATGCGTGCGCGCGTGTACGACTCGGTGGCGAGCGAAAGCGAGAGATGACGAGGGTGAGGAGGATGAGGGGGTGGTGGTAAGGCAGATGGCAGGGCAGGGCAAAGAGAGGAGACGAAGAGGAGGACGCCGATGCCGTGGGAGGAGGGCGCTTTCCTGTACATATACGAAATCGCTAACGTCGTTTCTTCGTTTCGGTAAAATGTTTTTTGATTTTTTCGTTTTCCGATGACCCACACAAACAAACCAAAGAGCCGCCGCCGCACCGAAAGAAAGCGTGCGTGCGCGGGGGGAGGGGGTAGCAACATCAGAAAAAGCGAGGCCAGTGACATTGGAGGCATGTATGGGTGGATGGATGGGGGAGGGGGGAAGATGTGCGTGGGCTCAGGCAGATACGCACACGGCACTCCTTGCCCCCGCATCCCTTCCTTCCCCCATGCTCGACCTTGAACATGCTACGCGCAGACCGACACAGGGGCATGTGTTACCGCTACGCACGTGGCACAGGACATGCTGCGTGTTTCTGTGGATGCGGAGTGCTTGTACTGTTGTTGCTGTGCTTGGCTTCTGCGGGGGGAGGCGCAAAGCCACCCCTTATCCTCCTCCCCCTCCCTCGCGCGTGGGAGAAACGCTCGTAGTTTTTCCTTCCCGCCTGTTCTCCATGGCACGCCGATGTGGGCGTGCGTGAGTATGACGAGCATGGCTCTTTGCCGTCCGTGCGCTCTCTCCATCTCCCTTGGACGTGCCCTCCGCGCACTCACTCTCCTCACCATCTCCCGTTGCTTGTCTTCCCGACCATCCTTGATGGACGCCCTGCCTCACTTATTCATGCCAAATACGAAAGCCGTGTTTGTCTGTCTGTCTCTGCGGATCTTCTCCGTTGTAAGCCTACGGCACCACTGCACATCGTACACCACGCCAGCATTTCCGTGAACGGGTAGGAGGTAGGAAACCTTGCACGATTACGCCATACACGCGCGTGACGTGACGTGACGTGAGGCGGCTCCTCTCGTGTGCGCCACGACCTCTCTCCCCCTCCCCATCTCGCGCGCGCCCGTGCCTGCGGCTGTGCCTTCCCCCCTCCTTGCTCTGCCCCTCGTGCGTGCGTTTTGCACACACACGCGTTGCCTCCGCGTACATCGGCTCCATCGCTTATTTTTGTTTTGCCCGCCGGCTTCGTCTTCATTGCTTGGCTTGCTTTTTCGCTCGCTGCTCTGGTGTTCTCGTGCTACCAGCTGGTGGTGAGGCAGAGCAGCAAGATCAGAAACGATTTCGATCTCTACCCCACCGCCCATTCTCCTCCTCCCTCCAAACACACACACACACACACACTCATCTCTGCCGCCCTACTTCCTTCTCCGTACCCGCAGCACGTGGCGTGTGGCGTAGTGTGCGTACGTCTCTCTCTCTGTGTGTGTGTGTGTGTGCACAGACACGCATATATACATGTATTCGCGCATGTAGGTGGTGATTTTAGCCAGCCCGAAAAGCGGAAGAGAAAGGGGAAGACAGAGACCCACCGCGTACAGACCCCCCCCCCCCCCCCCCCCCCCCAGGATATTCCAGCGGTACAGACACCAGAAACGCGACACAACTTTTTTTTGTTTTGATTGCTGCTGTACGTGTTTGTGCGCTTTGTTTTGTTGTTTTTACCAGCATTACTATTATTTTGCCTGTGTAGTGTCGGTGGTGTTTCTGCTTTTGCATGCGTGCGTGTGTGCGTGTGAGCGTGTTCGACAGAGCCTTCGGTACCGTGTTTTGAACTATATCTTTTCTGTTCTCTCCCCTCCCCCCTCCCCCTCCCCCTCCGTTTTATATCTTCCGCTTCGTTGCCTTCCCTCGCTTTGCTTTGTTGCTGGTCCCTTCCTCTCTCTCTCTCTCTCTCTCTCTCTCTCCGAGTGTGCGTGTATCGCGCGCACGTGTCCTATCCTTTCTGCCCTCCTCCTCCCCCTCCCTTTTTCAGTTGTTGCCTCTCTGTCCTTCGTTCTCTTCCTTGGTTTCTTTCCTCCTCCCCTCACAACACACGCACACGTACATATACTCGCCAACGGAAGCGGATCGCGAGTGTGTGTGTGTGTGTGTGTGTGTGTGTGGTGTGCGTGACGCGCGTGAACGCGGCGCACAGACACCCATAGAAACCAAGAGAGAAACAGGCATACAATGTACAGCCTCGAACGAAGACGGCAGGCACCAGACTCGGACAGCGACGTCACCTCCGCGGCGGCGGAGTACAGCTCGGGTAGTGTCCCACCCACGGGCTCATCGGTTCACGCTGGCGACACGCAGCAGGTGCCAGGTCTGCGCCTCATCGACGGCAAGAGCGGAGGCGGATGGGCGCCCGGCCCCTCTTACCCCTACCTCCCCTCGCAAGAGGAGCAGGTGCGCGCAAAGGCGAATGTGAACCAGACGTCGACAGGTGAGCAGCGGAGCGGTTCAGCGGGGCTGCCGAGCAGCAGCGGTCAACACCACCCAAACACCGCCGCTTTCGCAGAGGCAGGCAACGATGGGACATCATCGGGCGAAGTTGCCCCGTCCTTGATGTACATCAGCCCCTCACAGGATATGCTGGAGGACGACGACAACACTTTTGTGGACCATGGCAGCACTACCGCGGCGTCGAACGCGAACGCTGGTGGGCCATCGCCAGGGGCCGCCGCCGCCGCTGCCGTGTCGGCATCGCTCACAAAGAAGACGACATCGAAACCTCGCGCGGCGATCGTCACGCAGGTGGGGTCACCGGCGCCGTATGCATCCACTACAGCCGGTGCATCACCCTCCGGCGCTGCAGCGCACGCCAACGGGAAAGGCGCAGCATCCAACACCGCAGGCGGTGACCGAGTGCGAGGCGGCCTCTCTTTGTCCCCGTCGTTGGCGCCGCTGTCGGGCGGAGCAGCAGCAGCCACTTCGTCCTCTCCCATGCACGCGAGCGCCGTGGCTGGCGGCGTTCCAGGCAGCAGTCCGCCGCCGCCGCCTTTGCCTACGCCACCGCAGCGCTCGTCTGTGGGCCCTAGTGCGTATACGAACAGCGGCATGAGTGCCCCGCGCCGGAGCAACGGGGCAGGCGCCAACACTAGCATAGGCGGCGGCAACGCAGACGTGCTAGGCGGCGGCGCAGCCCCGCAGTACTCGCGCATGAACTCGAACGAGGCCGTCCCTGGAGTGGTCTACCGAGCAACGGTGCCGAGCAACATCCGGGCGATAGCTGTGGACCCGGTCGAACCGGTAGTGTGGACCGCCGTCGGCGACGATCCGCTCGCGGCGTTGCGCCTCAGCGGACGCGAGCTGACGCACTCGAAGTCCGTGAAAGACATTGATCAGGTGCACTGCATGGCGGTAGTGCGGATCGCTGAGGAGCAGGCGACCACCTTTAAGTCCGCCTCGACGTCACCTCGCGCGGCGGGCACGACGCCGAAGGCCGCAAAGGCGGGGAAGCGGAAGAAAGGCGGTCGGAGCAGCTCTGGCGTCCGCAAGTCTGGGAAGCAGCGCGCTGGCAGTAACGGCGTCCTTCTGGGTCGCAGTCTCGCCAGTGGCTTTGTTGGCGAGGATGACGTGGGAAATCACGGGAACAGCGACGGTGATGACGGCTACGGCGACGACGCGATGGCCAGCGGCAGCCCGCTGGGCCACGACAAGCAAGGGGTGAGCTTCTCCAACTACCTGTGGTGCGGCCTGAGCCGCGGCCACGTGGCGGTGGTGAACATGTCGAACTTGGAGTACCAACTCATCCACAATGCGCACAACCAGACAGTGAACAAGATCTGGTACTGGGGGGCGTGCAACAAGGTTTGGACGGCTGGACGAGAGAAGGGCGTGCACGTCTGGGATCCGCAGCGGCGGGTCGTGCTGAAGCGGCGCAACATCGCCGCCATTCTGACCGACGCGACGTACGCTGAGTCGACGGACAAGGTGTTCGCGGTGGCCGGCGACGCCTGCGTGCGTGTGTTCGAGCCGAGCGGAGAGAACGTGAACGTTCCCAAAGGGCAGGAAAACCGCATCCGCATGAAGCTGGACGCCTCGGTCATCGAGTACCACCGCAACTCCGGCTTCGTGTGGGTGGGCCTCGCCCGCGGCAGCGCCCTCATGAACACGAGTACCCTCGATGTGGAGCGCACGCTCCCGTACACCTTCAGCGCCATCCTCTTTAAAGGCAACAACGCTATCATTGCTGGCCAGGAGTCGCCAAACGGGGAGGGGCGGCTGATGGTGCTGGACGTGACGAACCCCAGAGAGCCCTCTGTGTTGGCGTACAGCAAGTTTGCCGGTGCCCTCCCCCTCGGGCTTCACATTGTTCCCCGCACCCGCTTCGCGGTGGCGGCGCAGGACGACCCGAAGAAGGGCTGCATGATGGCCGTGTTTGTGTACGACGGCACAGTCGCGTTGACGCACGCGACCGCGTCTGGCGGCGCACCCCCGCAGCGGACCGAGTGGGTGCCTCGGGGGGCAGCGATGGCGACGACTGTCGGCACTCCCTCACCCCTTGCGCAGCCTACTACGCAGGCCCCAGATCAGACAGGTGGTAGCAGCGCCATAACAGCTATGACGACACCACCGGCGGTAAGCAACGTCACGCACAGCGCAGCCACCGTTGCCACGGTAGACAGAGCCACGCTGCACCGAGGGGCTGTGGTGAAGACGTCGCTGGACTACCGCACCGACCGCAAGTTGGCGGTGGAGGCGGATCGATCCTCGCTAGTGGAGGCGATCGCGCCGGATGCCCAGGACATCAAGAACGCTCTGAAGCACCTTGTCAAGACCACGGATGAGGTGCGGCAGTCTCTTGTTCAGCAGCGCTCCGCCGAGGCAACTCTAGCTGACTTCAGCCGGGTGTTGCGCGGGCGACAGCAGTGGCTCTTGGGGCAGGGCTCGATCACGAACCTTCCCGTGCTGCCGAGCGCTGTGGCAGACCGCATCGATCGCGACTACGTCACCGCCGAAGGAAAGACGATTGCCACGTCGATCGAGCAGCTGCAGCAGCTGTACACCGCGGCACTGGCAAAGCAACACGAGCTGCTGCGCAGCAGAGAGGCCGGCGGCGGTGGCAACGAGAGCGGCGCAGTGGCGCTGAGTCTTCCAGCGGCGTCGTCGCCGCGAGAGCTGCGTATGTCGTCATCAGCGGTGGCCACGTCGCCTCTTGCGCCCGGCAGCAGCGCGAAAGGCTGGCGAGGCGACGCGCCTGGCAGCGGAGTGGCCGCCGGAAGCGGGCACCACCACCCTGGCGCGCATCTTGTGGAGGGGGACGGTTTGCCTTACGGTTACTCTCCCCGGCAGAGCGGCGTTTCCGCTTCTGGCTCAGGGGCGGGGGATGCCGCGGTTCCGCCATGGGCGCTGCAGCTCGCCTCCACATTGCGGCGGGAGCGGACGTTGCATGCGCAGCAGTTGAACGCGCTGCAGCTCCAGGCGGAGCGTCTAGCCGAGCGCAACACAGCCCTCTCCGCCGCCTTTGTGCGTCTCCAAGCCCACGTAGCGGCGCTGGGACAGCAAGCGCTCGCCTCGGCGATGGACGCCGAGTCTACGGGCAGCATGACGGTTGAGTCGGAGAGGTCACCACCGTGCTTTCCGCTACAGCGCCGCCAGCCACTCCAGGCGCACCAGCCTTCCCAGCCTTCACCGCAGCACAGGAGCGCCGCGGCGTTGTTCGCCAAGCTCAGCCGCGGGCAGTACCACAAACCGAAGTGTGTGCGCCGATCTACCGACATTCTCGTGAGGGCGATGGACGAGGTGGTGCGCCTCGCGCAGGGTCGCCACGGCCGCCGCGGCGACCGCGACGCACTGGGGATCACCCTTGAAATGGTCCACTCGATGGCAGGTCTGGCAGGGGCCGGTAGCGTTGACGACCCGGATGGCAGCGCCGACACGGTTACGGCGCACACGCGACCGTCGCGCATCCAGGATGTGTCCCTGTCGCCGTCCTCTCCATCTACGGTGCTGCCGCTAGAGGCGCCTCTCTCGTTAGAGGAGGTGGCGGCCACGCGAGGCGCGCAGAGCAACTCCGTCGCCGTCGATGACACGCTGCTTGACCACCCCCTCACCTCTCTACCGGGCGTGTGCTCGATGGCGGAGGTGGAGCTGCGCAACCTGACGGAGCGCGATGCGGAGGTGGCTTCGCTTTGGGCGCGTCTGCAGAGCATCCGGTCACAGCCGCGTGATGCAGGCGCCGGCCATCATGCCACGGAGCAGCATGCAACACCTACTGGCCCCGTTGTCGACGTGACAGCTGACAACGTCAAGGTCGTGGAGGGTGGGCTGCCGCTACGCCCCCCCATCGCAGGCAGCACGACCGACTCGAGTGCGGCCGGATCAACGCCTGCAGTGCTCACGCGGCTCATGACGGCGCGCGTTCTGCAAGCTGTATGCTGGGCGGAGTGTGTGCAGACCGTTCTGCACGAGTTGACGCACGCGGAGGGAATGAACAACATCTTCGTTGCCGGCTGCGTACACAACGCTCTCATGTCACCGTGCGCGACGGCTGTTGGCAGGTGCGGCGACGGCGCTTCGGACGGGGTGCGGGGGCAGGGCCCACTGGAGGTGCTTGGCTACGAGTCTACGCAGGAGCAGTCGATGGTACTCGCGAAGGTCGGTCACATGAGCAAGTCGGCCACACTCGAGCTTTCTAATACGTCGCGCGTTCGTGAAGGGTTGCGGCAGGAAGAGTGCCGGAGCCAGGGCGAGGAAGGCACGAGCGGCGCCGCGGCCTTTGTTAGCAGCGACTTCCGACTGCACCGTCTGCCAGGCGCGCTGCGCTGGTCGTTGACGGCGCTGCGGCTGCTCTTCGCGTTTTTGTCAGACGCGGAGGCTCATCTGCTCGCTAGTGGCGGCCACGGCGGCGGCAGTGATACCCCCAAGGTGGATGCCAAGACGGCGCGTGCGGCAGGGAAACACAAGGCAGGCGCCACCCCCAGCAGCGATGACGCGGCCGCTACGCGGGCTCCGTCAGCGGTTGGTGTGGCCATGACACACTGGGCGATGTTTCTGATGAACCTCCAAGCCGACCTAACAGCCGTGCACCACGCAGCACGACTCTACCACGCCTGGCGCTGGGGACCGTCCGCCCTCTCTGCCACCGCCGCCGCTACGACGCCATCGAACAGGGCTGGCGGCGCGGTAAACAACCGTTCAGGCGCGGCGCGCGGTGGCGGAATTGGTGTGAGTGCGCCCAGCAAGACCACGTCATATGCGCGCGAGTCCGCCTCCATCGCCTCAGACTCCCTCCCCCACATCGCGGCATCCCTCAGCTCCAAAGGCAAGCTGCTGCTGCTGTACATGCAATGGCGTTTCTCTGGCTTTGCCACCACGTCCACCGACCGCGCCGTTGCGTCGACAGGCGGGGCGAACGTGTTGTCAGGGTCGGCCAATGCGGCCTCCTCATCGCTTTCATCCGCCGGGCTGCCAATACTCTTCACCTCTGAGGGCGACAACGACATAGCCGCCTCTACAGCGGCGGTGACGCCGTGCAGCACTGCCGACTGCTCTCGCTTGCTGTGCGACACTGTGGCGCAGACAGAGCAGTTGCTGCACCGTGTGCGACTCCTCCTCGCGTACACCCACGCCGTCCGCGCACGTGCCTTGATGGCGCTGGAGGAGAGCCGGGACGAGGCTGTGGCGCGGGTGATCGCGTCCTTTGCCTCGACAGCTGCCGCCGACCCGGACGCCCGTGTGCCGACGGAACAGGAGAGGGCCTTCCTGCAGAGTTGAAAAAGACGGGGACAAAAAAGCGGGGGAGGAGGTGGTTGGAAGGCAAAGAATCATCAGCGACGAGGGTGCTGATGAGCGCTTTCACGCCGCGGATGTGCGTGTGTGTGTGCGTGTGTATGCGCCGTAATGAGTGTGTGCGGCTCAGTTGCTTCTTTCCCTCTCTCCTTGATCTAGGCCTGTGTGTGCGTGTGCGCGGTTGGATATCATCGTCGTTGTTGTCGTCGTCATCTCTCGCTCTGCGTGTGCGTGCGCGTGTGCGTGTCTTGCTTCTCCTGTACAAGGTAATGATTTGTGCCTTCTCTCTTCGTGTGCGTGTTTTAAGTTCCGGCACGTAGGCGTGTATCTATATGAGGGTGTGTATCGCATGCTCGCGTGTGCGTGTGTGTGTGTGTTTCCGGCAGGAGCCTCTCTTGTTTCGTCCACGGACACTCAAGGTCGACCTCCCCCTCCCCCCCCACCTACACACACAGACACACACAGAGTGGGTTCCTACTTCCGTGTAGAGGGACGCGCCGTCCTTGCCTGTCCCCCCTCCAAGCGTCCACCGCCTACCACGCCAAAGGAACAGCGCATCTCTGAACGCGGCACAAAGGCACGAGACCCGGCGAAACGCCCCCCTTCCCCTCCCCCCTCCCTCCGCTGCCAAGTGTGCGTTCTTTCGTGCGCATACAAGCATGCCTGATGCTGGCGAAGCAATACACACACACACACACACACACACACACACGCGTACGCGTGTTCCTGCAGGTCTTGTGCGTTCGCTCAAGCAAGCCTGCACACCAGCCCGCTGCCTGCGCCTTGATTTGGGCGTGCTCATTATCAGGCGTACTTTCTCCAGCCTCTCCCCACACTCGTCTCTACCCCGCCTGCCTTCTCTTTCCACGCTTTACAACTCGCTCTGCGCTTTTCACTACACACTCTCGCGATTGGCTGCACTTCGCGCTGCCCCCTCCCCCCTCAATATCCATACGCAGTCGCAGCTCCGTGGTGGCCAGTGCCCGCCTGGCCCGCGATCGCTGGTATGTGCATGCGTGCGTGCGTGCTGTCGATAAACGGGCTATATCGCGTCACCCGCCATCGTCACCATGGACTTGTTGAACCTCATCTCGTTAGTCATTGACCTCCGTGACTACCCGGGATACGCGACATGCATCCGCGCCACTGAATACCCTGGCCTCGCCCTGTGCGAGTACAACGCGGTCACTGGTATGCGTTACACGGTACCACTTGGCTACGCGGCATCCGCAGTGTACTTTTACCTTTACCACCGCCCCCGCCTCTCCTTCGCCGACCGCTCGCTAACCAAGTTACACCACTACTTCTACCCAAGCGCCGGCTACAGCACGCCACTCGGAATCATCGGCGGCGTTCTTTACGGCGCTGCCGAGTGCGTGCAAGGTCTGACACCGGCGGCTCTGGAGGCCACCTCGGCGCGGGAAAAGGCGGCTGCTGTGATGGCTGCAGAGCAGTACAGTCAACGCCACCGCGCGGCGAAGGAACGGCTGAAAGCGGAACAGTCGTTTGCCTCCAAGGCACTGGCCTGGCTGCGGCTGTGCGAAGACCCGGTGCAGGCAGAGCTCGCGCGCATGGGACTCGGAGAGGACAGCATTGCGTGGGAGACTCTGCTAGTGCCGCAGGGGTATCTCTGGACGCAGCTGCACTCCGTCGTGCACGATCCTGCTCGGTACCGCGGCTACGAGGCTCCTGTCGCGACCGGTGTGGCAGTCCCCACTTCAGCGGACGAGAGGCTCAGCCAACCTTCTGGCGGTGCCAATACGCCGTGCCCCTCGCCTTCCGGGGTTTTGTCGTTTTCGAGAGCGTATTTTGCGAAGCCGCAGGTGGACGCTGTCGTGAGTCGGATAGGGACGCTGCGCACCTCGCCGGAAGAAGACCGCTGGATGCGCTCGGCAGGTCGCTGCGGCGCCTACGGCGTTTTTGGCATGCTGCTCACGTGGAACAGCGGCGGCGCTCTGTTTCGCGCGCAGATGGGACTTGGCCTTGGTGTGGCGATTGCCGGTCTGGCGTCCGCGACGCGGCTCGATGAAGTGTTCGCTCACCTGTGACGTGTGTGCGTGTGTGCCGCGCGTGTGTCTGTGCAGCGATGCCCTTTTTTTGTTCTCACACGCTCGCCAGAACGGCGGCAGCTGAGGCGACCACAGCGGTGGCCTTTGCCCCACTTGTGACTGGTCTTGTGTGCGCGATGTGTGCGCGTGCCTAGGACGAGATCATGCTCATCCGTGAAGGCCAAGAGAAAAAATGATAGCACCAGCAGGACGTCGAACTGTGAGCACCGACAGGAGCAGCGCCAGCTGAGCAGTTTGTGTAAGGGGCGTGTGGCTGTGCGTTGGAGGAGTGGGGGAGGGGACCAAGTATCCTCCGTCGCTGCGCCTCTCACTGCCCGTGATCGAGTCTCTCTCTCTCTGTTTTTTGGGTGTTTCTTCCTCGTGCGAATGCGAGGTCATGGGCCCACTGGAAAGAGGGGCAACAGGCATCCAGTGTCCTTCTTCCAGACAGACACACCGACGCAGGCGAACAGCATCAGGGGAGGCTGCGCCGACCACGTCGCCGGGCGCACGCCTTTTCCCGACTGCCGAGGGCTGTGCTGTTCACCGACACGATGCCACTCTATCCCCTCTTCGCTCGCACCTTGTCCCCACCGCCAAGTCGTTTTCATCACACACGCACGCACGTGTACGCACGCACGCACGCACGTGTACGCACGCACGCACGCACGTGTACGCACAGACAGTCACAGTCAAATCTATCGTGCACGCCACGAACCGCGGTTTGTGCGCGACTGCCGCCCTCTGCTTGTTGCTTCAGCACAATGATGTGCCTCATGTGCGGCCGCGCAGCCACGCGCTGCACACGGCGTCACCTCCTATTCCGACTGCCGAGGATGCCTTCCGCCCTGCGGTGCCACAGCACCACGGCTGCTGATGCTTCAGCGAAGGCAAAACTGACCTCTCCCGGTGCTCCTCTCACCCACGTCCTCAAGCCCATCCCCACATCCGGCGCAGCCTCGTCATTTTCCGTGATGCCCTCGGCCGTTGTTCTTCACACATCCTACGCGTCGCTTTCAGCCGCCGACGAGGTGGGGCACGACGAGAGCCGCAGCCGTGGCGCGGACGCAGGTGATGGGTCTACTAGGACTGCCTACCCCACCGCAACGCCGTCGTACGCCGTGACGAACGCTGCTGCGTTCGAGCAGCTCATTGCAGAGGCGCTGCGCCTGTCTGAGGTGACGCTGGAGGCGGCCGCGACAGTAGCCGCACCACCGGCGCCCTCACCATCTTCGCCGGTGTTGGCGACGTCGGCTTCTCGGGGAAGTGCTCGCGAGGCCCCCATCACGCTCATTGCGGATCACACGGTTCGCGAACTGCAAGTCCTCCTCGCCGAGGCCGAGCGCACCCTCGCCCCCTTCACGGCACGCAAGGCGAGGATCGACAAGTTCGTCTATGGCGTGTATCTGCCGCTGCTCAAGTACGGCACCTTCGCGTTTTTCGCCGCACAGCTCGTCGTGTACTTCAACTGGATCTTCTTTGTGTTTGACTGGAACTTGGTGGAGCCAACCACGTACTTCCTCGCCTACACGGGCGTCTTCTGCAGTGTGGTGTACCACTACTACCGCTGCAGCGGGGACGGGTCAACGTGGAAGGACGTGTTTCAGCATCTCGCCCGTCGCAAGGCGGAGAAGAAGTACGCGCAAGTGCAGCTGGACGTGGTTGGCATGGCGCAGCTGCAGCGACGCATCACCTTGATGAAAAAGGAGCTGGTCCGCATGTCTGTCTAGGCGAAAAGCCAAAGACAGCGGCAGCAGCTCTGCACAGAGACGGAGCGAGGGGCAGACGCACGCACACACATGAGGCGTGGGGTAGGAGGAGGAAAGCGGCGGTGCCGTCGCTCGCGCGTGGCACTTCCTCTTCCGCTTTTTTTTTTGTGTTGTACCTGCCTGCTAGTGACGCACTGGCACGCGCAATCCGCTGCCCTCTGTGCTCTTGTCTCCCTGGCGTGCCTTCCGACAGATGCTCAGATGTGTGCGTGTGCGTGTGTGGCTGCCGTGGAGTCGCCTGCGCTTTGTGAGTACGTAGTGCAGCGTCGCACCTCTCCCTCATCACCTGGCTTCCTCCACCTCCACATACCATCAGCTGAGCACGCACAGCTGCGGCGTCTTCCATGTCCGCACATCCGCGCATGATGGTGCACGCTCCACGGTGTTGTGTTCTTTGCCGGCGTTCTAAGTGCGAGCGGGGCAGGTCGTGAAAAGGGGGGGAGGGGAGGGGAGGGGAGGGAGACGGTGCGGAGTGAGGTTGGGTGTGTATGTGTGCCAGAGACTCTTCTTGTATGCCGCTTGACACGAACCTCTCGCTTTCTTCAACGACAAGTGGCGAAAGCGGGAGCAGCATTGCGATGGTGTCGTGTGCTCTTGTGCGTGTGGCATCTGCCGCCCCCTTTCCTCCTGCTCCCTCGTGTATACAGACTGGTCTACCAAGGCGTGTCTGCGTGCCGTCCATGATCACCGGAGGCCACTGTTGCTGCGGACCCGGTCTTTGGCAGTACTGCATCTCCTTCCTTCTTTGGCTCTCCGTATTGGTGTCCCTTGCCCTCCCCCGCTGTTCCTTCCGCCTGTCTTCCGTCTTGATCGTGTCGGCCATCACGACCTCGTGCCCCCTATCATGCACTCTCCATCCCCCTTCTGACCACCAGGGTTTTAGTGCTCACCTGCACAGGTTCGCACACACACGCACACATACATATATGTCTCGATATATATATATATATATATATATATCTGCATGTATTTGTGATATTGGGCAAGTCGACACGAACATGGCCTCCACTGCGAATGCCGGCGTGCATGGCTCGTGTCCCGCGATGCGGGACGCCGCTGCTGAGGCGCTGTGGGCAAAGCTGGATGAGGTGCAGAAGCTGCTCGCGAATAAGCCGGACGCGAAGGAACTCTTCACCAAGTACACGGTGTTCCGCTCCGTGGTGGGCGAGGTGAAGCCCGTCTTCACCGACTCGGTGCGCACACGGGTGAAGGTGTTCTCCGAGGAGCCGGCCTTTGCCGTGCCAGAAGAGTGCGACGACTTCGAGCCGGTCTCGCTGCACGTTGTGGCGTACTTAAACTACAAGCTCTTTATGCAGGAGATGAGGGAGCTGATGGTGCAGGCGCGGCTGTTGAGGAGTATCGGGATGGAGGGGTCAGGGCTGCGGTTCCAGCGCCGCGAGCAAAACATCGTCGCGCCGGGCAACGAACCGCGCACTGGAAGCAGCAGCAAGCCATCTGCCCAGGTGCCCATGCACAAGCCGAGCTACCGCCCTGCGACACTCATCCCCGTTGGCACGCTGCGGCTGCGTCGGGTCTCGCAGGCGTCGGAGGCAGGAAAGCTTGCGGAGGTGGTTGCCAAGATCGAGCGCGTGTGCGTTGTCAAGAGCGCTTGCTGCTTCGACGTCGGTCGGGCTTTGATGAGAGCAGCCGAGAAGATCGCCCGGGACGCTTTCCACGTCCGCTGGGCCCTTGCACACGCGCAGCTGAGCTCCAAGGATTTTTACACCAGGGCCGGCTACACGCCAAAGGACGGGCGTGTGTGCATGGACTTGCATATGCCGCATGTTGTGATGGTCAAGTGCTTGGTGGATGCCTCGATGTGAGGAGTTGGCCCGCACATGCGCACAACAATGCGCGGCGCTGCCGCCGAGAAAGGAAGCGCCGCTGATGAGTTAGCTGGTGTCCTCTCCTTGTCGTTGTATTGCTTCTGATGGCGCTTGGTATATATATATATATATTTATATATATCCTACCTCAGCAGGTGTGCGAGGCAACGAGGCGCGCGAGGGGCGGGTGAGCTTGGAGGCGTAACACTCGAACACGCATGCAGTCTCTACCGCTCGCCCTCTTCTCTCTTCCCTTCCCGCTTTGGTTTTTTTTTCGAGGGTGGTGGGTGGTGGTGGTGGGGGGGAGAAGGTATAGGTGGGCGGTGGTGTGAGAACACCGCATATGTAACGCACACACGCACTCGAGGATGCTATACGCGAGGGCACGCACGCACGCACGTACTGTGTGTGTGTGTCTCTCTCTCTCTCCTTGCGTTACCGCGGGTGTCTGCTGCTCACTTGCCACTTGGCATTCGCCGAGCCACAGCTGCGGCTGACCACAGACACACATACACAACGCAGAAAAGAGAACGAAGCGTTGGCGGTGCACCTATCCACGCGCTGGGGACGGATACCTGTGGGCGCGCGCGCTGTCGTCTATGTGTGCCTCCACTTGCCTGCGTGTCGGTCTCTCTTCCCGACTGTGACCTTCCCGACTTCCTTCCAGTCTACATCTGCCCAGCGGACTGGCTCTCCGGTTTATACGTTACTGCTTGGTGGTGTGCGTCGATGGGCACACACACACACACACACACATATATATAAACGCACGTGTCGATAAGTATGCTTCCCTTCCTTCGCTTGTGTGTGTGTGTGCGGTGCGGTCGTGCCGCTTTTACACACGGAGGCCACATGCCGACAGGAGCAGAGTGCGTCTTTTCCATGCGAGAGCATACATACGCGTATACTGCCTGTGCTCGTGCGTCCTGACGAGAGTGTGGAGCCGCATGTCCTCCCAGCTTCCTGCTTCACCGGGTGGAGAGGCGGAAGGGGGGTTGGATGGGCGGGGGGTGGGACTTCCTCTGGAGACGCGGGCAGTGAACGTAGCGAGAGAGGGAAGGGACCATGAGGTGAGTGGGGCCGCTTCTCACAGACTATCACTACGAGAAGCAGCGCTGGTGGGCTGAAGGAGGATCTCGCCTGCGGTGGACCGCCCAAAGAAGAAAGAGGGAGACGCCATCGTCCGCTCAGCGCGTCGCCCACCGTCATGCCGCGAGAACGGGGTGCGGGGATGGATGCAATGAGCCCGGTGACGGTGTGCCCCGCAGGGACGGGTGCGCACTCGCTTGCCGGCTGCTGCAGCACGGCAAGGCGAAAAGGTAAGGAGGCGTAGAGGGCGGGAGGGCTCGCCGTCGAAAGCACTGACTCTCCAAGGGCGTGCTTACCAGTCGTATGTCTGCATGCGTACATGTGTGCCACCTAGGCTCCATTCTCTCTCCTCGTGGTTGCTTGCACTCACCCCCTCTCTCGCTCTGCCACCCGAGCACACATGAGTGCCAATCACGGACAGGAAACGGGCATCACATGGGGAGTGTGCAACCCCCCGCCCCCTCCCCCGCCCCCCCTTCACAACTTTTCGGCAACCCCAGCACACGTGGGAGACATCACCGGCCCATAGATCTGAGGTGCATCACGAGAAAGAGGAAGAGGGCGAGGCACGGCAGCCACATTGTCTGGGCTGTCCCTCTGCCTCTCTCTCGCTGTTCCTTCACTGCTCGAAGAGAGAGAAGGAAGACGAGACGTGTGTTGGGTGCGGCGTTAGAGGCACACAAAGAGTGAGCGCTGATGAACCGCGAAGGAGAGCAGCGGCAGGTGCGGCACACGACAGAACACCTCGTGGAGGGCTCTAAAGCAGAGAAGTAGGGGTGTGGTGGTGGTGGTGAGTGGAGGGGGGCAGGTAAGCGGGAGAGCCATACGCACGCACACACATATATACAGACATGTATATATGCACCGATACCCACCCACCTTGACCAGCCTTCTTTCTCTTCTTCTGTGCTCCCTCTTCAGTGTCCCAGCAGTTATTCCAGCCGAGCTTCTCAACGTACCATCCAACCCTTCCACTGCGCAAACTCCATCGCCGCGCGCTCTAGCGTCGTTGCGTCCCCCCAGTGCTTGCTTCAAGGGTGACCGCTGCTGCTGCATTGTGCTCCCCGACCCACCGTACGGCGCGTGGATGACACACATGGGCAAGGCCGCGGACGGCTACCAACGCCTCGGCAACAACTACCCACAGGTCACACCCAGCTCGCACTTCGCCGCCGCGTCGCCTAATCCGGTGCTCGCCACACCGATCCAGACTCGACCACTGCAGGGGAATCCATTCCATCCACTGCTCTGGAACGGCAGCGCCACCAGTAGCACTGGGGCAGCCGGTGTGCAGGCGAGTCTATCGCGGAAGAGCCGCACCAGGCTCACATCGGGCGTCACAGCCGGTAGCAGTAGTGGACCGCTTTCCTCGACTTTATCTCTCTCAACACCGCTCTCTTCTTGTGCTTCGGCAGCGGCATCCGGCGAAGGGCGACTCCAACGTCGGGTCAGCCGTGACAGGTTTGGGGCATCTTCGACTCCGACGTCCTCGAGCACCACCGCGCAAGTCTTGCAGCTGCAGCGACCGGCGCAGAGCCGAATGCCGCCGTCATCCTCGTCTCCGCCTGCGTCGGTTGGCCTCACCGCTGCGGGGGCCGGCGGTGCCGTTACCCCTTCCAATCTGGGCAGGGAGAGAAAGGTGGCGGCTGTGAACTACAACGCTCTCTTTCAGCAAGAGCTTCAGCAGCAGCAACGAGAGGGTTCGGGCACGGGGGCATGGCCGACTCCGTCGCCGTCGCCACCTACTGGGGCGCTTCAGTATGCGCAGTTGCCGCCCAGCGCCAGCGCAGGCGTGCATGGGACGGGGGCCCACAGCGGCTCTGGGGAGGGGGGGTCTGAAGCACTAACCTCTTCCGTAACGGCCTCGTCAGCGCAAGCAGGCACAGTGGAGGGCCCGCTGCCGCCGGACGTGCGTCGCATCATTGCCCAGACTTGCACCACCAGCAGCAGCAGCGGAGCGGACACGAACGCTATCATTGATGCAGCAGAGCAACAGGCCCGTCGTCTCATCAGCACCGGCCGCCGCGTGAAAGTGTATCGAGAAGAGCTGACGGCTGCGGAAGAGGAGCACAAAGACCTGTCCGCCGCCGTGGAGGAGCGCCAACTTGTGCGATCTGTACTACAGAGCGAGGTTGACGACATTAACGCCCGCATCCATGCTCTCTTGCAGGAACGTGCGCTTGCTGAAGCGCAGCTGCACGCGCAGGATGACGCGGCCGCGCGTGAAGCACGCAAGTTAACCGAGGCGCAAGACCGAGTGACGGTGCTGCGAAAGACGATTGAGGGCATTGTGGAGGAGACTTCGGCGGCGCGGCTGATGCTGCGGCAGATGGTACCGTCTCTGCACATCGAAAACTATTATTAGAGGGGAGAGGGGGGGGGGACTGCCGATGGAGGTGGCGGCGGCGGCTTCAGATGCACCGCCATGGCCGTCCTCCGCGGTGAGGTTTCTCTGGTGCTGATTGCAGAGAGACCTCGCTGCACACGTCTCTGCCCAGGCGTGTGCACTTACAACGCACACGCTAACACGTCTTGTACACTGTTACTTCTTGCCTTCTCCACTCCTTCGATAGTCGCCATTCATGCGTGAACGGGTTGTGTCTCACGTCTGTGGGCGTGAGGCGAGGCGGAGGACGTGGATGTGTGTGCGCTGTGCTCTGCTCCAGAGTTGGGGTCATGGACGTCGGTGAGCTCGGGCACGACCCGTTCAGGCGCGCTGCTACAGCGATAACTGCTGCCGTCGTCACCCCCCTGCCTCCCAACACACTCTCTTCCCTTCTCCGCTGCTACGCCTTGATAAGGCGAACAAGGAAAAGTACGTGATGCGGCGCTGCATCGCCCCTTAGCGACTGGAGGGGTGGGGGAGGCGAAAAATGAGAGAGCGAGCCATATAGAGGCGTTGATGGCTTTCCGCCTCTGGCGTCTGTCTCCCGCTGTTTTCCTTTCCTTTCGCTTGCTTCTCCCACGCGGTAGTGGGTGCGGTCACTGCCGGTCGACTTCGCCTTCTAAAGCACTCGTCCTTTCCTTGGAGTGCACGTCGTTGACACCCACTGACGCTCTCATCGACCTGCCCATCCGCACGCATGCAAGTGCTGTTGCTTGCCGCCTTGCATGGAAAGGAACACCAGGTGCCCCCCTCCCCCCCGCCACTCGAATGGAGTCGGTGGAGAGGTGCCAAGAACACTCCCCCACACCCCACCCAGAACACGAAGCACCGAGGGACGACAACTACACGCATGCACGCGGAGGGGAACAGTGAGACCTGCACCCCTCCTCCTCCCTCCCCCTCCCCCTCCCCCTCCGATGCGGTGGCGTCTTCCGATCCAGAGAGACGCAACAAGCGAAAGACGCAACGATGTGCCATATCAAGTAGACGCGTCTTGTATATCAAGCCTGAAGGTGAGAGGGAGCAGTCCGGTGGTGTTTTGGCGGCGCTGGCGGCAGTTGAGGACTCGGTTGGGGGTGGGGCGACGCCTTGGTTGCCGCCTATCGCCTGCCCGCGCATCCACATCCACTTACACAACCACGTTCTCGCGTCGCTCTTGACGACTCCATCTCTCTCTCTAAGTGCGCGTGTCTACGCTGCATCCCTCTGCCCTTCCTTCTCTTCACCTTCGTTGTACTTTCTGCCGTCTCGTCTCCTCTGCTGCGTAGTGCGCGAATACATGTACACACGCGTGTCGCTGCGCCCCCCCCCTCCCCCAAGTCAACGTAACGGCTTTTACAGCGCCTGTTCCCCACCTCCACTGCTCGTGATCAACCTACACACCAACAAAGAAAACAACATCACCTGTCGCCTCTTTTCTTCTCTCCCTTCCACACATACACACACTCGCACATACACACGCTGGACCGGTTTTTCGTGCATCAGCCATGCAGTCGGACTTTGACAATGTGGAGACGGAGCTGCGCGACATCGAGGAGACCTTCACCACTGGTCGCATGAACGCCTTCGGCTCCGCCTCCACGCAGGACGCCTTCGTGCATGAGCTGAAGCGCATCGCCGAAATCGAAACCCAAGTGTTCTACCGTACCTGCGCGCTGCTCAAGTCGAGCCACACGAACGAGCACAAACTAGTGACGAACATGTACGCCAGCGCGCAGCCGCCACCGCAGTCGCAGCGCTCCGGCCCTGCAACGACGTCGCCCAGTAGCAACCTGGGCGACGGCAGCTTCCGCGCAAACAGCAGCGGCTTGGAGAGCTCGATGTACCGCGGGTCGATGAACCAGCGCAGTCAGTCGTCGTTCGCGTCCACCGCGGCGGGAGGCCTTAGTGGCGCGCCACCGTCCAACAGCAACACGCACTCGCCAGACGCCAGCCGGCGGCAGTCTCGCCAAGGTTGGGAGAACGTGTCCGCTGGCAGTCCTTTCCCCGGCGTTGGCGACGGTGGCGCTTCATCTGGTGCGGCGCCGCACATTCACCGGAGTGAGTGGGGCAATGAGGACGGCTTTGCTGACAAGGCTTTTGAGGATGTGGCTGCCCACTTCGAAGAGCTCGAGTCACAGTTCTTCTCCCTCGGCGACTACCTCCGCGAGATCTCGAAGCACGTCATCCGGCTGAACGACATGTCAAAGCAGGTGAACAACGGCGTGAGCTACGGCGCCAACGGTGGCGTCACCGGTGCCCCCGCCGCTGCAGCGAACGCGAACGGAAGCAGCAACAACACAGACATGCTGCAGACGGTGGGCAGCACGGGGCGGCAGGACTATCCCGGATCCTTTGTCGATCCGACCAGCATTGGCGGTGGAAGCGGCTGCGGGATGGATGGCCCACATTCGTAGGCACCAAATCAGATGCGGGTGTGCGCGTGTGCGTGTCTGCTTTGTGCACTTCGCTCTCTCGTTTTTCTTGCTGTTGTGTGGCGCACGCCTCATGGTCCGCATGCATGTGTCTGCTGATGCGGTTAGGAAGACCTGCGCGCCGCGTGCACGCACATAGCTGCTTGTGGAGAGAGAGAATGCGTACGGTTTCGTCGCTGGGTGGGGGAAAGGCTGGTGGAGTGGCAGGAGCGCACGTGTGACTTCGTCGCTCCTCCCCAGCACCTCTTTCCGGAACGCTGCCGCTTTCTCTGTCCACCCACCTCCCGCTCCACGAGGCACACACACACATGTGCGCTAACCATTCAGTCCCCTCCCCCCTCGCGCGCTTCTCTCCTTCCTCAACTCTCCTTGCACACGCCGGGAACATTACGCCACCCAAACAAGCAGCTCACACCCACGTGCACACAAGCTGGCTGGCAGGACGCCATGTGCGACACACAGGCGAGCGTTGGCAGCGGCGGTGGCAGCAGCAGCAGCATCCCTGACCGACTTTTTCACATTTTCATCGCCACTCTGTCCCCTGACAAGGCCGCGCGGCAGTCCGCCGAGGACGCGCTTGCTCAGTTGGCCGATAAGGACCCACACTTCATTCTTCACCTCTTGGAGCTCGCTTGCCACTCCCCCACAGTGTGCGCGCATGCGCTTGGAAGAGGGCTGCCGGCGACGGCGAGCGCGCTTCTGGCGAGCGCCATTCGGTTTCGCAATGAGGTTGGCCGCAGCGACTGGAATCGAAACCCGCGCTGCTCCGATGAGGTGAGGCAGCGTGTGCGCGACCGCGTCGTGTCGCTGCAGTGCCAGCCCCACGTGTCGGAGGCGGTGCGGCGCCAGCTACTGGCGGCGACGATTGAGGTGGTGAATGCCGACTACCCCGAGCGGTGGCCCGATCTGCTGCCGCAGCTGACGGGGCTCGTGAGTCAGAGCATGACGGCGCTGCGTGGGCTCTTTGACTGCAACACGAGCAGCTGCCGGGAAATCGACGGAGACGTCATCCACATGATGCTGCTGCAGCTGAAGGGCTGCCTGGGTGTGCTGCGGGGGTGCTGTAAGATCTACGTGGACCCGTTGAAGGTGGACGCCGACGAGGCGGACGGCTTCGCTGGCCACCTTGCTCCGTTGCTCCTGTCTCTGATGGAGCTGCTGTCGGGGCGGTGGCAGCACGCGCTGACGGCGCTGGCGGGCCACGGTGCCGCGACTGCGACCTCTAGTCCTTCCTTGACTGCGCCGTTTTTGTTCTCGGCGGAGCTGGAGGAGCTGGCGCACTGCATGCGACTCTCCGTAAAGTGCGTTTTTTCTCTCGTTGAAAGCCGCTGGCCCGCATGCTTGTGCGAGGTGTCGGCCCTCGACTACCTCTACGTCTCCTGCGTGGTGACGCCGATTCAAGCTTTCCAGCAGGTGGTTTTGCCGCTCTGCCGAGCAAGGCTGGTGCACGCGCTGCACCACCCGGCCGAAACAGGCATGACGGTCACGCAGCTTCGCGGTGATCACTTCTCCAACTTCCAGCAGTCCGCCATGTTTACACTACTCAAGTGGGTCATGAACATCGCCTACAAGCTCACTCAGGAGTTTGCGTCGCCGAAGAGCTGCGAGCGACGCTGCCGCGCCGTGGCGAAGCACTTCACCGCACAGTACCTGCAGCCCACCGTCGAGGCCGCCCTGGCGCTTGTGCGGTGGCACGCCGGCCCACCGCTCGCCCTAACTTCAAAAGCGTACATCCTCGCACTCGAGGTGCTGACGCTCGCAGTCCAACAGAAGGCTGTGTACGCGAGCGTACTGCACCCCAGTGCCGAGGAGCTCATGACGGTGCTTCTCTTCCCACGCCTCGCCTTTACGAACGAGGACGAGGAGCTGTGGTCCGACAACCCGGAGGAGTACGTGCGCAAGCAAGCGAACCCCGCCGGTGACATCTACAGCGCCAAGGTGGTGTCGACGAGCCTCCTCATGTCCCTTGCCGCCGGCACGAAGAAGTTCCACGACAAGAGCCTCTTCCTCTCTCTCATGAACTTCTTGCTGAACCAGCTGCAGGCCTACGTTGGTGCGGCTGCGCAGGCGACGAGCGATGACGCCCACCTCTGCACCCCCGCCATGGAGGCGGCGCGCCGCGTCGATGCCGCACTCTACTGCCTCTACCACTTCAAGAAGATCCTGCTCGCCACGCGCTTTGGTGACGACAAGCTCGAGTACGTCCTGTCGACCTTCACGGTGCCCGTGACGCAGTACTCGCTGGGATTCCTGCGCGCACGCGCGGTGCTGGTTCTCAGCACGCTTGCACCGTCGCTCGAGTGGAGCAGTCCGCTGGCGTACCAGCAGGCCCTTCAGCCAGTGCTGTGCCTGCTTAACGACAGCGAGGCGCCGGTGCGTGTGCAGGCCTGCGTGTGCTTTTCGCGCCTCGTCTGTCATCCCTTCGCGCGCGACGTCATCAACCCCTGCATTGCCGAGCTCATCCAGCACTACTTCAACGTGATGCGGATGATGGACAACGAGGCGGTGGTGCGCACGCTCCGCAAGACCATCTCGTTCTACAAGAACACGCTGTCGCAATGGGCGCTGGAGCTGACGGAGATGCTGGTGAACCACTTTGCCGTCGTGCTGGAGCGTGCAACGGCCAAGTACAACGCGCTGGAGTCGATGACGTCGTCAAGGGCGCAGACGACGGGCGAAGGTGAAAAAGACGAGCTGTTCCTCGACAACGACGGCTTTGCCGATGTGCTGATGGCTGCCGACGAACTGCTGGAGACTCTCACCACGCTTGTTAAATCGCTTCCGGAGAGCACGGCTACCGTGGCGGCACGCCACGCTGCCGCTGATTTATTGGCAAAGGTCTCTGGTGCATCGTCCTCATCGTCGTCTGCGGCGGCCCCGTGCCCGTCAACGGAGGCGCTCCAGCAGGACATCTTCGTGCAAATCCAGCTGCGCGTCGCCCCGATGTTATTTGTGATCCTCGGCCACCAAGGCGGCAGCTCCTACGGTTTCATGGACCCTGCCCTGTCGCTCCTCACCACCCTCATCGCGCGCAGTCCAGCCATCGCGTCGCCCATGTGGAAGGTACTGTGGTGCCTCTACCAGTTGATCATCCGAGGCGGCGCTGTCGACTATATCCAGCAGCTACTTCCCCCGATCGACAACTTCGTCTCTGTCGAGCCGGTCTCCTTTCTGTACGGCACACTGGCGGAGTTAGCGCGCGAGCCGCTGCCGGCAGCCGTGCCGGCGGAGGAGGCGGCCAAAACGCCGGCGCAGCTGGTCTTCGCCATGTGCGAGGCGGTGCTGGCGAGCACGTCGCTGCGGGAGCGCGAAGTGGCCGCAGTGCCGAAAGTGTTGGACGTGCTTGTGCAGTGCAGCTGGGCAGCCTCGGCGGCGGCGGCATCGACCGTCGCATTCGCGGAGGCGGCGCATGCCTTGGTGCAGTACGTGACGCAGCTGTCCTTGAAGACCGCCGGCACACGGCCACAGCAGAGCGCGACGTTTCGCGTGTTGCTCGCCAACAACATCTTCTCCTGCCTTATCGCTGATGCGCCTGCTGCCGTGGCGGTGCTGCATGGGCTGCAGGTGACACGCCCGTTTCTGGAGCAGTACGTGTCGTTGCTGACGCGGAGCGTGTCGATTGAAGGTAGCGAGGAGGCAATGCTGGGCCTCATGCGCGGCTATGACCGCAGTCTCTTCGTGTACGCCATGGTCTCGTGTCTGCGTGCGCTTGCGGCAAACACGATTGGCGCCGGCGCGGCAGAGCTGCGGTCTGGCCTGGAGGGTGTCGTGCAGTGCGGTGTGCTGCAGCAGCTGGCGGAGATGGAGACGACCAACGGCACGGCGGAGCTGCGCGTTCATCAGCGACGCATCGCTAAGCTGTCGGGGAAGCCGGCGCCGACAGCACATGCCAGCGAAGGCGCATCCGCGGAGGAGGGGGAAGACGAGGAGGAGGAGTGGGACAGCGAGGCCAGCAGCGAAGAGGACGACGACGGCGAATGGCTGCGGGATGACGATGACGGCGACGATGACGACGACGGCGGCGAGTGGGGCGAGGTCGATGCCGACAGCGACAGCGCGGAAGGCTTTCTGGGTCGCGAGGGCGCGGCCATGGACCGAGTCGGAGCAGCCGCTTCCAGGGTATGCTGCGCCAGGCTCAGGCGCTTCGTGAGACACCGCAGCAGAGTCACCGTAAAAAGGCCGTCGGCGACGCCGACGACGCCGACATGGATGACTTCGAGGAGGAGAACCTGCTCGACGAGGAGGACTTCTCGAGTCCGGTGGACGGCATCAACGCATGGGCAGCCCTGGTCTCGGAGGTGGAGCGGACCGACGTGGCGGCGGGTGGCAGTGCCTCTGTGGTGGCGCTGCTGCGCAGCGCCGCTGGTCAGGCGCAGGCCAGCTCTATCGTCTGCGCACGTGACCTCACATGTGAGCTACAGGTGGCCCGGCAAACCCATCGCGCACTCCTCGATCAAGTGAAGCACTGAAGAACACGGAGGTGCCTCTGAGGAGAACATCGCTATGGCATCTCTCTGCGTATGTGCGCGCGTCCCCGCACCTGTCTCCCCAGCGCCTCCTACGCCGACCGCAGCGAAATGTGAGCACACTCGCTACCGCCCTCAAGAGGATTGTAACGACGACGTGGCGGTGATGGTGGCGTGTGCCGGGCACGAGGAGAGAGGAGTTGGCGGTTGTTGTGGTAGCTGGCAACGCAGAGAGACAGCGAGTACGAGGGAGGGGGAGGGGATGATGATGAGGGTCTTCTCAGCGAGACGATCCTGGGCTGGCACACACACACACACACACACGCACGCACGCACGTTGAACTTTTCACTAACTCACACGTCTCGATTCTCTGCGCGTCACACGCAGAGAAACACTAAAACACATCAGCGGGAAAAAGGGGGTATTGTCTTTCACCGCTGCACACCACCGTGCTGACCTCCGACTCTTCGCCTGCCTCTCTGAGGAACAAGATGCACGTCTGCGCGCATTTTTGCTCACCGCAGGACGGAGGTCGTCTCATCCCTCTCGCACAGGAATGCGCCATCATGATGGATACACGGGCATGTGCGCGTGAAGATGCGTGAAAACTTGTGCCTCTCATTTTCTCACAACTCTTCGCCATCATCGACACACACACACACACACACACACAGCAGCAGCAGCAGCAGCACCTTTGTGTGTGCGTGCGTGCGTGTGTGTGTGTGTGTGGCTCAGGCCGCCTCCATCTGCTCTCTCACTCTCTTCTCTCCGTCTTTTTCTTTATCATCCGACTCGTCCTCAGACATGCACGCACGCAAGGGTAGCGACCGAAACATCAAGCGCCAGACGGAGTTACGTGTAGTGGTTACCTGCTGCCTCCCTTCTCCACCACATTTTACACGCACACGCACACGCACACGCACACGCATAAAGCGAAACGTGCACCAGAAGACTCCGCGGCAAGGCGCACACTAGACATACATCTCGAGGGCGGAAGCTGAGCACACTCGCATACCTTCGAATCAAACGCGGCGGAAAATGGCGGCGTCTGCATCGCCCTCCACAAACAACCCGGGTCTGCTCAACTACATGACCCGCGCCCTGCTCGCCGGCGGCTTCATCTCCATCCTCACCTGCTTCATGGCGGTGCACTTCTACTACGCCAGCGCCGCTCTGCTGGACGTGGCGGTGCTGCTCATTCTCTTCTTCTTCCTTTCCTTTTTTGGCCTGAGCGTCACCTCGCTCGTGCTGTCGGCCGTAGTGGGCCCTGGTGAACTACCCTCGCGCTTCTCGGCGGCGCGCATGGAGACGTTCGTTCGCGAGGAGCTGCAGTGTGCCGTGGCAAAGGCGCGCGGCGGCATAGGCGCTGGCCAGGCAGGAACAAGGGCGGGACTGGTGCGTGAGGGTGCCGCCAGTGACCGCAACAGCAGCCGTGCTGTGGCGGCGAAGGCGAAGGTGGAGGAGCCGAACTGGAACGATGTGGATGAGGCTGAGAGCCAGCAGCTGGCGAACGTCGCCTCTACCGCAGCGATCCTGCGGCGCAGCAGTCCCACGGCCGAGGAGGAGGCGCTAGAGCGTGCCGCCGTCGAGGCGCGGCTGTGCATGTACACGGAAGACGACGGCTCGCCGTCTCAACTCTCCGATGGCGACACGGCAGGTGCAGGGGGTGGGGTACGACAAGCTGAGGACAATAGGGATAACGGCGAGGAGGTTGCGGCGGAGGACAATTCAGAGCTGCCGCCATACATGACGGAGGCGATGCAGGTGCGGCGCCAACGCAAAGTCCGTCGAGGGCTGGAGATCGTGCTGGTGAGTCATGCTGCCCGCAAGGTGCTGGAGGCCATCGACGGCACCGACATGGATCGCAAGCAGGAGGAGATGGGCTTTCTTATTCCTGGTGCCAACTGGTGCCGATTCTGCAACTTTTATCAGATGAACGATACGCGACACTGCAAGGTGTGCAACCGGTGCGTGTACCGCTCGAAGTTGCACTGCATCTGCTGCGGGCAGTGCATCGGCTACGCGAACAGCAAGTATTACGTGCTCTTTCTTTTCTACCTATGCCTGTCCTTGGTGATGGCGGACGTGCTCGACGTCTACTGTGTTTCGAGGGGGTACACGTTCTTCTTCAAGGCTTCAGGCGATGCCAACTCCGTCCTATATTTGGTCTTTGTGTACAGCG
Source organism: Leishmania aethiopica (assembly GCA_003992445.1). NCBI lineage: Eukaryota > Euglenozoa > Kinetoplastea > Trypanosomatida > Trypanosomatidae > Leishmania > Leishmania aethiopica. The sequence goes on from RZOE01000070.1 coordinate 199,211, forward strand.
CGAGCTTCGCCGTTGTCGGACTGGGGCTCCTGGTACAGTATCTCTACGCTGCCGGCCGCGGTGTGGGTCTTCTCACGGACCTGCTGCGACAGCAGCGAGACGAGCTTCAGGCCGCCCGGGCACGCAACAACGGCGAGCAATACCAGCCTGTGCTGTCGGAGAGAACTTTGCACGCGGCCGAGGAGGGTTCAGCCAGTCCCATGCAGGAGACCTTGCCGTTTAGCTGGCGCATTGCCATGGAGACCGTGGGCGAAGGGCTGCCGCTGCCGCTGTGGCTCTGGCCGACCCCGACGCTGCCGGCCGCCAAGGAGACGGATGACCCGCCGGGCTTCTGGGACGCTTTCAAGGAGGCGATCCGCCTTCGCCTGCGCAGTGTTGCCGACGAGGACGACGTCTTTAGCGACGAGGACGTGCTCGGCGATGCTCATGCGGCCGGCACCTTCACCAATGGTGCAGCGCGGTCGGCTGCAGGCATCGCGCCCGCTGCCCCCCAACTTTCAACAGCGTCGACACCTCTGCCGCTAAGGTCGCGAATGCCGTACCACGCGAAGAGCACGGATGTGACGGTGGTAGAGGTGCCTTCCGCAGGCTCACCAACGTACGTGAATACCTCGGCACCGCCGGCTGCCAAGGTGGCACCTGCTCCGAAGCATGAGGCGGACTGAAGAGAGGGAGGGGTGAGGAAGTGGTGGTGTGACTGTCTGTCTGCGTGCGTGTATCAAGCCCACCTCTAATGGGACGCGGGTGCTTGTCTAAAGTTGCTTGGTGGGTTGCCTGCTTCTGTGTGTGCGTGTGTGCGTGCGTGTGCGCGTGCGTGTGTGCGTGTGTTGTATGAGGAATCCTCACGCTGCAGCTTGCCGTTGCTCTTTTGCTAACGAGGTGACTCCCCCCCTCTCCCCACTCCGCGGGTGTTTTCTCTATCTACGACTTGCTCTGCGGCTCTTTGGGCTCCAATGGTTCTCTTGAAGTTGCTTTTTCCAGGTGGCGCCTCCCCCCTCTCTGCCCCTCCCTTTTTTCCCCCCTCCCTCTCCTCCCCTTTACACGCACGTGCACGGTCACGGACATCCGCAGAGACTCCCCCCCCCTCCGCTCTCTCCCTCCCTCCCCGCTTGCTCCTCCTCACCCCCCTCCTCCTTTACTTCGTGTTGGTTGGTTCTTAGCCGGGCTTTACCGTTTTTGTTTATTTGCTTTTTCGCCTTTGATGTCTGCCCGCCTGCCTGCCCGCCCGCCCGCCCCCCCCCTGCCTGCCCTGCCCCTGCCCTCCCGATTCTTCTATGGGCCTTTTACGTCTGGTGTTACGCCTCTCCTCGGATAGCCTTGTGTTCCTGTGTGGAGGTGTGTGTGTGTGTGTGTGTTTGGGGTGGGTGGGTGGGTGGGTGAGGGAGGGGGTGGGTAGGGAGTGGGAGGCGTGGGTGGTAGAGGGAGGGAGGGGAGAGGGGAAGGCTTTTCTTGTTGCTGGGTGTATTTTCTTGAGTTTGATAGCGCGCTCTTCGCACCATCCTGACAACGTTCACACACCTATATCTCTCTATATCTGTATATATATATATATATACAGGAAAGCACACACACACACACGCGTCTGGACACGACGACGACGATTCCCTTTCCACAACCATGGAACGGCGAGCTTGTTTTAGGGTGTAAAGCACTTGGACTGCTCGCGCGGCAAGGCAAAACCACCTCATCCTGTCCCCCCTACCTCGTTACCCCACACCCCGCGAGCCTTCAGAGGCACAGCCTGCGGCTCACCCATGTGGTATGATGAATGGTGACGATGCTGTTTTATGGCGGACCCACGTACAGTCCTCCCCCCGCCTTGCCCCTCGAACGTATACTGTTCCATTTTTTCTCTCTTTGCCCCTCCCTCCCCCTCCCTCCCCCTCCCTCCCCCCGACCGCCACCACTGCCGATATCGCTGCCCTTTATATCGCCGCAGCCACTCGCTGCGGCTTGCCACTGTGCGACTACCCTCTTGTCGTTTCCTTCGCAGCATCCCCATCCCCCTCCACACACACACAGACACACACACACACACCAACATATATATATATATATATTGGTGTGTGTGTGTGTGTCTGTGTGCAACCATCCCCCTCCCCCTTCTTACACTGTTTGAGGATAACGTGTCTGCGTTTTGGTGAGCCGCACATCCATTTCTCCCCCGCCTCCCGCCCGAGCTTCTGCTGGCCTCCCCGCGCCACCACGCGGCCACCTCTCCCTCCTCGACACAGACACACACACACACACACACATACACAGGCAGACAGGCACACCTCTGTTCTCGTTTATCTTCTTTCTTTTTTTTTTTTCATGTGAAGCTTCTTGTTGGCATGTCGGTGCATCCCGCTGTTCAGTCGCTGTGTGAACAGCCCATCGACACCATCGGACTGACAGCTGTCTCTGCCGTTGCCTCCGCCCTCGGAGATGTGTCCACCGCCACAGATCTTATCCAGCGACCTGAGCAGGAGAAGGCGCTGCATGATCTGCTGAAGAAGTGCATGTCGATCTTGAACAATAGCGGCAAAAACGTTGCGCTGCGACTGGCGTGCCTGGAGTGCCTGTACGTACTCTCTCAACCCCCCATCCCCGCATTTCGGACGGGGCTGCTGTGCAACACACTGAACAGCGTGAACAGCAGCGTGGAGGAGATGCTGGCGCGGACGGGGCCAAGCGGGGCTGAGAGCCCCTCCTCGGCTCGAGAAATGTTCACGGTGCTGGTCTTTCGCTTCACCAACTACGACACGAAGGTAGCTCGGCTGCTGCTGCAGCACATGTGCGACGGCGACGTCGGCACGATGATGCAGACGCTTCTCCGTGTCATGGTGCAGCATTGTGAGACATGCGAGTGGCCACTGCTGCAGGCGGCGTTGCAGTCTCTCTACGAACTGACGTTGCCGACTACCTACTACGCCACCGGCAAGGACGGCGCCGCCGAGCCGAGCTGCGACTCTGCCGCAACAGCGACCGGCAGCTCGCTGCAGAGCTTCACTGTGGAGAGCTTCCAAGACAGGATTGCTGTGCTGCTCACGGAGATGCGCAACCACCGACTGCTGGAGAAGCTGCTGGCGTCACTGCGCTTGTCGTGGCACGAGTCCACACACAACCGCAGCCCGCCGTCGCTTGCACAAGGATACGCGGAGTCGGTCGCGCTGGGAGCCCTCGGCTGCCCTGACGTGGCGCACACCGTCACCAGCGCTAGCGCGGAGCAGCAGATGGAGTTGCTCAACTGGCTCTCTGCCTTTACGCTGCTATGTCGGGCACTGAACAACATGGTCGAATTCTGCCGGGACGCGAAGCTCTCAAGGGAGGTGCGGGCCCGGCTGCTGAGCGACCCCAGCTGCCACGACTGGCTTGCGTCCGCGGCCGTGCCGGCTGTCATTGCAGCCATACAGGTGTGGATGTCTGACGACGGCGCCAGCGCCACACCCGCAGCGATCAGCGACGGCAGCGCAGGCCCCTTCGCGACGGCCAAGGTCAAGCTCAGCTTGCTAACGGCAGCCGTCACGCTCCTGCGCCTGCTGCGATTTGCCCTGTACAAACCAGCTGTGGGCTTCACCGCAGCGCTGCTCTCCTCGATGGCGTGCCTCGCAGCGCAGGTGCAGCGCGGGGAGCCACATCTGCGTCTGCAGTACGGCGGCATGCAGGTAATGCTCTTGACGGTCGAGTGCCTTGTGAACATGAACGCGGTAGCGGTGGCCAGCCCGGTGAACCTCTCAGAGTCATACCGTGGGCTGCTGCGCACCATCGCAGCGGACAAGACTCGCTGTATGTTATCGAACTGCCCCAGCGACGCCAGCAGCGGCCACGGAGCGGTCGCGGAGCCGCAGTCGGATGCACTGATGCCCATCGCTGAATGGTTCATCTTGTGCGTGCGCGAGGAGGAGTCCCCGTTCTGTGATATCGACAGCGGCAATGCATCCGTGGCGCTGCTGCACGAGTGCTTCGCGTCAGAGGAGGCCATGCTGCAGGACGCGGCAGACCGCGTCGCTGACCTTGCTGCGCTCGAGTCGCAGCTGGCGATGATGCAGAACTTTTTGCTTCTCATGACACTGACAGAGCTGCTGAGTGGACTACCCGATGGCGGGCTGGAGCGGTTGACGCAACCTGGTCCGCGCAGGCGCAACGGCGCTACAGACGCGCAACAGAAGCCACCGAACAACAGCGGCAGCTCGTCAAGGAGGTGCAAGCCTTCCAAGAAGAAAGCGTCGCACCACCCCGCGGCGTACGTGTGCGACTTGACGGGGAAGTTGATGCGCGAACCGGTGGTGCTCAAGGGCGGGCACCGATTCGAGTTCGACGCACTACAGAACGTCATTCTTCAGGTCGGGCATGTCGACCCCATCTCCGGCGAGTCTATCGACGAAGACGTCGAGGTGAACATCCCACTGCAGCAGGAGATTGCGGCCTATCGTGTCAAGCGCGCATCCGAAAAGGGAGGCAGTTGACATGCAACCCCACCCCACCCTCTTGCCCGTTCCTGCTCTCTCTCTCTCTTGTGTTGTTACGGGGAGGGGTGGGTGGGTGGGGGGGGGGAGGAGAAAAGAGGAGCTGTGGGCTATCTATGTAGACTAGCTGTGGAGCGTGGCACATGGAAGGCGATGGGGGGCGTCCCCCCCTCCCCTCTTTTATCTGTTTGGTTTGGCGTCCATGTGCGCTTTTTCCTCTCTCTGCGTTTTCTGGTGTTGCGTGTAAGTTGCCGCCGCCGCCCTTCCCCCATCAAGACGATGATGCCGGGGGGTGAGATGAGGTGGGGGAGGACACACCTCTCCGTGCGTCGTATCACAGAGTTCAGCGCCCCCCTCCGCAGACAGAAACGCCGCTCGGAGGCAAGACCCCACGATGCAGAAGGGCGGGAGCTGTGCGCATGCGCTGCCATGCACAGCTGGCACGGTGTGTCGCATCCGGGCAATGCGTCCATAGGTAAGAGGAGCACGAGCGACGGACGAGCAAGGCGCGAAGAGATCCGTATCGGTGCACCCCACGGTGCGTGTCTGCTAAGCATGCGGCATCTCCGACATCGGACCCGCGTGGGTCAATGAGGCGCAGATGCCGGAAGCATGGCGAGAGCACCCCGAATTGGCAGCATGGAGTCCTCCGGCTTCCAGCATAGAGAGCCGCGGCACCACACTGTGGAACGCCGCGGCTTAAAGCGATTGAGGGCGACGCATGGCACACAGACAGAGTGTGCAGAGGGCTCTCCAGAGAGCCCTGACCTGTGGCTGGCCAACTTCCTCCCTGAGCTCATGCGGCATGCACCTAGACCACCCCGCTGTTACACTCACCGCAGACGCCTGCCGCCTCCGCCCTCGAGCGCCGGACCGTGGACGCGGCCCGCTGGGATGAAGGCATGCAGTCCAGCCAGGTCCGTGTGGAGTCCGTCGCGCAGCACGTATTCGACGAGGGGGCGAGGAAGGGCAGGGGGAGCTCGTTGGGCGCATGACCCGATTTGGCGGCAGGACGGCATGCCCCACGACGGCCAGGCGTTAGCGGCAGGTGGTCGGTGGCCGTGTGGTTGTGCATGCGTATCCGTTTGCCGGCTTGTTCGCGGGTGGAATGCGGACGCGTCGAAACCGCTGAAACAATGCTTTCCGTTCATCTCTCCTGGGCTACTTTGCGCACACTTTCCGTCGCGACGCCGTCTGCGCGTCTGCTGCGGCGCTCTTGCAGAGCTCGAGAGAAGGAGCGATGGACTGGTGATAGAGAGAGGGGGGGGGAGGGAGCGAGGGAGGGGGGTGCAGACATGCCCGCAAGGGCCAACGCGAAACGTCCTGACCTGCACGAGCCATTCGCAACTTGCACACGCTGGACGTCCAAAAGGGAGACGCACCGCACGCGTTCGCGGAGGCAATCGTGAGCGCTGGGCTCTTTGTGTTTCTCCCCATCCCTCTGCATACGTGAGTGTGTGCCACTCGCTCGTCTTTAGCCAGTGGCCATCGCAAGCCTTGCCACGCCCCCCCCCCCGCCATACACAGGAATGTGCGAGATTCTCTACCTCTTCTCCTGTTCTTTGGCCTTACTCCATTGCTGCTCAACACCGCCTGTCCTCTTCTACGCGTCCTTGTCGCCCTCTTGCCCTCTCCATGTCCCCCCTCTCCACACACGCACACGTACACATCAACATCCATCCGCACTCACCCGTTCACGTCCACGTGCGCGTCTCCCCTTCCTCTCTCTCCTCGTGCTGGACCCCTGGCACTTTTCTTCTTCGCCCGTCTACACGCTCACGTAGTCGTTTCATTGCGACTCCTGCTCGTTTTTGTGTGTGTACTCTTCGCCCTCGTATCTCTCTTTCTCGCCCCCCCCCCCCCCCCCCCCCCCCCCTCCACTGCACCACCCCGCGTGTGCTGCTGCCGCTGTGGCTGCTCTGTCTCTCTCTCTCTGTGTGCGCTTGCATCAGTGCGCCCTCCCTTCCTCCGTCTCCCCGCCGTACGCGATGCCGCGCGCTTACCTCGCAGGCGAGCGCAGGGGCCGCCGTCGCTCCTTGTGGGCGGTAGCCGTGTACACTGTAGTGGCGCTCGCCATTGGTGGCGGCGGACTTCTTATGGCCGCCGCAAGGGCCGTGCCGCGGCTGACGTCGGCGCAGGAGCACCGCGGCATCACCGCTGCCATCGGCCACCACTCTTTTGCCCCGCCGCTGCTGCGGCAGTACTACGGTGACGGCGAAATCCCACACTGGGTCATCTCCGGCTCGTCCGTCATCACGGACGAATATGTGCGGCTCACGGCTGACCAGAAGAGCCAGACAGGCCACCTGTGGAACACGGAACCGCTGGATATGGACGCCTTCGAGGTGGTCGTGGGCTTCCGGGTGTATCGGCCAATGGGCGGCTTCGGCGCGGACGGCTTCGGGGTGTGGGTGGCGCAGCCGCCTCGCTATGACGGCCCCCTCTTTGGCCGCCCGTCCACCTTCAACGGTTTCGGGGTCTTGTTCGACTCGTACGACAACGACAACCGCCGCGACAACCCGATGGTGAGCCTCGTGTACAACGACGGGTCCAGCACCAAGCGCTTCGACCCTGAGAACGACTTCATGGGTGACACCGTGGCCAGCTGCGTTTTCGACTTCCGCGAGATTCCCGAACCGAACATGGCCACCATGCGCATGGTGTACTTCAAGGGTGAACTTCAGGTGTACCTGTCGAGAAACAGCGAGGCCGCAGAGACAGAGTGTCTCAAAGTCACCAGACTGCCGATGCCACCGGGCAAGGTGTACCTCTCCGTATCGGCCCAGACCGGCGGTGCGTCGGAGATCCACGACGTCCTGTTCGTTCACTTGTCTCCCCTGGCGGAGGCGAAGTACGACCACGATGTGCGGCAGACCACGGTGCCAGCCAACGGGCTCCACGACGCGCGGCTGTACGACAACGAGGCGATGAACAACCGCCAAGCATCAGAGGTGCCGACAGCTACCCATCTACCCACGATGGTGCCGCAGGAGGCACAGCAGCAGCAGCAGCAGCAGCACTACCAGGAGGCACAGCCGGCACAGCAGCAGCAGCAGCACTACCAGGAGGCACAGCCGGCACAGCAGCAGCAGCAGCAGCAGCACTACCAGGAGGCACAGCCGGCACAGCAGCAGCAGCAGCAGCAGCAGCAGCAGCAGCAGCAGAACCAGCCGCCCGCGCAGGCCACTGCCGACATCGGTGAAAAAGAGCGGCAGCGAATTGAGGAGCTGGAGAGGAGGTTGGAAGAGCTCCAGGGTCGCAACGGTTACCGCGCCACGCGTCGCATTGAGGATGACGATGTGGAAGAGGTGGATGAGGACGACGAAGACGACAAAGACAGACAACGCCGCGTGCGACGCATGCGCCGTGCACGCACGCTCCGTCGCAACCGCGTGGATCAGGATGAGTAGAGGGGGAAGCAGAGGCGAGGGGGCAGCTAAGAGCGGCGTCTTTGCCTCGGGTACGTTGTGCATGTGTGTGTGTGTGTGGGCTTGCGTGCATCTGCGATGCGGGCGGCAGAGTTTCAAGGTTGCGGTGACAGGGCCTATGCTGCTCTGTTTTCTCGCTTCCCGTCCTACAGTCACTCTCTGCCACCTTTCCCATCGCCTCCTCGTCCGTCCTGCCTCTTCTGGGAGGGGCTTGCCGGTGTTCTCCTCGGGTGTGTGTCGGCGCGGCGGCTGCCGTTGCCGCTGCGGTCATCGTCTTCATACGTCATTGTGTGGGAGGCTCATGTGTGCCGGTGTGTGTGCGTGTGTGTGTAACGCAGTTTATCATGGGCCTGTCTGTCGATGCACACGCTTCGCCATGCCCCGCCATGTCTGCTCTTCTCTCCGTGCGCTTTGGGCGGACCGCGATGCCGCCCCTCCCCCATCCCCCTCCTTCATCCCCATCCTCCTCCTCCTCCTCCTCCCCCCTCAAAAAAACAAAGGAAAGTGTTCCCTTATGTTTCCGTTCACGTAGTGAGCGCGCGTGTGTGTGTGTGTGTGTCTGCGCGATGCTCTCTCGCTTCCTCATGTGAACCCACTTGGAAGCCTGTGTCCGCCGGCTCCACCGTGCGCCTCTCCTCTCCTCTGTTCGTTGGGTGCATGTCGTGGCCCCCCTCCTCTCTCTTTCGACACACACCAACACACATCCAAAGCATGTATGTGTGCGTGCATGTCTGTGTGCATGCGCGTGTCGCGCTCCGTCCTTCTCTTCACTCCTTCCCTCCCTCCCTCTCCCACTTTAACAACGAACGCACACACACTCCCGCGTGCGCTTCCCGTGCTTCCTCCACGCCAGTAGCGCCGTGTCAACAGGAAGGATTACTTACGGAAAAGATGGGCCGCGGGTACAGTGCCAGCCGTAGCAAGAGCGGCCGTCCGACGCTGCGGATGAAGCGCTCCCGTTCCATGTCGCTGCACGCGCTGAAGAAGAACATGGACGCGCACGAGGCGGCCAAGGCGGCCAACGGCGTCAGCGCCGAGGCGTCGTCGTTGTCCTCTGCCGCGGCGACCGAGGTGCCGCGCAAGGCGCTCAAGGTGGTGCGCCAGCGTCGCGCGCCGTCTTCGTTGCTTTCATCGTCGTCGCCAGCAACATCAAGCCCCACCCCCGCCGCTGCGAAGGCGACAATGAAAGCGGCGGCAACGAAGGTCAAGTCCGCCGACGGCCGCGGTCGCACCGCAACAACTAGCGCCGGCCCTCGTTCGCAGTCCGCCGCCTTTCGCCGCAATCTGGAAGACCTCGAAAAGCAGTTCGACGCCGCCATGGAGGCCAGCGAGGACGAAGACGAGACCGTCATGAACACCACGACCATGACCAAGTACAAGGAGTGCGGCCGCGTTGTCGACGCTGTGCTGGATCAGCTCGCGGCGGCGTGCGTACCCGGCGCGAACACAAAGGTACTGTGCGACACAGGCGACGGGGAAATCGTGAGCCGACTGAAGGGGCTGTTCGTGAAGACCAAGGGCGCGGATGGAAAGCGGCTGGCGCGCGGCATCTCGTACCCGACGAACGTGTCCGTGAACGAAATGCTGTGCAACGACAGCCCGTACCGCTTGGAGGACGGCACCATCTTGAAGGACGGCGACGTCGTGAAGCTGCACGTGGGCTGCCACCTCGACGGCTACCCAGTGAGCGCCGCACGCACGGTCGTCGTCACCACGAGAGCGGCTTCCGCGGCTACGGAGGGCGACGAGGAGGAGGCGCAGAGAAAGAGGGGCAGCACAGCGGCGACGTTGTCGTCGCGCTCAGCCGTTGGCAACACCATCGAGGCGGCTCGCGTGGCGCTGCTGGCGATGATGCACGCGCTGCGCCCTGGCACACTCAACGCCGACGTCACGGACGTCATCGCCACCGTCGGGCAACACTACGGCGTACAGGCTGTGGAGGGCGTGCTGTCGAACCGGAGCAAGCGCTGGGTGCCGGATGGGATCGACTGTATCATTGCCCGCCGCGTGACGAGCGAGGACCCGCATCAAGACGTGGCCGACTGCGAGGTGGGCGAGCATCAGGTGTGGTGCCTCGACGTCGCCTTCACTAACAATCACAATTACCGCATCACGCTCTCTGAGAAGCCCGTGACACTGTTTCGTCGCACCCCTGCCGACTTCAGCGCGGACGCGCGGGTGAGGCAGGCGAACGAGACGCTGCAGGAGATCACTGACACACATTTCTGCTTTCCTTTCCACTTCAAGAGCCTCGCGAACCCGCTAAAGGGGAAGCTTGGCATCCACGTGTTGGAGAAGAAGGGCATGGTGGACAAGCTGCCCCCGCTGCGCACGAAGCACGGCTACGTGACGGCGCGGTTTAGTGCAACTGTGGCGGTGACGGCGAAGCGGGTGACGGTGCTGTGCGGCGCGCCGCCCACCGCCTCTGTGGCGACGCCGCCGGCAATGCAGTCAACCGTGTCGGAGGACACATTGGCGGCCGAGGTGCTTGCGGTGCTGAGACGCCCGTACGAGTTCGCCGATGTGCGCGCGGTAGTGACGGCGAAAGGCGCGAGGGACCAGAGCAGCCCCGCCACGAAACGCATGCGCATCGAGGCGCTGGAGAACGAAGAGTAGGGCGGAGGAGAAGAGTGGGGGAGGGGAGGGTCAGGGGGGTCGGGCCAGGGCTGCACGACATGATCGACCCTGGTGGCCGCCTCTTCGCGCCTCTCTTTTTCCCATACTCGGCGTTGTTGGCAGCGATTTTCTGCTTGCTGATGTGTGCAAGGGATTGTGTATGTGTGTGTGCGAGCAGTCGACCATGTGGGGCTGCCAGTCGTGGAATAGCCAACGACGTAAGAATAAGCGTAACGTGTAACGGTGCACACACTCACCAACAGCTGCACCGCCACGGCGTGATGAGACGACTTGCGTGAGGAGAGCGAGTGAGCGAGAGGGTGGGGGAAAGAAGGGGGAGGGGGAGGGCGACAGAGGTGTGCGCATCGGTATCCGTGTGGATGGCGCGATGACCATCGTCGGCCTCCCTGCTGCTCTCATCGATTTCGCAATCTGCACCCCCGGTCGACCCTCTGTGTGGGCCAGTTTTGGTGTGTGTGTGCGTGTGTGTGTGTGCACTCTTTCTCTGCCTCCCGTACGTTGGCGGGGCGGCTACGTTGTGTTGCGGACGCTTCACACTTCGCCATGGACGCCACGGAGTGCGTGTCGAAGCAACGAAGTCACAAGAACGAATACGAATCGAGAAGGCGCGGCGATACTGCGTCGGGCATTACACGAGACCCGCAATCCTTGTGTATGTGTATGCATGTGTGAGTGTGTGTGGCGAGAGACGGAGTGAGGGGGGAGGGGGATGCTGGGCAACGAGGGAGGCGGAATCGAGGCTGGGGCGGGGGGGGGGGAGAGAGAGAGCGGCGTCGGGAACGGTCACGTGCTTCTTCCCTGCACTGCCGCGCTCTCCCATTCTTCTTTGCCGTGGCTGGTCTGTCCGCCACCCCCCTCCTCTGCATAGATCGCTGCTGCGCCACTTTCTTGTGCTGAGGAGCACACACACACACACACGCACGCACGCACGCACATACCCACGCCTGCCTACAGTATCGCAGGCGTCCACGAAACGTGGAAACCGCCGGTGCTTGCACGCACTCCCCCCTCACCGACGCGGCTGCAGCTGCTGCGGTCGAACTGTTTCCACCACCGCCACCGGAGCTCAGTCCAGTCGTCGCTGAGCGCACCCCAACATCTCCACCCCTCCTTTCCCCTCGCCTCTCCCTACTGCTACTCTCTCTCTCTCTGCGTGTCTGCCTCGCCATGTCGCTAGCCGTTACTGTTGGGGGCTGGGGTACATGTGGGCTCATCCCTGCTGTACACCTTCTCTTTCTGCATACGCACGCGCACGCATACACGCATACAGCGACGGACACAGGTACGCACGCCCAACACGCCCGCCCTGTTACGCACGACTTGGCATCTGCCGTTGTACCTCTCTCTCGCAGCTCTTACTCTTGCGCGTCTTGTGTTTCGCATTTTCTCATGCGCACGCGCGTGTGTGTGTGTGTTCATCTCTGCACATCTTCCATCGTATTTGTTTGCCCACGCACGCACCTCCGCAAGCACGCCAGCCGCGCACGCGTACCTGCACCCCTCAAAACACGCGTGCCGCCCTCTGGCCAAGGTACAGAGCCCGCGGCACATCCCACACACGTACGCACGCATAGACCATACATCCATCACCCACCCACCCGCACGCCCAGCTCAGACACACACACACACACACATACACACACGTATACATACACGTACAAGCACGGCTATCTTGGCATAGACCACCTTCCCCCCTTCCTCTGCACGCAGATAAACGGGAACGCCGCGCAGGGGCAAGGAGGTCAAGAACGCTAACTGGATTCTTCGGCTGCGTCATCACCCCGGTGGGCGGAGCACACACCCACACCCACACCCCCACACACAGCACCCTTTGGTTGCCGCATAGACGCACTTGCGCGCGCTCTCCCTCCCCCTCTTTTACTTGCGCCGCACCCCTTCCCACACATTCTTATATAGTCTTGTTATCCCCCCTCCCGGCGGTACAGACCCAACGAGAGAGAGAGGGGGAGATTATTCATAGACGCACACACCCACACCCGCCCTTCCCATCCGCACACACGCTCGCGCTTACGTTTTGGTGGCGGGAAAAAAAGGACGACATGTCCAAGTCGGCTAACACACGCGGTGGCGCTGGAAGTGGCAGCACTTACAACACGCAGCGGCACGAAGGCGGCCGTCCCAGCGCACGCCGCGCCACTGCGCCGCGGGCGGCAGCGACGCCGAAGGGCACCGCCGCCGCCGCCGCTGAGAAGGGCAAATCGACGACCGTGCACCAGAAGGCGCGCATCAGCGACCCGCGCTCGTCTGCTCGGCGTCGGCGGTCGGAGGAGGATGCACAGGTGCAGCGCGAGCCATCATCGTTATCGTCGATGCACGCGCTGAACGCGACCTCTCCAGCCTTCATTCCTTACCAGTACTTGCAACAACAACAGCAGTGCGGTAATGCTGGCGACAACGCCGCCGCCGCCGCTACGCAGAGCGTGTTCTCTTTCACGGCCACGTCCTCGCTGATGTACATGGGCAACACAGGTGGCGGCAGCTCCGTCTCCTCCCCGCTCGCCTTCGCGGTGTCGTCGAATGAGGGCCATTCCACTGCCATGCTGTCGCCTTTCTCCCCTTCCTTGGCTGCAAAGCAAGACTCGCTGGCCAGTAGCGGCGCCTTTGCCTCCGTCGCGTCAGCCGCCGCGAGCGGCTCTGCACTTTCTACACAGCCGTCCCATCAACTGCGCGGCGCGTACGCGCGGGCAACCGCAGCAGCTGCCGCAGCCGCCGCTTCTTCCGCGCTGCACCTTCAGCACACCGATCCATATGCTTCGGTCGCCGCCGCGCCCAACCCTGCCGTCCCCGAGGGGGCGGCAGCTGCTCCGCCACACACTCAGTTGGAGCTGCGGCAGCGCTGTGCCGCGCGCAAGACTCCGGTCGCGGCGTCGTCGGCCGCGAAAGCCGTGTACGGTCCGTCGGTTCCAGTGTTCCACTCGCAGTTCATCGACATTGCCACCGGCAACGCCTCCATGACCCCCTTCGCACTTTACAGAAGCAATCCGACGGCGATGACGTTGACCGCCTCAGCGAGGCTTGCGACGACCGCCACGCAGGGGCCGAAACAGCACCAGAGCCGGCGACCATTGGCGCTACCGCTGCAGTGTCACGGCCCCCGTCGACGCTGGCACAAGGCAGGGAGGAGGCAGAGACGCAGAGGGTGCGCCAGGCATCCAACTCGGCCAGCCAGCAGCCCTCGCAGCGCCGCATCTCGGCAGCCACCGCGGCTGTCCTGGCAAGCCAAGACGCGCGGCTCGCGGAGCGCTCTCAGCGGTACGCCGCGGCTGGGCAGCTGCTCTACGAGCCGGCCTCTGCAATCACCACCGCCGCTCTGAGCGCGAATGGGGCATCTTCGCAGCGCCCCAGCAACAAGGACGCGAGCGACGCCGCCACCGCCAAGCCGACCGCGAAGGCCCAGCGACACACGTCTGCGTTCGCGACGGCCACGGTGAGCGAAACAGAGACGATCACACACGAGACCCCCAAACGCCGCTCGCCCACGGTATCCACGGCAACCGTCGGTGCCAGCAACGGCAACCAGGTGCGAACGTCCGTCACGCCCAGCATCGACGGCGGTGCATCCACCGTGAAGCGCTTACACACCTGCCTGGCGAGCACCGATGAGCGCACAGAGGGCGACCGGACGGGGTCGGTTATGGGACTCACCGGCTCCACGCGCCGCGGCCTGCCTGCTTGTGGCGACGACAACGATGACGAGGGGCGACGCAGCGACACTGTGACCCCAACGACGACGCCTGCCAAGGTGTTGGCGGCTGAGAGCTCTCCGTTCGTGATGGCTGCCGCTGCCTCCGGCGACGCATCCACTGGCCGCGCGCACCGCCGCTCCGTGTCGCGGGAGGACAGTGCCGTTGCTCACTCTGGGTCCGGCTTGAGCGAGTCGACGCGTCACACCCGCGTAGTCCATCAGCAGCACAGCAGCAGTAGCAGCAGCAACGCCCACCTTCAGCGCGCCATGATGCAGCTCATTGCACAAATCCAAACGAACAACAACACCAAAGGGCATGCCTCCTCGTCCGCCGCTGCTGCCACCGCCATCACACCGCACAAGTCTAGCATCCAAAACGCCGCGCTTGGTGAGACGGGTGCTACAGCCGCCACACCCGCCGCCTTCAAGACACCTGAGGTGGAGCGGGTCCCGTCGGCCCGCCCCAGCGCGTCCAAGAACGCCGCGATCCGCAACATCACCACCATCATCCACACGCCGAACACGTCCAGCGCACATCACGGCCACTCTTCTGCGGTCACGAAGACGACAATCACGTCGGAGACGTCGAGGCATCACCACAGTGCTGCGGAGACCTCGGCGCCGGCAAAGGACTCGCGTGGCGCAGCGCCGAAGGGCGCGCAGCGGTCGCTGGCAAGCTGCCTTGAGGCCATTTCACCTCAGCGTGGAGAGAGTGCGCGCAACAGCAGCAACGCAGCGCGCGCGGAGCTGGCGACCACCACGTCACAGGCACCGCTGTCGTCGTCGTCCTCGGCGCACTTCATGTCATCCGGGACTGCAGGGGCGATGCCGGTTCCGCGCTCGCAGCGACGTGGCACAAAGCAGGGGTCCTCCAGCGCCGCTTCCGCTGCCGCTGCAGGTGCAGCTGAGTCTCGCTCGCCGGCAGCGCAGGCGAACAACTACGCGGTTGTGATCGAGGGCCACATGCAGCGCCGTGTCACGGCCGTCTCGTCCACGGTGCTGAAGCGAGGAGTCTGCGTTCTGTTCGAGGAGGACCGTGGAATCGACATGGGCCGCGTCGTGCAGTGTGACGTGCTGGATGGCGATGGGGCTGCCGGCACGCTGGCCACAATGGCCTCGGCAACGTCGCCGCTCAGCCGCAAGGACCGCCCCGCCCCTGTGCTACGACCAGCCACGGCGGAGGAGGAGTACCGCTGGCTTTACGCTGACGTCAAGGAGGCGGAGGCGACGCTGGAGCCGTGCCGCGAGGCGGCCGCGCGTCTTGGGCTGCCGGTGAAAGTGGTGGCGGCCGTGTATCAGTTCAATAAGGCCAAGCTCACCTTCTATTACGAAAGCCCCACTCGCGTCGACTTCCGCCCTCTGCTGCCCTCGCTCTTCTCCCGCTTCCACTGCCGCATTTGGATGGCCCGCCTGGAGACCCCCGAGATGACCGCGGCGGCGTCTGGTGGTGTCGAGGAGGGTGCCCATGCTCACTTGCAGGCGGAGAAGAGCGCCTGAGGGCGCCATGCGCTGCTGATGAGCTCAGTGCGGCGTCCTCGCTTGTGGCGTGCAGGAGCGAGGGATGGGAGCGAAGAGGTCCCCTTCTCTGTGTGTGTGCAGTGGCACACAAGCATCACGCTTTCGCTCTCGCCGCCCTCTGGCAACGAAACCTCCGCCCCCCCCCCCCCCCAGCGAGGGAGAGGGCGAGTGCAAGCTCGCGTTGTTGTGCATTGGTTTGAGCAGTGCTGTGTACTGTATGGGCATGTTTTCAAGTTGCCCTGCTCTTCCTCTGTTGCTTGTGTCTGTGACTGCATGTGCGCTTTTCTTGATTTTTCTTAAGTATGCCGTGCTCGGGCTCTCTCTTGCGGGGCTTCTCGGCAACGCATGGGCACAACGCGTCCACGTGGATGCAGGCAGACAGACACGCGCACGCGGACATGCAGGGTATGAGCGCTTTCATCGCCAGCACACCATTCTCACGCCACCCTCGAGTCGCCGCTTTCTTAGTTTCTTTGCTGAGGGCGCACTGTCGTTGCTGTCGTTGTCGTGCCTGCTGGTATGTGTCTTGTTTCGCCTCGATTCGTTGATAAACTCTTCACCCCACTGTGCCGACGTCAACGCAACAGAGCAGCGGGGAGAGGATGGGGAGGATGGGGAGATGGGGAGATGGGGGGGGGAGGGAGGAGGGCGGAAAGGTGTTGTCGCACTGCTCTGTCTGTTCTCTCTCTCTCTTGCCCTCTTGTGTGTCTCGGTTTCTCTCGCTCACGTACCCACCCCTTCCCCTTCCCCTTCCCCTTCCCCCTCCCCTTCCCCTTCCCTTCCCCCTCCCCTTCCCCTCCCCATCGCCTGTGCTGCCACGACGGTCGACCACCACGCCTTCCATGCCGTTGCGCGCTTCTCTTTGGAAGTTGCGCGTGTGTATGGAGTTGACGTCTCTCACGCAAGCGACGTCCCCCCTCCTCTTTCTCCTCTGCTGGCGTATTTCGTGTCTGTGTGTGTGTGTCGAAGGGGAGGGGAGGGAGGGGAGGGAGGGGGGAGAGGGGAGGGAGGGGGAGGGAGGGGGGAGGGAGGGGAGGGAGGGGGGGGAGAGGGGGAGTTGCTTCGGTGATGTTCTCGCTTCTTCTCGTTTTGAGCTTTTTTTTCTTTGGGCGGTGGCGTTGATGTCAGACGCTGCGGATGCGTCGCGACGTGTGGGGTACTTCCTCTTCAGACGGCATGCTGTTATCATGCATGTGCCTACACACATCTTCGTTGTGTAGTGTGGTGTGTCTCTCTCTCTCTCTCGGACGGTCCTTTTCCTTTCATGTATGTATGTTGATGCGTCCTTCAAGAGCGAAGCTGCATTGACCTCCCCCATCCCTCCCTCACCCCCCCACCCGCAACGCCGGATCACGCGCATGGATGCACTCGCGCTGGGTGTCGGTGCGTGTGTGTGTATGTGTGTGCACCGTGTGCGCATGCTCTGGTGGCCACGTGCACCCCCACCACCCTTCTTGCATGCCCATGCGTCGCTGCCGAGAAGGAAGAGGAGGGGGTGGGGTGGGACAGCAGCAGCCAAGAAGAGGTGCGCTAGCTGTTATGTTGAATCATGCACGTGTATGTAAAGCGGTGATGATGAGTGGAAAGAAGCGAGAGAAGAGGTTTGCGCATGCGCGACTTGCTCACTGCACCTCTATGTGCATGCGTGGACGTCTGTAGATTGATGGGGGCGCCGTGGGAAGAAGAGGGCGAAGGAGAGACGGACACGTCCTCACCACCACCACCCGTCCACTCACAGCGTGGTGAAGGTTGTGACGCGCGGGGAGTTAGATGATGGCGAGGAAGTTTTATATATACACACGCGTATACATATATATATATATATATATACACACACACACGTGTGCCGCTCCAGCGCGCACACACACACACACACACACACAGACACACAAAACGAAGAGACTCTGTGATGGGTGGAGGAGCTAGAGGGTTGTGCGTGCACGAGAGAGGAGGCGGGTCGGTGAGTCGTGGCCACCTCCGCTGCACGTATCCTTTTTCCTTGACGCGTGTGCGTATATCTTGTTGTCGTCTCCCAGATGCATCGCCGTCTTGGCGCGTTGGGTTTATGCGCGCGCACGGCTGATGCACTGATTGCCTTCTTCCATAGACAGCACCTAAGAAAAGGAAAAAACAAAGAGATGCCGAATGGTGGTCGAGTGGAGGGGAGGGGAGGGGGGGGGGCATCTCTCTCTCTCTCTCTCTCTCCGTCTTCGCTGATGTGCCTCCTCGTTCTCGTCGCTGTGGTTGATGGCTGTGCTATCCCCCTCTCACCGAACACCCGCACACCCACCATGCACGCGTGCCTTTGAGCACCACTTGATGCGTGTGTGGTGGTGAGGCGTGCCCTCTTCGCACGCCCGGTGCGCGTCGTCAAGGCCGCAGTCGACAGAGATGCACGCTCTTCAGGGGGCAGAGGAGAGGGCAAGGGTGGCAGTAAGGACTGAAGGCTTCATGAAGTGCCTGCACACGCACTCTCTGTGCTGCCGTTTAGCTGCCATTGTAAGTGCACATGCAGAGCGCCGGCAGCTGCGGGCAACACGCGTTGACCACCCCTCTCCTCTCGTCATTCTGCTCCTCCACAATGCGACGTGCACATGCACTGATACGCTCGCATAAACCTGCAGTTTCAGCCAACAGGAGGCACCCGTATTAGAGCGGTGCGGCGCACGAGAAAGGGGGCGTTTGAGGGGGTACACGAAGGCGGAGGGTCACGCGCATTGGCAGTCGCCACCCCATCGCGTCCCCACTCCTCGCCTCCAGCCATCCACCGCACACACACACACACACACACACACACACATTAGACTTTGCTCTACACACACGCGTACATGCGCACATTGAGCTGACCGCATCGCTGTCGCATCTTGCATGCTATCACAGAGCTCGGCCGATAGATTCCTTCCTCCCCTCCTCGCACACACACACGCACAGGTGTGTCTATCTTGCTCACACCACCGCGCTCCATCACCGCATCCGCGCTTGCGTGAGGTGCTCTCCTTCTGTTTCGCCTTCGCCTTCATCGACACCGCTCGATACGCTGCTCGCCTATCCCGTCTTGGACGTGTTGACGCCAGTACTGTGTTTGTTTGCCGGCGTGTTCGAGAGGAGGGGACCGAGCCCCTGCGGCCCCAAAATGAGTAGTGCATCGTGCAGTTCACCTGGCAGAGGCAGCAGCAGCAGCAGCAGCACACGCAACCACCGTCGGCTTGAGGATGCCCGGTCACCATCGCCGGAAGGCCCACGTGCCACGATTGCAGCAACGGTGAGTCACGCCAGCGCCAGCGCACCGGATCGCGCCGCGTGCTACGGCGACATCTTCGTGGTGGATGTGGCGAGTGGCGACCACTTTCACATCACGGTTGCCTTAAAAGGTCCCTTCCATCCCTTGACGTCCGTGACACACCGCGCACTGCAGCGCACCGTGCGCAACCTGCTGCTGGCCTCACCCAACACCCACACGGGGGACTCGACAGCACAGCCGCGCCCGCTTCCGCTGCTCCTGCTCGATGGCGTGCCACTGGGTGACAGCGATGCCGTGCCACTGCCAAATGGCGCGGTCGTGGAGGTGCACCGCGGCTCTGCCGACTCGCCGCCTCGGCCCGTGGCGCTGCCACCAGAGCAGGGGATGCCCCTGCAGTCAACCTCCGCGGTTAGCGCCAGGAGCGCAGGCCTGTCTGCGCTGGAGGCAGTGAGGAGCGGCCCTGCCGCAGAGGAAACTCTCCGGGGAACGCAATCCACCGCGCCAGCGACAACAGTGCCGTCTCCGTCGAGGCGCCTGCCTCCGCGCGGCGCGGGAGGTGTATCTTCCAACATCGGTTTACCGAGCGACGGCGACAACGTGGCTGGCACCCGTGACAGCGCCTCGCCGTACGCGCTCACGCGCACCAGTGGAACGGCAACGTCCAGCGAGTCGAGGCCGCGGGGTGCGGTCACGCTGGTGTCCACGTTTCACGCAAGCGCACATGAGGACTACGTCGTTTCGAGGCAGCTGATGCTATCGTCGTCGATGCCGAGCAGGCATGGCGGCGCCTCTGTGTCTACACGGTCATCAGAAGAGGAGACCACGTCGGCCAGCAGGCAGGTGCCGAGCCTGCACACTGTCAACGACACACAGCCGCCTCTGCACCAGAGGACCAGCACATACAGCTCCATCGGCGGACGTCCACGGGTGCATCAGAGCGACGCAGCTGTGAGAGGAGAGACTGCGCCTGCTGCTGGTGCACACACGCCGTCCTCTGCATCATCAACGTTGACGCCGCGCCCCTCCGCTGCCTTTACGTCGCCTGCCTTTAGTCAATACTCATCAGCAGCCACCGAGGAGTCGCTTACACACAGGCGGCACGCACTGCCTAGCTCGTCCCGCGCCTCCGCCGCCGACGACAGGCCCTCGTCTACCCCACTACGTCCACGTCGCGCAGCACCCTCGGCTGAACCGTCACCAACGTCGTCCGCGTCGGCTTTGGTGCCAGTCGCATTGCAGAATGCCGCCGCGTCTGATCGAGGCTCAGAGGCTGTGCCGGCGTCGGCCCTGCCCGCGCCACCCACCGAGCACTCGCAACTGCAGACGTCAGCGCCGCTCCCATCATCACCCCCGCTGCAGCTGACCGCGCAGGAAATCTACGACACTCAGCGGAGTTCCATCGCCGCCGCGGCTGCCGCCGAGCAGCGGCGCCTCCTCACACGTCTGCAGCAGCGCTGCCAGGTGCTCGAGGAGGAGAAGAAGGCGCTGCTGACGGTGCGCCTTGGTGCGCTGAGGGCGCAGGAGTCCGCGGGCCGTCTGCGTGCGCTGCGAGAGGCCCAGGAGGAGGCCGCCGCGGTGGAGGTGGATGCCGTGCGTGCTCGCCTCGGCCAGCATCGCGAAGACTTGCTTAGCCACTGGCTGCGCGTGCTGCAGTTCCACAAGGACACGCAGTACCCCATGCCGAGCGTGCTGTTGCGTGAGCTGGAGGCTGAGGGCGAGGCGCTCACCCTTCATTGCCTATCCTCCATCGCCGGCTATCACACCCAGAAGGCCCGCCTGCAAGCGCTGCAGCGGCAACGCGTGTTGAAGGAGGCGGAGGTGGCTCGGCTGCGGTGGGAGGCCCAAGTGCGCCAGTGCACGGCGGAGGAGCAGCGCGGTTGTCTGCGGGTGGTGGCGCGGCTGAGGCCTCCAAGCGAGCGCTCCTGGCTTCCCGCGTCGGTGCTCGCGTCCGCTGAGGCGGGGGAGCTCGACGGCGGCTACGCCGTCCGCGTGTTGGAGGGCTCGCCGGATGCTGCCCGCGACCCCCAACAAATCAGCGAGCCTGTCCCGTGTGTGGTGGAGGTGACCGACCCGCCGCGCGATCTGCGTCGCCGTTACGCGCTCTGGGCGGCCTACAACGCCGCCAACGCAGGGTCGCAGCAGCGCCTCTTCGAGGACCAGCTGCAGCCGCTGCTGGAGCACATGTGCCGCACCGGGCAGAACGTCGCCGTCTTGGCTTTCGGCGCGGTCGGCAGCGGCAAGACGTGCGCGCTGCTCGGCTCCCGCGCCGCGCAGGTGCCACGGCAGCCCGTAAAGACAGCGCACAAGGGTGTGCTGCCGCCGCAACCCCACCAAGTCGGCGGGGAGTCCGCCAGCGCTGAGGTGTTCAGCGACTTTGACTTCAGCAGCAGCCGCAGTAGCCGAAGCCACAGCGAGGGCGACGAGGTCGGCCGAACGCCGAACGGCGTCACTACTGTGGGGGCGCCGGGGCGCCGAGGCATTACCCGCTGCCTTGACCCCGCGGACGCGGCGAGGGAGGCTCAGGTGCTCGAGTCCTTGGCCGAGACCGAGGCTGCGAAGCGGCAGCAGCGCAGTGCGGAGCGGCACGCACGAGAAGAACGCGGCTGGCGTGAGCGGGCTGGGATCGAGGAGGGGGACGGGCTGCTGCCGCGCGCGGTGGCGTGGCTGACGGCGCACCTGCGCAGCGAGTCGCCGCACGGCAAGGCCAGTGGGCCAGTGGTGGAGTCCATCGTCTTCTCCATGTACGAGGTGTACAATGATCACGTGTACGACTTGCTGCCAACCCCTCCTCCGAGTGCTGCAGGCACCACTGAACCCGGCAGCAAGGCCGCGTGGGCGGCGTGGCCTCGATGGAACGCCGGGTGGCTGCCCGCCCCGCACATCAAGAGCAGCAACCCGGAGAATCTGACGGAGCTGCAGCTAGAGTTACTGCCGCCCTCCACAGACGGGCGCGGCGCTGTCAGAGACGCGTCAGCCACCGTCTCGCACTTGCCGCCGCCGCAGCCAGCGCAGCCCCAGTGGCGCGTCAAGGCGAGCGAGATGGAGGTGCGCTCAGCAACGGAGGCGCTGCAGGCGATCCACCTCGGTCTCCACCGCCGCCGCTCCGCCGCCACGCTTCGGGGGGCGCAGTCGAGCCGCAGCCATCTCTTCCTGCGCTTCCGAGTCAAGGTGCAGCGGCCCGTCATGCCGGCGAAGTCGTCGAGCGTTGCGATGCAGTGGGCATCAGCCACTGCAGCGGCATCCGCGCTGGAGGTGGCGAGCATCGGCGCTCTGATCGGCAACGCCGCAGCGTCTGCGGACGCCACGGGCGCTGCAGGCAAGCCAAAGGGCTACGACTTCTTGCGCGCCGCACTCGCGACGCCTTCTGAAGGAGCAACCAGCGCCAAGCCGGCAGCGCCAGCGTCATCGCTGGCTTGTGTCGCGGAGCTGCTCTTCACCGACTTTGCCGGCAGCGAGCGCATCGAGCTCAGCGGTGTCACAGGCGACGCGCTGAAGGAGGTGCAGTACATCCACTCGAGCCTGAGCGCCGTGTCAGAGGTGCTGACGGCGTTGGCGCGGGCCCATCCTCGTCGTGATCACCAGGGCGAGGCAGAAGCGGCGGCGAGGCGACCGGGGAAGCAGCGCGGCGGTGACGGGACGCCACCACTAGCGGCTGCCGCGTTGGTGCAGCGCTGGGGAGCAGCGATGGTGCACTGCCCAGGCGTCACGCTGTCGCGCAGCCCGCCGGTCTTCCTCCAGCCGCGCTTCACGAAACTCGGCGGCGACCGCGACACCCGGCAGCGCGGCGGGCACGAGGGCGGCCTTGCACTGCGCAGGCGCGTGCTGGCGCTCATGGACAAGCACGTAGCTGAGGAGGAAGGTGCGCAGTGGTGGCGGCGTTGGCGTGCCGCGCCGCCGCACGTGCCGTTCCGGACGTGCAAGACGACGCAGCTGCTGCAGTCGGCGCTGGGCGCGCCGTGCAAGTCGCTGGTGCTGGCGTGCGTGCAGCCGTGCAGCGTGTCGGAGGTGGTGTTGCCGGCGAGCCTGCACGACCGCAAAGGCCCGCGCACGCGCGCGGCGGCGCAGTCGGTGTTTGCTCACCAGGCTCCGGTGATGCTCTCTGAGGTGCACGCCACGCTAGCCTTTGCTGAACGCATCCACGAGGCATCGCAGGACGGCGGCAAGGCCAAGCGAGCTTAGTGGTGCACAAGGGGGGATGACGTGTGTAAGTAAGGACGCTGTGCATCGAACTTCTGCTACGAAGGCGGGCGGGCGGGCGGGGCGGCGGCTCGCGGCCGCCGCCGTGTGCGCGTGCCCCGCCCGGCCCGAGGCGCGAAGGCCCCCCCCCCCCCCACTATGCCGCCCCCTTACCGCAGCCGCCAAACCCTGCTTTCCACCTCTCCAAAACCCGCCGCCTCACCGTTGCCCGCGGGCGCCTGGCCAGTCGCGCAAGCCCCTCGGTGGGGGGAGGAGCAGGGGGGGTGGGTGGGCCGTTGGCGCGGCGCCTAGACCCGGGGCAAGGCCGCATAGTGGCGGGGAAAGGAAGGGGGGGGGTGTTTGGGGGGCGCGTGTTGCGTTCGCGGGCGTCGGGGCTTGGCTGGGGGTGGGGGTGGGGGTGGGGGTGGGTGGGCGGCGGCTGAAATTCACACATCGTCTCATCGGGCGCTTGCGTGTGCACGCTGCGGTGCCGCGATGACGTGCCGTTCGCCATTCATCACTTCTTCCTTATGTTGTTTTTGGTCTTGATTCCATCGTCCATCAAGGTATGCTGATCCGTTTATATGTTGCCAACACGTTCATTTTCTCTGCCACACAACACGAGCTGAACTCCGCCCTGCCACAGGCACCCGTTGCGTGGTGCGAAGCAGCCGTAGACATGCGGTACGGCAACGCACCGACCCAGTCATCTGCGCTCGGCCTCTGCCCCTCCCGCCTCCCCCCAATCTACCCACTACCCGTCCTGCAGATTGCCCCGCAGCCGCTCCCAATCATGCCGGCCGCCACGCGGTGCATCACTCCCCTTGGGATGGCTCAGGCTCCCCCCACCAATGGGCGGTGAGGGCCGGGGGGCGGGATGCGCTCGAGTCACGCTGCCCATCACATGGATGGCACAGACGTGTGTTCAGCGTCGCGGGTCGCGACGGCGCCACGCCATCCAAGGGGCCTCACCGCCGCCATCAGTAGCGGATACATCGCTCTGACGTGCCCCCACATCGTGGGTGCGTGACCCCGCGTCACACCACCCGACGTGGCTCGGCATATTTGGCAGGGCTGGAGGGGCGCTGCTTGGCCTCCCTCCCACACACACACACACACAGAGAGAGAGATGGGAGGGAGGGGGGGGGTGCGCTGGGCCCTGAGATACGACGCACGGAAAGGTGTGTCCTCTCCCTGCCAGCAGGGATGCTAATCCCGGAAGGAAAGGACACCGGCATGCGCGCGTGCAGGCGCCGTTAACACACACAGTCAGAAACGTCCACACCTCATCGCCTATACAAAAGAGGGAAGCGCCCTCAACAACGGAGAAGGCGCACACACACACACACACACACACACACACAAAAAAAAAAAAAAAAAAAAAAAAAAAAAAAAAAAAAAAAAAAAAAAAAAAAAAAAAAAAAAAAAAAAAAAAAAAAAAAAAAAAAAAAAAAAAAAAAAAAAAAAAAACACACACACACGCACACGCACACGGACACACGGACACCGAGAGAGCAGCGCGAACCATCACCGTGCGCCGCGCTCCCCCCACTTTTTCGTTTTGCTCACCTACAGATCATCGAGGAAGTTCTTCACCGCCTCTCCAAAAGCCCCGGTCGCCTGTGCAGCGCTCTGCTGCAGGCTGCGCGCGGCTTCCGTGACATGCCAGAGAGCGTCGCTTGCGGTACCGGGCGCGTCCATGCCGCCGCTGCTGCCACGTGGACCGCCGCTGGAGGAGTGGGTGTCCTCAGGCACGTACGCCTGGTTGCCGAGACCACGGAAGTCAGGCCCGGCGCGCGGCGCCGCCGAGGCGGACATTGGCGGTGGCGTCGGCGTCGCCGACCTCGCCGTGGCCGCGGAGGCCGAGACGATCGTGGCCTTGCTGCTGCCCACGCCGTACGGCTGGCGCGTTGGCGGCGCCGGTGTCGTCGCCGGCACGTTCGTGTCGTCGAAGAGATCGCCGTTGACGTTCTCCGCGCTCTTGCCGATGAAGCCGGTCTGGCGCGGCGCCTGTGGTGCCTTCGGTGCCTTCGGCGCATGCGGCTCGCCGCGACCAAGCATGCTCGGGTCCACCGCGCGGGCGGCGGCGGCCGCCAGGTCTGCCTGGCGCTGGCGCTCCATCTCTGCCTCAGCGGCTTTGCGTTGCTCTGCCTCGCGGTCATACAGCAGCTCTTCAGGCACCGGCCGCGTGGACTCCTCGATGGTGCCCTCGACGCGGGCGATGCCGCCGAAGCCCTTCTTCCTCCCCTTCGTGCCAAGCGCCGCGCCGCTGCCGCCGAGCTTCTTCGTCCCGGGCCCGGCGGGCTTGGAGGAGATCGCCACGACCGGCGCCACTGTCACGGGGCTGCCCTGTGCCGTCACGTCGGGGCTGGCGCTGGGGGTAGGCGACAGGGACGACCCAGAGGGGGCGGCGGCGGCGCCGAAGAACGTCGGAGAAGCACAGTTGCTGCCCGGCTGCGGCGACGCCTCGCACGCCGGCTGCGGCAGGGGCGACGCCGGCGGTAGCTGCCCGTTTTGCGTGAAGTCGTTCACGGCCTTGTCAACCACGCGCTTGTACAGCGCGGCGGAGGGGGAGGTGTAGAAGGACTTGGGGTCCATGTTGCCATGCTGCTTCAGGAACTGCTTCGCCCTGCTGTTGCCGCCAAGCGCCACACGCAGTGCCTCTTGCGGGCGCCAGCTGTCAAGCTCCGCGGACTTCATGAAGGTGATGTGTACCCCCATGCCACGGTGGCGGCCGCAGCAGTCCATGCATAGGAAGAGGCCGTACGTCACGCTGCACCAGCTCGGGTTCTTCTGCGGGCAGTCGAAGCAGACGCGGTTGTCCGGCAGCTGCCGCATCACCGCGACGAGCTCCTTCGCCTCTTCCGCCGTCTCCGGCACCTTCAGCTTGCCAGTGCTCGCCATCGCTCTGCCTCTCGTCGTTCACGTTCCTGCGGTGCCCCCGGGTGCCGTGGGTATGTGTATGTGTATGTATGTGTGTGGGTGGTGGTGGTGGTATATCAAGCAGGCACGAAAAATCCTTGACACCCCCTCCGACAACGGCGGTGACGACGATGGATGGGATGGGCGGCTAACGGGATATCGCACTGGGGGGAGGGGGGGGGGAGGAACAGCACCAACACAGCAGAAAGCGGAGCGAGCAGGGCAATGGAGGAGGAGGTCGCCTGATTGGGAGAGCACAGAGTCCTAATAGGATGTAGCACCTACACCTAAACACACACACACACACACACACACAGGCAGACACGTACACAGAGAGCTTGAACGAGAGTACCTGCGCGACGACAGTGGAAGGTGTGCATCACAGCGGCGGCGGCGAACAAGAGGGGTGAGGGGGTGGGCGAGGAGATAATTCATCAGGAATGCACTGCTGGGACAGAGCCATTACGTCTGAGGAGGGATTCCTCTCGAGATCCGCCCCTCATCCCTCCCGGGGCAAGGGTGGGGCGGCGAGTACCGCACACATCCGAAGCACACTCGGAGAGCCTTCAAGGAGAGAGATGCCTTATTGCCTTGTTGCTGGGGTGTTGTGTACACGTGGTCTTTGTGCTTTTCCTTCCGCTGCTGCTGTGGTGTCCGTGATGAGGGTGGTGGTGGCGGTGGTGGTGGTGGTGTGTGTGTGGGGGGGGTGGGGGGTGGGTGGGGAGTATGCGCGCACAGACACGCGCGTGCGTCCCTCGAGGCTGTGGCAACACACACACACACACACACACGCACACGAAAACGAAACAGTCGCTTAGCCCTCTCTCGCTCTCTCTACAGCCGCCTCCCTACTCGCCCATCGGCAGACACTGGCGTTGCCAGCGGGGCGTGCACCGTTTGTGGGGTGCGCACGCGAGCAACAACGCGCGCGCGCCGCGAAAGGGAGAAGCGACCTACGTGTGTGGCCAGCGCTTTTCCCCACAGTGAGGCCAGGCGCTTCAGGCATCGCGATATCGAGGCGGCGGCCTAGTGGGTGGAGCTGGTCCCATTAAAGCTCAACCATCACCTTGCCACAGTTCTTCTGCTCGAACATCCAGTCGATGGCGTCGTACACGCCTTCTAGGCCTTCGAACGTCGTGGGGTCGATGCAGCATTGTACAAGGCCCTGCTCGTGCAGCGCACAGAGACGGTCGAAGTGCAGCTGCCCGTACTTGGCGAAGTGAGGGAGGAAGAAGGTAGAGAGGGAGGCGCTCTTGGCAAGCAGCTGCAACGGCAGCGGCTTGCGGCTTGGACAGGCTGCTTCGATGGAGCCGCACTGGTAGGTCGACACGCAGCCTAGAGAGAGGATGCGGCCGCGCGGCGCGAGGCTCTGGATCACAGCCTCGAGGAGGTCGCCGCCAACGGATTCGTAGGCGATGTTGACCCCGCGTGGGTAGCAGCGCAGGAACGCCGCCGCCGTGTCGCCGCCCTCTGCCTTGTAGTTCACCACCCCGTCGCACTTGAGCGTGTTGGTGAGAAAGACCTCCTTCGATGGCGAGGAGCACGTCCCGACGACTGGGCAGCCGTAGACGTGCTTGAGCAGCTGAACGGCAAACTGCCCTGTGCCGCCTGCCGCCGCCGTCACGACGGCGCGCTCGCCGGGCTGCGGCTTGAGGACGTGCTCAAGCGCGATGGATGCCGTCGTCGCACTGAGGTCGAGCGGCAGGTATTCCCTCGCCATGCGTGGTATAGGCTTGGCGTGCCGTCGCGCTACCACCTGGTACTCTGCGAACGCGCCGTAGCTCTGAGTCACGACGGCGGCGCCAGCCTTCAAGTCTTTTACGCCGCTGCCTACGTCGACAACCTCTCCCACGGCCTCGAAGCCACAAGCGAAAGGCGGCCGCACATTGGGCTGGTAGATGCCAGCCGTGAAGTTAATGTCGCTCGCATTGATGCCAAGGTACTTGTTCTTCACGAGGATAGCGTTGGGGTGCAGCTCCGATGGGAACGGTGCTTCAGTGATGGATGCGACCGCCCGGAAGTTGGTGGAGAGCTCCCGGGCGACGATGTGCCGGTACGTAGGCGCTGCTGCGGCCATTGCCTGCCTTGCATGGGTGGCGGCTTCCCTTGTGCGCTTGTGCTTGTGTGCGGGTGGCCGTGGCGGACGTGTCGTGCGGAGCACGAAGAGCGGAGGAGACCGAGGGAGAAAGAGAGCGACGATGGAGGCTGAGGACATGGAGGTGCAAGAGGGTGGTGGGCGGCCTGCGGCGGCGGGAGAGGTATAGCCGGCGCACGGTGCGACCCGCGTGCGCATCACTGTGTCTCCCTCTCTCGTGCCCCAAAGCCGCTCGACACGATTACGTGCACACGCCGCCGACCGTGTGCGTGGGTGCGCGATGACGGACGCGTGTGCACCGATGGCGTACGAGTAAAGAGAAGGTAAGCAAGAGAGGTCGATGCGGGGACGCACAAGTGACGAAGATCACACGAGTGATTTTCAACGCCTTGCTGCAACGGACGCCGGGCGGAGAGGAAGCGGCCAAGGCGGGGTGTGTGGGGTCGGCGAGTCCGTGCACAGCGAGAGGGAGATGGAAGGCGAGCACACCGGTGTCAGTGTCCCTCCCCTCTCCCACCCCCAACCCACTGAGAGGCACATGTAGACGACACGTGCCAACGGGCTTCACAGGACATTCAGAAAAATAGGTAACAGTGACAGCAATAGAATCACAGCAACACCGCGCCGCGCGCGCGGCGTACACACATGCGCACGCCGAGCGAGAGAGACAGTGGAGTGGAGGGGGGCGGGGAGGGGAGGGAGGGGGAGACACGTGAGCCGGGGAACGTATTCGGAGATACGGAGCACAGACACACGTGCAACACAAGCAGGGCCCAGGCGAAAGAGGGCGCACGTCTTTGCGGGGGTGGATGGGTGAGTGCCCGTCAACGAAGAGAAGTCACGCTGCATCTGCGTTGATGTCTCCTCCTCCTCCCATCCGACATTAAAGTTTAGATGTCGCTCTCGCTGTAATA
This sequence comes from Leishmania aethiopica, assembly GCA_003992445.1. Taxonomy (NCBI): domain Eukaryota; phylum Euglenozoa; class Kinetoplastea; order Trypanosomatida; family Trypanosomatidae; genus Leishmania; species Leishmania aethiopica. The sequence goes on from RZOE01000070.1 coordinate 228,296, forward strand.
TGGCAGGAGGCGCACACACGCGCATTCCCTTCTCGCGCGCTGCCATGCCTACCGGCGTGAGGCGGAGTTGCCATAGGGGTTTGCCTCCCACATCACCCAGTCGTCACTGTGCCCGCGCGTGGACGAATTCTGTGGCCCTCCTGCATGCAATGGCGGTGGTGCTTGCGGCGCGGACGCGCTCTCCGCGGTGTTGTTTGGCGACACCTGCGTCACACGCGCCTCAGTGTAGCGCGTCGCCATGGCACGCACCCGCTCGGCGACCGAGTGCGGCACATCGCAGGCTTCCTCCCATTCCTCCACAGCGGACGCCAGGCGGGTCTGAGAGGCTACCGCTGACAGGTCGCTGCTTGGCGCCTCCAACGGCCATGATTTCGGCGTGACCGCCTTCTTTGTCGGCTGGGGGGCGTCGTTGTCAGCGTCCTCCATCAGCTCCTTCGCGAGATCCTCGAAATCGTCGTCCATGCGCGCGGCGCCGTCGAGGGTGTCGGCGTTGCCGGCTGTCAGCAGGTCGCTGACGGCCTCCGCGATCAGCGACGGCGCCGTTGCCGCGCGGTCGAAGGTGGGGGCGGCGGGGGCCTTGACTGGCGCCTGAGGCGGCAGGGGAGGCGAGGTCGGCTGCTGTGACGCGTCCTGCTCGAACTGCAGGCTGTCGTCGCTGCGCCGCATGCTCTGGTCATACTCCCGCTCCCACTGACCCAGTAGTGACTGCAGCATCGGGCTGAGCATGGAGGAGAAAGCCTGCAGCATGGGGTACTGCTGTTGCACGCCGCTGCTCTGCAGGAGTGTCTGCATAATGTTTGCCATGGCGAGTTGAAAGGCGCCGCTACCGCCTTCGAACCACCGTGCCGATCGGCTGAGGACCATGCCAACGTAGCGCACCACGATGTTGCGTAGGTCCCGACTCCACTCCGCCGGGTTTGCCGAGCTGCCGGAGAGGTGCTGCATGACAGACACGTAGAAGTGCTCGAGGTAGCGCGGAAGCTCCTGCCGGAACATCCCCACGCGCTGGGACGCTTCCGCAACGGTCCTCCCGACACTCGTGGCCGCTGCCGTCTGCTGCGTCATCAGGTTCTGCACAGCCGACATGCTTAGGATACGCTCGCTGAGCTGCCTCGCCTCGTTCTGGGCAACATGCACCACAGCAGCCAGCGACTCGTCCGTTCCATTGAGCCGCCGTCGCACCTGTTCCTGCAACGGCACCCGCAGGCTCGCGAGGACGTTGTAGTTGCCCGCTGCCAGTTGCATCAGCTGCGGCATTCCCAGCGTTGCCAGCGCGGTGCTCATGGCTTCGTTGATCCATGGCGTCTGCGTGTCGCTCGCAGAGGAGGCGCTGGTGTTGTTCGCCTGGAAGGCGGCCGTGGTGCGCGGTTGCTGCTGCTGCTGCTGCTGCTGTTCCTGCAGCGTGGGCTGGGGATAGCTGTTACGATCGGTGGTGTCCGCCTGCAGCGTCACATGCCCCACTGGGATCTGCGTCGTGAGCCGCTGCAGACGCTCCGGCATGGCGTCCAGCTCCTCTGGCGTGCAGTGCACATGGATGTGCACAACCGTTGATTGCTGCTGCGGGTACTGCGGGGGCGACATCGACGGCGCTGCGTTGCCCACAAACACATCCATGCGTGGTGGCGAGGCAGCTGTGGTGAAGTGAAAAGTGGGCTGCGGGGCAGCACCACCCGCAGCAGCCGCAGGTGCAGGAGCAGCTGGTGGCTGCGGTGCAGCCGGGGAAGGTGTGGAGGCCTCGCGTTGCCCTGGCGCTGCGGCGTCCGCCGCGGCACCTGCACCCGTGCCACCAGGGGCTGGGCCTGCTGGTACCGCCGTCCCACCCACCGTTTCCGCTGGCGTAGCACCTGCGGTGGATGGCTGCTGCTGCTGCTGCTGCGACTGTTGAGCACCCGCATTACCGTTCAGCGAGTTGGAAAGGACGGATGAGATCAGCCACGGCAGCTGCGAAGTAAAGGCGTTCACAGTGGCAGCCACCGCAGGGTTGGCCGCCGCTGCTGCTGCCGCCGCCGCTGCTGCATCAATACCACTACCACCGGCAGCGCCAGCGGCAGCCGTGCCGTTGCTCCTCGGCACGTTCGAGCCCATCTCATAAGAGAAGGTCACGTGCGGACTGTTGTCTGACGCTGGAGGGGTTGCCGATGGCATCGACGCCCCCTGCGGCGCCGTCTGCTGATGCTGCTGAAAGGCAGTGGAGATGGAGCTGGCGATCGTAGAGGCAAAGGGCTGCCAAGAGAAGCCGCCCCCTGACACGTAGTTGTAGCCGCTGTTGCCCGCCGTACCAAAGGAGAACTGAGGCATCGTGAACTGGTGTTGTTGGTTCGGGCCAGCGCTGTGCTCTTCACCGCCTCCGTTGTTGCCACCCTCCGGCTGACGGGGCTGCACAACAATGTGCACGGTGCTGCCCTCCTCCACACCGTAGCTGGTCACCGAGTTGGCGTCCTGCATCAGTCGTCCGCGGTATAGCAGGCGGATGCTGTGCGTCGCGGCGTCGATGTTAAACCTGACCATGAGGCTGTTGCGTAGCTCCGCCACGGTGAGGTTTTCCAAGACGACGACATCGTCGCTGTTGTACGGGGCGGTGCCTCGGACCTGGATGCGCATCTGGCGTGTGGGGGCGGTTAGAGGGGGACACAGACGACACACGGGACAAGAAAGAGCGAAGAGCGAAGGGCAGAGGTTGTGTGTGTGTGTGTGTGTATATATATATATATATATGTAGAAGTGCTACTGTGCACCTGTGTATGGGGTGGGTGAGTGGGTGGGGGCGCCACCACCTCCCTGCCAGCTCGATATTGAAATGAATACGTGTAGCAATGGGCGCCACGGCCACTCTTCAGGGCGGTACACAAGTGGGAGGCGGAAGCGCACTGGATGGGTTGCAGCGATGACGGTGCAAGGAGAGGGAGAGCAGCAAGCCAACGAAAGGAAAGGTGCTCGGCGAAGATAAAGGGAGTGGGTGGGTGAGTGGGGGTCGTGGAGCGTCGCGTTGTGCACGCACAGGTATGCACACGTGCGTCTGGATATACGGTCGATGGATAGGCGAAGGTGTGTGCATGTGTGGGTGTGCGTGCGTGTGTGGAGAGGGACGGGGGAGGGAGGGCGGGGCGTTGAATGCATGAGAGGACGATGGCACTGGTGACGTCGGTGCGGCGAAAGAGGGCGGGTGGTGGTGGGTTCTCGCCCTCCTCCGGCCCCAAGCCTCGCGAGAGGAGAGCCACTGCAGTGTGTTCGCGTCGCCGCTTCTCTACCGCTGGATTTTCGGCCGCAGGCGCGTCCTGGCCAAGGGCACAGACAGGGGCAAGAGGCGCGAGACAGTCGCACGTCGCAGAGAGAGGCACACAACGCATCGTGGGCGTGTGCCTCAGAGGAATGGTTCGGCGAGGTGCGGAGGCCGACAACATGAGCACGATTGGAGTGCAGAGGGTTGTGCGCGTGTGCGTGCTGCCGTGAGACGCAGCGGACATGACAGGAAGAGAAGGCGCGCATGCACAGACAACGTGCACAGACGGCAAGGTCAGCGAGAGGGGGGGGGGTCCGTGCGGAGGAGTGCCTGCATCAACGCAGCAGCGCAACGCATGAAAGACACAGAGGGGAGGGGGAGGCGGCGGCCAGTGAAGTGGGTGAGTGGGTGGCTGTGGTGAGCCGTCAGATGCACGCGGCACGCCACGACCCGCTAGGTCCGCCTACTGCAGTGGCACACGCTCGTAGAGTTTGCGTGTTTTGTAGTAGCGCACCTCGCGCGGTGTCGACGGGATGCGCCAGAGCAGGAAGACGGCGATCAGGCACATCACGTACTCCATCACCACGCAGTAAAAGACGACGAAGCGCCCCTTCTTCGGCACCATCCCCAGCCCTGCCGCGGCCGCGCTGCCGCCGCTCCTCAGCTCCACCCTGCCACTGGTTCGTTGCTTGCCTAGCGTGCCGGTGGCAGTGAAGTACTCCGGGAACCACCGCACCGTCTGATGGGAAGTGAGGGCTAGCAGAAACGTGTTCGTGATGACGGCGACGATGACACAGCCGCGCATGATGCCGCACCACGTCGCGTTCTGCTGCACCCCCAGCCGCGGCACCGGTCGGCGCACGACGTAGCACATCTTGAACAGGTGGGAGCGAACCTCGATGATGTTCGACAGCAGCGCCACGAAGGACGCGAGCGGGTAGGCGGTGGCGAAGAGCAGGATGTACCCGAACTGGATTAGCATCTCAATGAAGTCCATGTAGATGTCGTAGAGGTCCAGCATCTCATCCACCTCGTCCAGCGGCGAGTCGCTGCTGCCGCCGTGCGCGCTGCGCCGCAGGGATGCGGGGGCGGACGGCGACGCTTCAGACGGCGTTGACGAGGCCTCGCCGCCGCTGGCGCGGAAAAGGCGGCACACCACGCGGCGGCGATGCGTCACGACAAATGGAATGACGGTGTGGCTCATCATCCGACTCAGAACAGCAACGAAGAACATCGACCGAAGGTGGGCGGACAGCTCCGCGACGCGGCAGCGCCCAAAGGCGATGAAGAACAGCTTGCCGTACGAGCTCACAAACTCGAAGGCAGCTCGTTTCAGCGTCAGGGAGCGCATGTACTCGCCGCGGTAGCGGTTGTTCTCCATGCGCGTCAGGTACTTGGCCAAGTCAGTGAAGATGAAGCTCAGCGCGCCAATGCACACGGAGTATGCGAGCGGCGGGAGTATCGCCGCGATGGGGTGCGCCGTCTTATCCAGCAGGCCGCCATCCACCGCGAGGCGCCGCAGAAACGGTATGGCCAGGCGACTCGCCGGGTCGGTGACCATCCCGTCGAGGTTGAGCGAGCACACCATAAGCCCCAGCGTGCCGCCCATGAAGAGGGCGACAACGCCCCAGGTGAGTGATTGTGCGGCAGTCAACCGATACCACGCCGGGTAGCCCAACTGCGGCTCCCCGGCCACGGGGTCTGGCCCCGGCGTGCCGCGAAAGTCGTGACGCAGCTCGTCCTTTCTCTCTTGCTGAAACAGGTGGTACCGCATGCACAGCGCACTGCAGCGCCGCTCCCACATCTTGATGCACAGTACGCTGCCAATGATCATGATCGTGCTGAAGAGCGGCAGCAGAGCCACGTCTAGGCAGTGCTGCACGGTGCGGCGGAGAGTGATTGAGGAGGAGGAGGAGGCAGCCGGCACGAGCACCGCCGCGGCGGCGGTGTCGGGCGCCAGACGCAGGGTGCTCAGCATAGACACCAGCACTCCCAGCAGACCCGCCCCCAACAGCCACCGCGCGTAGTGGTTCATCCAGGCGTAGTAGAACATGACCTCCTCGCCGAGGTAACTGGCGACGGCGTCCTCGGAAATGGTCAGCCACCCCGTCAGAGAGCGCGCGGACCAGACAGAGCTCCACAGCGCGTCGCGAGTGGCGCTGTCGTGGGCGGGGAAGCGCGCCATCGTCTTGAGGTCCGCCGGGACGACCGGGGTGGCGCCACCGTGCAGGAGGTCGCCGAGAACGCGGTGCAGCAGTCGCTGCCGGTGCGCGTCCGTCCACTCGGCATACTCCTGCGGAAACGGTGGATCGATGAGGAGGGAGCGGAGGTGCTCCTGCTGCCGTGCGTACGCCTGGAAGAAGTGCTCGGCAAGGTGTCTGTGCACCGAGACGTGAATAGACACCTTGTCTAAGGCAAACGCGACCAGCTCTACGCGGAAGCACTGCGGCACCGAGTACCGCGAAGGGGCTCCTGCCTCCGCCGGTCGTTTGTGTGCGCGACTTGGGTGGGCCCGGAAGGAGTCCAGCGTCGTCGCATTCCCCGAGAGGGCGCTGCTCATCACGGATGTAGGTCCGCATCGGCCGGCCATGGGTGCTACCACCCGCTCCGACAAGAGCACCTGCAGCGCAGCGATCAGGTACTCCTTGATGGTCCCCTCGGACGTCAGCTCGATGCAGTATTGACACGACGGACATGGGCTGCCGGAGGCGCCGAGGGAGGCTACGGGGATGATGGGAACGCCGGTGATGTTGGCCTCCGAAAGCATGCGACGCAGCCGCGCGACCATTTCGGCCATCTCGGCCTGCCGCAGCGCCATGACCTTGTCCGTCACGTCCGCAGCCACCTCCAGCGGCTTCGCAAGCGCGTTCTTTTCCTCTCTCGTTCCGTGCGGCGTGGGCTTCACCACACCTAGTCGCTCATGCAGGCCCTTCACGATGTGATCGTAGTTGTGCGACTGCTGCCAGCGCTGCGCCGCCGCGACTTGCCGGGCTGTGAGGGCGACGTAGCTCGGCTGTCCGAGCTGCTGCCGTGCATCGGCTGCCACCGCAGCGAGCTCCTTTTTCGTGGGCCCTCGCGGCATCTCTGACGGCCCTCGGTCGGCGTCGGGCAGACACGCCACAGAGGCATTCGGTGCCTTTAGCTCATGCCGTTGGCCCAGCAGAAGCGGCGCCTCCTCCTGCGGGGGAAGCGTGCGACCACTGCTCACGTCCACCCGACTGGAAAGCGGCTGGGCTGCACACACGACCGACGTCCTTGTAGTGACGGAACAAGGCGCATCACTCAGGAATGTCTGTATCGCTGCAGGTGCACGCTTGCGCTGCTGCCGTTCAATCTCCGCCTTCTTGTCGGAGGCCGCCATCCACGGCAGCGAGGATGTGAACAAGTTTAGCAGCGGCTTCTCTGAGTCGCGTTGGTGCCTCTTGGGAGGGTTCGCGTTCCCTGCAGCGCCCACTGCACGACGTCCACTTGCGCCTGGGGCAGCCGTGTACGTGTTCATGACACCAGGCGCGTTCGTTGGCGCTGATGGCGTTGAGCTGACCACCAGGCGCCGCCGCTGTAGCGTTCTTGGCGGTGCTGCTGCTGCTGCTGCCGCCGCTGCCGCTGCGGGCTTCGACGACAGCGGCTTCGTCTGCGTTGTCGTCATGATCGTGATGAAGCGTAAGCGACCGGGTTATGGGATATGGTGATGGAGGAGGGGCGGGGTAGGGGGGGGGGGCACAAGCAGAAGCTGATGCGCTGCTCCTGCTGAGCATGCACCGCTTCTCTACGGCGAACCTAACGGCTGGTCGACTGTGGACGCGCCTGTGATCTACTCTCGCAGCACACACCGTGCTGCCTGGACGTGTGCACTTGTGCTGATATCCTGCGGCTCGACGTGTGTGTGTGTGTGCGTGTGTGTGAGAGGGGGGGGGAGGGGGAAGTCCGCGGGTGGGAGAGAGGCGGGCCGTTGCTTCCGCATACCAGAAGTACCGCCGACCACAAAAGCGGCTGCGCTGTGCCAACGAGGCGCGCGCGCGCGTGCACACGCGCTGACAGCGACAGCGTCAGATAAAGCAGCGATAGAATGAGATACCAAGACGCGCGAGGACGGAGGGGGGGGGGGGATTCGGTGCGCGCTGCCGCGGGGCCAGAGCGTAATCACATGGAATGCGGAAAAAAGAGGCACGGAAGAGAGAGGAGAGAGGGACGGTGAGCGACAGAGGCCGGCAACTCCTCCTGGCGTGTGTGTGTGTGTGTGCGGTGCGGTCGTGCCGCTTTTACACACGGAGGCCACATGCCGACAGGAGCAGAGTGCGTCTTTTCCATGCGAGAGCATACATACGCGTATACTGCCTGTGCTTGTGCGTCCTGACGAGAGTGTGGAGCCGCATGTCCTCCCAGCTTCCTGCTTCACCGGGTGGAGAGGCGGAAGGGGGGTTGGATGGGCGGGGGGTGGGACTTCCTCTGGAGACGCGGGCAGTGAACGTAGCGAGAGAGGGAAGGGACCATGAGGTGAGTGGGGCCGCTTCTCACAGACTATCACTACGAGAAGCAGCGCTGGTGGGCTGAAGGAGGATCTCGCCTGCGGTGGACCGCCCAAAGAAGAAAGAGGGAGACGCCATCGTCCGCTCAGCGCGTCGCCCACCGTCATGCCGCGAGAACGGGGTGCGGGGATGGATGCAATGAGCCCGGTGACGGTGTGCCCCGCAGGGACGGGTGCGCACTCGCTTGCCCGCTGCGGCAGCACGGCAAGGCGAAAAGGTAAGGAGGTGTAGAGGGCGGGAGGGCTCGCCGTCGAAAGCGGATGTGGCTGCCGTGGCGGTGGTGCCGAGGGATAGGTGGGACGGCGAACGATTCGCGTGCCACACACGCAGACACACACACACACACAGAGCAGAGATGGATCGAGTGCGCGCCACCAGGTTCCCCTGTACACCGCTGCGCGCGCGTGTGTGTGTGTGTGTCGATGATCCTGGAGGTGCTGTTCGTTTTACGCAACGGTGCCGCAGCGCGCGGTGTACGATACGGTCACACATGCAGATGTATGTGAGCGTGCGTGCGTGTCGCCGTGCGCCCCCTGCCCCCCACTGACGCGCACACAAACGGTGCCGCACGCACAAGGAAGCGACAGCTTGCGGCCTGCCTTTAGTCGAGGTCAAAGTCGAACTTGATCTTGGACGCCAACGCCTGGACCTCTTCGATCCTCGCGGCGACCTCGTCGTTCATCCAGCCCAGCTCGCGCAGCAGCGTGTCCGCCTCCTTCACCATCATCTCCCCAAGATTCAGCTGGGGCATCATGAGCAGACCCCCAAAGTCAACGGAGTAGCGGATGCGGCGCTCGCCGCTGCTGAGACGGTTCACGATATAGTGAAGCTGCAGCGACGGACGCAGCCGCTTGAATTCGCTCAGCGGCGCCTCCTCTTCCTCTGGCCAGTGCGGAAACAAGTCCGCATGCGACTGACCAGCGATGGACTGCCGGAGCGCCTCCTCGTCCTCCGACTTGAGCGCCTCGGCAAAGTGATCATGCATGCCGTCCTCGTAGTGCAAGCGACCAAAGAAGGACTTTTCCCACTGCTGACGCACCTGCCGGCGCTGCTGCGCCGTGGCGGAGCCCATGCCATAGAGGCGTTCGCCCTGCTCCCGCTGCTGCTGCGAGGATGCCGTGGAGGACGAGGATGCGCTGCCGTTGTTACAACTCCCGCCCGCTGCGCCGCCGTGAGCCTGCGTGCCATCCGCGCCGGCTCCAGCGCCATCACGCGGTGCCGCAGAGCCCTTCTCGTAGAAGGAGTGGCGGTGAAACTGCTGCTGCTGCTGCTGCTGGAAAGGATTGTAGCTGCCTCGTGCGCTGTCCGCTGACGACGACGACGACGCAGAGCCGCTACTGCGGTGGCGCACGGATGACGATATCGCTTGTGGAGCATGGGTGCCGCGCGAGCGCCGCAGAGCGACTGCTGTTGCCGCCACAGCCGTGACGACGCCTCTAGGAGGCGGCATCGACCCGCGACGAGCTAACGCCAGGTGCATGGTAGCTCTGACTTGAAGACTACGGGACAGGATAGCGGATGAAGAGACGAGGAGAGGGGTTTCATGGCGGTACAGCAATTGGGGAACGACACAGAGATACAGAGAGACCCACGGCCGCCGAGGGCGAGGTCGACCCGCACGTGTCCTGCACCACCACCACACCGACGCACAGATCGGGATAAGCAGACAGAGGCGCGCGCGCAGGATGCAGGTTTGTCGCATTTCCGTCGTCGTGCTCTTGGGCATCTTTTCGTTGCACGCACACACGCGCACACGCACACACACACACACACACACCACACACACACACACCACACACACACACACACACACACACACGCACGCACACACACACACACCACACACGCACCACACACGCACACACGCACACCACACAGAGGCATGTACTTGCACATGTAGCCAGGGAGAGAGAGAGTGGACAACAAGAGACTTAAGCAAACCTGATCACGCACCCTCACACCCTTGCACTCCAGTCGATCGGACAGCGGCAGTCGATACATGTTTTTCCGCCCCCCCCCCTCCCCCAAACCCGCACGTGCCTACATTTCCCACATCTCAGAGGTGTCCCAGCTGCGAGCGTCATGCTCGGGGCTGCAGTGACTCGCCGATCTGGCGACACACGTGCCCCACGCGGAACAGACGCGGCGCTACTCACCACGGGGCATCGGCGTGAGAGGAGGCAGAGGAGCGGCGTCGACTGTGTCATGTACGGATGTGCGACACGTGCGTGTGTGTATGTGTCCCTCTTGTCACCGACACCGCCGGCACAGAGGCGCTCACTCCTTTCTGCTGCCGGCGCCGTCACTGTCACCGTCGTCGGAGAAGTCGCCTGTGGCGACCTCCTTCTCGTTCGTTCGCGCGCTGCCGTCCTTCTGCTGCCGCTGCGGCTGCGCGTGCTTCCCCCAGTACACGGTACCACTCACCTGCACCACATCACCCGTCACGGTCGCGAACAAGAAGGCCCTGCCGGATCCATCCGAGTCGCAGATCTCGTGGTACACGATGCGGTGCTTCAGTAGCGCGTTGCCACCCATAAGCCGCACAAGGGCCTGCACCACGCACACGATCTCCGTCTCCGCACGCTGGAAGAACATGTTGAGGCCGTCGCCGGTGTCGGTGTCGTAGTCTTCGCGGATGAAGTGCTGCGAGAGGCGGCCGAGGTAACGGACGATGGAGCGGCCGGCAACGTAGTCGAGCGGGGTAAAGAGCACTACAGGGATGAACATCTGCAGCTGCGATATATCCTTCGGCAGGCGCGCTGCGGGGTTGCAGTAGTTGGCGTCGCGGGCAGCGGCAGTCATGGGGGATGCGTCACCAGCCGTGCCACCAACGGACATGAGCGACCTGCCGTTTTCCTCGCCCGCCCTAACCGAGGCATCCGACACAATGGATGAGGATAGCCACTGCCGCTGCTGCTGCTGCATTCGCCGATCTCCCGTGCCACCGCCGGTGGCGCGGTCGACGAGGCTCTTGATGGACTGCCCGGTTGCCCGGACAAAGGCGTTCCAGCGCCGCGTCAGCGAGTTGGTGCGCGAGCCACGGCTGTCACGGTACTCGGCGTAGGTTGAGGTGTGCCGCACCGGGGCGGCGGTGTCCTCCGACACGGCGGTGGCGACGCCGCTCCACACGCGCGGCGGTGGCACGGTGATGTCCTGCACGTACGGCATGGAGAAGGGCGCGTTACTGGTGGTGAACAGTCGCCGCGCGTCAATGTACGCCGGTCCCGAGTCAACTGTCGCCAGCACGGAACTCATCGCTAGCATGCCGCACATAGAGTTCGCTGTATATGCCGCAAGTGGCTGCGGCATCGATGGCAACGCCGGGTTCTGCGACGACGCCGTCTGCATTGCTGCAGCAGCAGCGACTGCGGGCCCGCCCAACGAGGTGGTGACGAGGTTGTTGCTCGCGGCATCCACCATCAGAGGGGAAAGCACGGGCGTGTTCGGTTTCCACCGCAGGTGAGGCGTGGCCTTGCCAGAGGCGACAGCGTTGGCGGTCATGATGGGAGTTGCACCAGCGGGGCGCTGCCCCGCCGCGGAGCCGCCGCCATGGTTGCTCTGGGTGGCCTGACTCGGATACTGCTGTTGCTGTTGCTGCTGGTATTGCCGCAGCCCCGACAGGGACTCCATCGTGTAATGCATGCATACGCGAAAGGCGCGATCCTCGAGCTGGCGAAGCTGCCGTGCGCCAGCACTGCTGGCCACCATCACACAGCCCTCGAGTCGCAGCTGCAGGTCGGCGCTGTTCGGCACAAACATCATCTCCACTCGCAAGTTCACAACACGCAGCCGCAGCGGCTGCCCGGTGCGCATCGCCATACGACATGCCCGGTGCACAAAGGCGCGCTTGGCGTCCGCGCAGTATTCGTTGAGAAGTCGCGTTGTGAGCGCCATGCGGCCGGCTGCGGCACCACCCCCGCCGGCGTTCATGCCGTCTCCTCCACTGGCTGCCGCGGATGCAGGGCCACTACAGTTTTGGTAAGCGCCGCTGCTGCCCATGACGCTGGCTCCAAGCACACTTCTGCTTCGCGTGGCGCCGTAGGAACTAAGACCGCCGCTCGTGTTGACATTGCCCATCAGCGCGGCCGCCCCAGTGCCACCGCCGCCGCCGCCCCCAAAGGGCAAGGCCGACGCACGCGAGTAGCGCCGGTACAGCACGATGCGTTCCTGCCAGTCAAAGGCGTTCGCGCTGTCCGGCACGTACGGCAGCGTAAGCAGCACCCCATCCTCGAAGTTCGTCGCGTCCACCATGCCCAGCATCATGTCCGCCTCCTCGACATCGTCGATCTTGACCACGTAGTCGCGTGCCTTTGTGCGCACGCCGCCGCTGGTTGTGCGCCATTCATCGGCCGGCGCGTAAACGTCCTCGTCCGTCACGCTCGACTCCGTCAGCACCCAAGAATGCAAAGACGCTTTTGAGGGGGATGTGCTGAGGGTACGGCTGCTGCTGCTGCTGCTGCTGGACGAGGAGCGGGACGAGCTGTACGGGCGCGACGATGACGTCACAGAAGAGGGAGAGGGCGATCGTGACTTGGGCAACGTGGCTCCTCGTGACGGAGGGCCTGGGGTGGCGCCAGCTCTCCTGCTAGCACCAGCTGCCGCTGCTCCTGCTGCTGCAACAGCCGAGGCACATGTGCTCGCGTGTCGCGTGCGACGGTGTCGACGCCGCTTCTGAGCCGGCGCGGCCGCGGCTTCGCGGCTCTGGCTGCTGTGCAGCGACTCGATTCCAGACGTCGTCGACGGAAGCGCGTCTGTCTCTGAGGGGGACCGCGAAGGGCCACGCGACGGCGATGACGAGCCACGGTTGCCTCGCCCGCGCTTGCCGCGCGCACGATGGCGCCGACGTCGACGGCGATGCCGCTTGCACCGCTTAAATGAGGAGGAAGACGAAGAGTTGGTGTGTGAGGTTGACGACGTCGATAAAGAGCGAACGGTGAAGGCGGCGCTGGACGCCTTCGTGCCGGCCGAGCCAATGCCACGAACGTCGTCTCTAGACCCACCACCGCGCAGCCCCGCTGCCGCCACCGCCGGCGCCGGCACTGCCCCGTCGGCGCCTGGCATCGCAGACGACTGCGCTGCAGCGGCGGGCCTCGAAGAACAGCTGCTGGAGGACGAGGAGGACGAAGTGCTTCGACTGCTGCTGGAGTGTGCAGTGCTGCGGCGGCGTCGACGTGAGGCGATCACGTCGCGAAGCTTCACCACACTCTCCTTGTGCGCGATCTGCTGGTCCACCACGGTCACACGAGGCAGCCGCGGCACGGGCAGGCCCGCCAAGCGACAGCCCGACCCTGTCAGCATGCCGATGATGGCGTCGTGCCCAACAACGATGGAGACCCGGAGCGAGAAGCACGCGTTCAGCTGCTGCAGGCGTAGGTTAAAGAGAAGCTGCTTGTGCAAGGCGAACTCGATGAAGGGAAGCGCCTGCGACACTGCCATGGCGAGCTCGACCCCCTTCACGTTTGCCTTTGGCTTCGACACGGCCACCTGCACGAGCCGCGGTGGCGCCTCGCAGTTCAGCTCGACGGGCAGCGTGCACGCAGCCAGCAGCACGTCCGGAACGGGTTTGTTGTGGCAGATGCTGCAGACGTGGTGCATGAGAAGATTGCCAACTTCGCCGGCGAGGAAGCCGAGGCCGCCCTTCCGACGCGATCCTTCATAGAGGTGCAGAAGGGCGCAGTTGCGCTTGGACGCGACGCGCTGCTTCTGCCAGGAAAAAAGGTGCTCGGGACCGGCACGCAGCGATGCGGCGGACATGTCCAGCATCACCGCCGTGCCATACAAGGAAAGCAGAACGACGTCTTCGTGATACTGCGTCTCTTCTTCATACCCCAGCACGGTGTTGCAGTGGAACGCGCGGGCGTTGGCACGCAGCTCCTCGCGCAGCTCCATCCACCACGCATCGCGCTCCTGCGAGATTATCTGCCGCGACTTGACCCGCGAGACAATCTTCACGGAGCGGGCGCAGATGTAGCCGCCAATGTGGTGGATAGAACCGGCGGGAAGGTCCTTGACGGTGAGCATCGATATAATGACACGCGCTGGCGGGCCACCACCCGCTGCGGCGCCGCTTGCAGCGATAAGCGCGTTTGTCATCGGTGGCGCGGTCGCTGGGGTAGCTGCGACGGTCGCCACCGCGGTGTCGGTGGGGCCGCTCCGCATCATTAGGCTCGCATGGGACGGCTGCTGCTGCACGAGCGCGTCGGGGAGCATGGGTATGGTGGCATCCACAGAGGGCGCCACGAAGCTGCGGCTGAAGGGCGGAGATGAGCACTGAGCATTTTTGGCGAGAGTGAGGGCAGTCTGCGAGTGGTGGCACGTTGTAGAGTTAGCACTCTGCGCCCCAGCTAGAGCGGAAGCTCGCGCGGCTGCACCGAGGCCCGCCCCGCCACCCCCATTGTCGAGCGCCAGCAGCGGCACGCCTGAGCCGTCGACTCCGTCGCCTGTCGCCATGGCACTCGCGTTCGTCTCTGGTGTTGATCGCGGCGACTGGACTGCTGTCGGCGCCACTGCCTCCTTGCTCGAGAGCGGCGTACTTGCCCATGAGGCGGTGGCCACCGCTTGGTCAGACTGCCGCTGCTGTGCCGAGGTGCCAAGCCGTGAGGTGCAGGCGGACATGGAAGGAGGCAGCAGGTGATCATGGGCGGTCATGGGAGTGGAGGAGGCGTTGGGCGTTGGCAGGTATAGCGGCAGAGCCGCCATTGTGTTGCCCAGTGCGATGAGGTCCACTGACTGCGTCGGCCCCGATGGGGTGGCCGGGGTGGAGGTGCCACCGGCGTTCCCGCCCACTCCTCTGTTGCTCAGGATTGGCGACAAGCCGTACGACGGCAGCGCGGGACTGAGCGACCGAGGTGGCGCCGCTGCCATCGACGCACCGGGGAACTCCTCCTGATACGCTGCCATCATGCTCGACCGGATGTAGCGCGACTTCCCGCGCAGCAACGCCTCCATCTCGCGCTGGCCAACGTACTTCACATGCGACACCACACACGGCGTGCCGTATGCCCGAACGATAATACCGTTCGGCTCCATGTCGAACTCCTCCACGTAACCAAGCACTGCGTTGCATTGCAGCTCGACCACCTTGCGCGCGAGTTGCCGTCGCACCTTGCCGCTGAGTTTGAAGAGCTGAATAACTCGGGCATCGTTGATGCTGCGGCTGCTGCGCAGGTTTGTGAAACGCACGTGCTCGGGGTCGGCCTTGACGATGAGCTCCTCCATCATGCTGTGCGTCGACTCCACGCGAAACACCGCCGGGTCGAGTCGCCAGACGCTAAACACGAATATGCCCTCCTCCTCGGCGGCCAGCGTCGGGTGGTCTACGCGGGCCGCCCGCAGCGGGTCCAAGTCCTGCTCCACCAGGAAAGGAAACAGCGCCGGCGAAGGAAGAGGCAGCGGCATCGCGGGGCTTTCCACTGCCGCAGCGGCTGCCATGGCCACCGCTGCCTCCGTTGCTGTGACGCCAGATGGACCGGCAAACAAGACCGACGGGTCGTAGCGCGCGAAGTTCGCGCTGCTGCTCATGGTGGCAGCGCTGACGGTGTTGTTCGCCAGGCTGAAGCTCGCGCCGGCGAGGGACGGGACGTCTGCGCCCGCTTCGAATGTGCCGCCGCTGCCGCTGTGCGAGGGGGCGTGCCACGGCACCGCGGACGGGCGCCGCTCGCCTGTCAGCTTCCGTGAAGTCGATCGGTGCTTGCGGTGGTGATGGTGGTGGTGGCCAGCGCCAGCTGTCGAAAGCCCGA
Source organism: Leishmania aethiopica (assembly GCA_003992445.1). Taxonomy (NCBI): domain Eukaryota; phylum Euglenozoa; class Kinetoplastea; order Trypanosomatida; family Trypanosomatidae; genus Leishmania; species Leishmania aethiopica. The sequence goes on from RZOE01000070.1 coordinate 243,781, forward strand.
CGCTCACGTTTTTGTTGACGTTGACGCTGCTGGCAGAGGCCCTGCAGGGCTCATTGACGCGGCCTCGTGGGCTATGCTCAGAGTTTGCCACGTGGTTGCCGCTGCTGCTTGTGGGTGCGACACAGCTGCTCTGCGCCGTCGCTGCGTTCAAACCAGGCGCCGAGGTCACCATTGAGAAGCTGACGCTGGCTTCGTTCGTGCGGGGGTTGCTGCTCGCCTGCTGAGCGTGGCCACCGTTGCCGCCTGGTACGGCGGCCGCCAGCGAAGACGAACGCTCGGCGACGCGGGGGTCAAGCCGGCGCACGTACCGCTCCGGCAGCGCCGGCGCCAGCGGGTTTTCGGCTGCGTGGAACTTGATGCGGATGGTAAGACGGATGTCGCCGTGGAGTCCGGCGCCAGAGTCTAGCAGCGGGAACCACCCTGACACCACCGGGTTGGCGCGGTAGATGATGCTGTTGCAGTCCAGCAGTACCATGCCGACAATGTCGTCGCGGCTGATGATGTCGTGGTCGTACACGCGGATTTCCAGCGGGTCCTCCTGCAGCACAAGCAGATCGGCTGTGTCGAAGCGCACGTCGTGCTCCCAGACCGGGTTTCGGGTGAGATGGGCAATGTCGGTAGTGTGCTCCATGTCGTCGAGCTTCACGACGACGTACGGGTCGGCCAGTCCGGTTGCCCGGTCCATGATTGGGAGGTCACGCGCTTCATGGACGGTCACCTTCAGCGTGGCCATAACGTGCGAGCAAGGGAAGGAAAACTAGAGAGGCGTAAGAGCGAGTGAGAGTGAGGCGGGGCCGAGCGGCGAGCCTGCGCACGCGGCCCTGCCACTCCCTCCTCTCGGACTGTCTCGTTGCGCGCTGAAAAGGGGGACGCACGCGTATCACGTGGAATAGATGAGGTACGGCGTCTGCACTTTAAATACTCTCGCACCGCGGGTTGTGACACTGTTGTTGCGAGAACGTGCGGGGGTTCATCAGGCGATCCCGGAAAGCAAAATCATGTGCATAGACGTACACACACACACACACACACACACATAGAGACCATCACCGGTGGTGACCACCCAACAGGACGAGGTGAGAGGGGTGGGGCGGGAGAAGAAGTGGGGACTGTGCGCAGCTGCGTGTAGGAGGATGAGCGCGGCACACTCGCCTCCTGCGTGCAAAGACATACATACACACACACACACACACAGAGGTACCAACGCGTATCGCTGCACATGGGAAGCACATGAGAGGGTGCACGCACACACATCAATGCCGCACAAGCATGTTCGCGTGTCGACACGCCCGCCACGCCGAGCAACGGACGGGCTTGTCTCACGGTAGTCCGTTCACTGTATTGTCCGCTCTTTTCAAACGACAACGGGCACGCTGTGCGGCACACAGACTGCCGGTGAGTAATGCACGTGCGCACACACACGCACACACACACACACACACACACGCATACTCCAGAGATACACGGACACACATGCACATATACGTGCACATGCGTTGGGTCAAGGACGAGGAGCCCCCTGCAACACCTGCATCAGTGTTTCGTCCCCACTGGCCGAACCACCATCAGTGCACACGCACCTTGCGCGCCTGTGTGTCTGTGCTTGTGTGGTGGTGATGGTGGTTCTCTCTCCCTCTACACGACTCGCGTGGGGCTGGCTGGTGTGTCGAGCTGCATGGACCGTCTCCAGAGCGAAAGCAGCTGCGCGGAAAAGCACACGTTCGGCCGTACTTGATGACGTGCCTGGACGAGCGCGTTCAGGAGACCGTGAAATATGTCGAGGGGCGCCTCTGCTGCTGAGGCGGCCGCGCGCAGCTGTGGCGCGAGCACGTCCATGTAGAAGAGCATCACCACGCTTGGGCTGCGTGACACACCGAGCTGGCAGTGCACGACGCACGCAGGAGCTGCCAAAGCCTGCGAAGCATCGTAACCGACGGTGGCGGGGTAGGCCGGCCCTGGCAGACGCGCTGCTGCTGTCTGTGAGTTCTTGAGGTGGCTGTCAACGAGCTGGCGCAACTCCGTCACATGCATGCGTGTGATAGTCCGTATTCCGGGGGTGCACGAAGAAGCGCCAGGGGACGCACTCGAGGTGGACGACGCCGCTGTCCATGCAGCACACCAGGTGTGCAGCTTGGAAAGGACCTGCGTTACGGGACCGAGAGGCCCGCCTGCCGCGTTACCGCAGCCGGTCGCCGCCTGTAGCAGCGGTGTGGTGAGGCGGCATACGCGCTCCAGCCGAGTAGCATGCGTGTCCTCGATGTAAAGCACCACACCATAGATGGGGACATCTATGGTCCACTCGTGGAGTGGCGAGGCGCAACCGCCAAGCCGAGAGGCGTCACCGTTCGCGCTGTAAGAAGGTGAGCCTGTACTGGCCAGCCCGCCGGGGTTCTGCACTTCCGTGGCGGGCTTCTCAAGAAGCCGCTGCAGCGACACTGCTATCTCAGCGATCTGACGCAGGCACGCCTCCTCGTGGTCGCGCACGCGCGCGTCGAACACCTCCAAGGCACGCGCAGCGCACAAGCCAGCGACCGCTTCGGCATCCACGGCCTCACTGCTGTCAGTGCCTGGCGCTCCGCCGTGGCACCCGGTCCTCGATGCGACGGACGCGCGCTGCTCAGCGTCCAGCGTTAACTCACTCATCATCGCCGGGGAAAATATGGCCACCGGATGAGAACGCAAGACGATACGGCAATGAACGCTTGTGCTGGCGGTGAAGAGCGTGTGGCCCACCCCGGGCGCATGTTCCTCACTGAGCCCGACGTTGTCGCCGGCTTGGTCGTCTTCGTCGCCCACGCACTGAACATCATACACGACATCTTGCGCGTTCTCACTTGGAGCGGAGGTTGCGGGCCACCACGGCAGTGGCGCTGATTGCGGAGAGGCATTGTCGCCTGGGGAGGCGGCGCATGGTGCCGTGGTTGCCTGCTTCATCAGTGTGTGCCCGAGGAGAGAAAGCACCAGGCGCACGAAGACCGTATCGCCTGCGTCTGCTGCTGCGGAAGGGGACTGCACCGCGACGTCTTCCATCGACGGCGTGGAAGACGCTCTCGGCGGTAGGGCTGACTGCTTGAGGCTCTTCAGGAGAAGCTGTCGCTTGCGTGCCAGCCTCGAGACACAGTGCAGACTGGTGAGGAAAACATGACCCATAACAGGCACGCAGCTCTGCGCGTTATGGCCGTCTGGTAGTGCGCCGTCGCCGCTGCAGGGCGACTTATTCGCAACGGCGGAGAGGCTGCTGAGAAAGTCTATGACAGCCGGCGTCGTGTCGCAGAGCGTGTCACGGCAAAACATGACTACCGCGGCTTTCCGTTCCTTCGCAAGGAGAGGTCAACGGCACCTCTACGTGTGTATGTATGTTTGTGCGTGTGTGTGTGTGGGTGGGGGGGGTTGGAGCTGGAGTTGGAGGTGCTGTTGTGAGCAGCGCACTCATTTGCGGGCGACACGCTGTGGCAGGTGCATGTCTGTAGGAGGCGAGATGATGGAGAGCACGAAGGAGGGTGGTGGGGTGGGGGCGGCACCGGCAGCAGCTTAGCGTTCTCGCCGACACTCTAGGTACTCCTGATGCACCCGTGTAATCATCATTACGCACCATCCCTGCTGGCAGGGAGAGGACACACCTTTCCGTGCGTCGTATCTCAGGGCCCAGCGCACCCCCCCTCCCTCCCATCTCTCTCTCTCTGTGTGTGTGGGAGGGAGGCCAAGCAGCGCCCCTCCAGCCCTGCCAAATATGCCGAGCCACGTCGGGTGGTGTGACGCGGGGTCACGCACCCACGATGTGGGGGGAGGTCAGAGCGATGTATCCGCTACTGATGGCGGCGGTGAGGCCCCTTGGATGGCGTGGCGCCGTCGCGACCGGCGGATCGACACGTTGAAAGACGAACAGCAAAGCAAGCACGCGCAGCGGCAGACACAAGTGCGCACACCACAAATGCGGTGAGGGCCGGCGATGCCTCGCTGCTCCGATCTTGTTGGGCGATGGGGCGACATCGTTGGCGGCGTGCGCGTTTCAATTCGCGCTGGCGTGTGTGACATCATAGAGGGGAGGAGGAGAGGGGGAGGGCGAAGAAAGGAAACAACAACAACAACAATGAACCACACAAGACACACAAGACACACACAAACACACACACACACACACACATACATACATACATATATATATGTATATATATATATATATATATATATATATATATATAGATATAGGCTTATATATAGAGCGCTGGTTCGACAACGCGGATAAGGGAGGTCGGGAGCTGTGGCGCGGAGGCCTCTCCTCGAAACACAACACGAGCATGCAAGGACGAGAGGTTGAGCGCGGCGGTGATGGTGACCCGGCAGTAGAGCGGGAAGAGGCCAAGAGTTCAGAGCGAAGGCGGAGTGTGCGGTATTCACGGGGTGAGGTGTAGGGTAGCGCGCACGTGTATCAGGTGCCACCACCCATCCCGCCCAACCTCCTCCCTCTTTCCTCTTCGACTCCTGAGTTTCGGCTTCATCACTGGCCATCGAAAGACCCCCCCCCCCCCCCATACACACACAAACCTACCTACATGCGTGCGTGTACGGCAAGGCGCGGCCTGAACAAGGACTTTGCTCCTCTCGCTACCAACTGTGTAGATGTGTGCTTCTCTGTGGGTCCGATGACCCCCTCTCTACCTAGGTATCTTCCTCCGCCTTCTTCACCTTCAGCTCCTCCTCGTGCTTGGCCACGAGGGAGTTCCACAGCTCCTTCACCTCCGGATGGCGCTCGAGGAAGAGGTTCCACAAGAACGCCCGCCCACTCACCGGTTCTGATATGTCCTCGGGTCGCACCGAGGGCACGCGCTTGGCCGTGTCTTCGGGGTCGATTACTGGGTCGTACCCATCCTTTGTGAAGAACGGGTTCTGCAGCGCTGCCTCGATCGTGATGCGCTCCCGCGGGTCCCAGCGCAGGCAATCGATGATGAGACCCACCTCATCCTCGTCCTCGTCGCCGTAAGGGCTCCGCAGGAGCTCCGCTAGCGTCGGCGTGATGGTGTTTGACGGTGGCGCTGTCTTCACCAGTTTCTTGACGGAGTTCATGAAAAGCTCCCTCGTCTCCTTGTCGCGGTACTCGGCGATAGACTCGATGGCGCTCGCCGACGGCTCGCCCAGCACGCGGAAAATGCTCAGCAGCTGGGACTTCCCGCCCATCGAGGTGGTGTAAAAGAGGGGGCGGCCGATCAGCATTTCGGCTGCAATGCACCCGATGGACCAGACATCGACGCCGTGGAAGCTGTCGTGGTCGATGAAGCCCATCGGGCTATTGATGGCGACTGTCAGCGTCTCTGGCGCGGCGTACCACTGGGTGCAGTTGTCCAGCACTGTCTGCACGTAGTCGGTTGTCGCGTTGAGCCCGACATCGCGGCCCTGGCCGAAGTCCGTGATACGGGTGCCGTAGCTGCGGTCCAGCATGATGTTCTCCGGCTTCAGATCGCGGTGGATTACCGGGCACAGATGAAGGTAGCCGACACCGCGGAATATTTGGTACAGAATAAACTTGCGGTAGTCGCGGGTGAGGGAGTGGAGGGCGACCGTCGTCAGCGGGCAACACACAGGAGCGTCTTCGGCGTCGTCGCCGCCACCCTTCCCCTCGACACCGCCATCGGTGGAGGTCTTGGCCACGGGGGCGTCGTGATCGTTTGCTGGCGCTGCTGCTGCTGGTGCAGCTGCGGTTGGGCAGTCTGATGACGACGGCACAGTCGCGCCGGCCTCGTCCCCAACATCCTCTCTGCCACCGCTACGACTTTGCTCCGTGCTGTTATGCAGCGCGGCTGTGGCCTGGTCCTCACCTTGCGCCCCTGCCTTGACGCTCAGGCACGACGCCGGCACAGGGGACGGGGTGCTACCGACATCTGCGTTCACCTTGCCGCAGTTCGCCATCAACAGCTTCACACGTCGCAGCCACGTCTCGTACCCCGGCGCCAGCTCCGCCGCCGTCACGATGGTGGAGTCGAGCACCTCGCGCAGCGTGTAGTCCATCTTTTTCATAACCACGTAGACGCCGTCGAAGGTGTGCTGAAGCTGCAGGATGGAGTCGTACGTCATCATCTCCACACCGCCGAGGGGAATGAAGAAGTCCGTCGCCGACATGACGTTGTCGTGCTGGAACGCCATCATGAGCTGTATCTCCCGAGTGGCGCACAGCCACATACGCGGCTGGTTGTTTTCAAAAAGCTGACGCAGTTTCTTGATGGCGACGAGGGTGCTCTTATCGTAAACCTCCTCCCGCTCCTCCAATGTTAGCGAGGCGTCCTCGTACTCCTCTGGCGGCTTTGCCTGGAACCTCTCTACAAGGTCGTTATCGCGGGCGGAGCAGACGTAGCCGTAGCTGCCCTCACCGATCGGACCGACAGCCTCGTAGCGGGAGAGCAGCTCGAACAGTTCCATTGTCTCCTCGCCGTTCTGATGGAATATCATCATGCACCGCTTCGAGGCGAGCGGGTGCCGCAGGATGGTGGACAAGGGCAGTGGCTGCGCCATGGGGCCGGCTAAAGGTTTGTGTGAGTGTGCTTGATGGACTGCGCTGGACGACACGAGCACCACCCTCTCCATGCAATACAGTTGCTTCGCCGCTTGCCTTCACAGGGCATCGGCACAGAGAAACGAAGAGAGAAGAGAGAAGGAGGACGGCAGCGATGGGGGAGAACGGGATGCGCCGCAGCAGACGCGCAGACGGCGTCGCGACGGGAAGTGTGCGCAAAGTAGCCCAGGAGCGATGAACGGAAAGCATTGTTTCAGCGGTTTCGACGCGTCCGCATTCCACCCGCGAACAAGCCGGCAAGCGGATACGCATGCACAACCACACGGCCACCGACCACCTGCCGCTAACGCCTGGCCGTCGTGGGGCATGCCGTCCTGCCGCCAAATCGGGTCATGCGCCCAACGAGCCCCCCCTGCCCTTCCTCGCCCCCTCGTCGAATACGTGCTGCGCGACGGACTCCACACGGACCTGGCTGGACTGCATGCCTTCATCCCAGCGGGCCGCGTCCACGGTCCGGCGCTCGAGGGCGGAGGCGGCAGGCGTCTGCGGTGAGTGTAACAGCGGGGTGGTCTCCGCTGCCCTTCTTTTGCATCTTCGCCTTATCCCACTTGTCGGCTCTTAGAGAACTGGAGGAGGGGGGAGAGGGAGGGAGGGTGCGGTGCCGCCGGCGTGTCGCCCTCGCACACACGGACGGGGCGGGGCGGCGCAGCCTGAGCACGTGGGCTGTCATTAAAAAAGTGCACACAGCCGAAAAAGGGCAGCCGTGGATGCGATGGCACCGTGGCGCGCCGCCGCCCCAGCTGCGGTGGTGCTGTCATCACCTGGTTGTTCGTCGTTCTCTGTTGTACTGTCTCTCCCAAAGACTGATGGAGGCCAAGCGTCCGCGAGGCCTTGGCAGGCGTAGCAGAGAAAGCAGCCGGCCGTCGTCGGCGAGGCTTCGGATGCGGAGGCAGCGTCGGCGACGGTGGACGGTGATGCCCCGCTCGTGCGCGGTGTCATTGCGCTTGTGGTGCTCAGCGCCAACATCTCCAACTGCCGCACCGCCGTGCTTGCGTTCTGGCCACGGTAGCATGAGGCGATGGAGGCAGGGCAGCCGCACACGCAGCACATCGCGATGACGCTATCGATGTCCGCTTCTTTCGAGCTCACACCACCCAAGTCGCGGTGCACGTGCAGCGGCGCTGCCAGGCGCAGATCATCGCGGTTCTGCTGCGCCGTTCGAGCTGGTAGCGCCTTCCTGGTAGTCTTTCCGGCCGACCGCGTACTTCCCGCCTCTGCTAAGCCTTCGCCATTAACGTGTGCTTGAGAGGCAGGGGCATTACCGATCCCACGCACGAGCTCCTGCATTGCAGCGGGGTGCACCTCCAGCCGCTGCACTGTGTTCAGCACGTTGAAGATCATGGTGCGGTACGATGTCATCATGGTCAACACAAACTGCTCTAGCGTGCGGTGGACAGAGCAAGTGGCGGTGCCAGTGCACAGCGCAGGCGTGTAGCTGCCGGCAATGCCGCAGAGACGCGTGTACATGATCGTTTCTTTGGGCAGCATCGCGCGCAGCGGCCGAAGGCAAACAACCTCGTGCGTAAAACCGCGAAACCCGGCGCCGTGCACGACGCCTTCGCCACCGGCGCCCGTGACAAGCGCCTCGAGTGCCGCCGTGGCGCACCGCGCAGCGTTGCTGCCGAGAAGCAAGTGCGACCTTGTTTTCGAATTCGTGCCTTCTAACGACACGTGCTCACCGAAGAGCTCTTGTTCTTCGGAACACTGCGCCTCGTCCTCGCGAATCCCTTCCTCGGGTGCCACCCCGCCAACGACAACAGCTGTTGCTGCTGCGTTGCGCTGGCGGTGCTCCTGACATACACGTTGCGCCGCACGGCAGAGCGTCTGCTGCCGCACACGCGCATAGAGAGCTTCGCGGTCGCTCAGCGACAGCCGGCTGGCGTGCAGGGCGTAGCGCAGCTCGCTTAGATAGGTGCCCGAAAGAATATCGCTGTAGCGAAACAGGCGCATTTCCGAGTCGTCGAACAAGCGCGCGGTTGCTGCGGCCGTCTCACCACTTGCTCCCGCGTGACGCTGCGGCAGTGGCTGCGGCGACGGTGCTGAAGTCGAACCACTACCACCATCACTACCACCGTGAGACGGCTCCGGTGTGGCGATGTTGGCTCCACCCGCATGGGCAGCGCCCGTCCTCACTGCCGCAGCGGGGTCGATCTGCTTCTTCGACCTCTTGTGCCCGCACGGGACTTCGCCGTGGTAGACCCACCGCGGCGGCTGCTGCTGCACGTGCTTGCGCAGCGTGGCGAACTGCTCCTCCATTGTCGACCGCACCCGCTTGATCGCCTCATGTCGGCCGCTGATCGCGTGCAGCGATGATGGCGAAGGAGTCGATGAGGATAGCGGCGGCGGCGGCGGAAGTACGAGTTCATCTTCACACAGGTGGAACGGCAGCAGTATCAGACTGGACGCCAGCGGTGTGCTCCTGGCGGGCGGTGAAGACGTGGATGTGCTGCGCGACTTCCCGCCCTGAGCGGGCGCCTGCCGCTGCGGTGTCAGATGCTGTCGGCGAATTTGGTCTCGTGCCTTGTACCGCAGTTGACCGAGCTCGCGCAGCAGCATCATGGAGTTGGGGCCGCCTGAGACGGCCACCGCGAGCGGTGTATCACTCGGCACGCGGCACTGCTGAAAGGCGTTCTCGCGCACCGCACCGGCGCAGTAGGCGAGGAAGCAGTCCGGGCAGTACAACTTCGTCGGCCCATCGCGACTGACAACCGTGCCAATGGCCTGCTTGCACTTGAAGCACTGCGTCATTGTGTGGCGCGCACGTGTGTTGGCTGTACTTGTGGAGATGGCAGGCAGCGGTCGCAAGGTGTTTGCGCGTTGCGCGTTTCGCGTGTGTGAGAGTTCCAGGGGGAGTGATCGAGGCAGCAGAGGCGCATGTGAAAGGAAGAGAGGGGCCGCATAATCATGGTGGCGCGAGCACGCAGCCGCCGCTTCCACTGCTTCCCCTCCCTGCCGGGTGCTGTAGGTAGAAGCTGGAAAAGGGTGCTGGAGGCGCCCGTGCGCGCCATCAGGAGGGGCGCGCTCACTGCTTCCCTCTATGTGTGACTTGCTCACGACAGACGCACGTTTCAAGCTTGCGAAAAGACAACAGTAAAGCCTCCGTGACATCATCCGTGGGCGATGGGGATGTGACGTGTTTGGCGACGACGGGCAGAACAACAGCGAGCGAGCAACAACAACAACGAGCACAACACATCAGCAGCAGGGGGAAGAGAGGACGAGGGGTGGTACCACCACCACCGTTCCCTACATACAAGGACAGCCTCCACAGAAAGCGAAAGCGAAGCCTTCACGTCAAGAGCAACACGACGCCGGACGCAGGCCGAACCCTTTTCCTTCCCGACACACACGGACACGGACGGATACACACAAAGGAAGAGGAAGAGGGAGAGGGAGAGGGAGAGGGACGGATGATGGGCAAAGTCTAAGACGCAAGGAGAAAAAGGAAAGCACCACGGAGACAGGAGCACCTTACACAACGCCGTGACCCGTGCCAGATGCGTTACAGCTCGTAGATGACAACAGGAGAAGTGGCAGATTTGCGACTGGCCCTCTTGCTCTTCCGACTGCCCTTCATCTTCTTGCTGGCATCGAGTAGCGTGGTGTTGCTGTCAGCTGCCGCTTGTGTCGCCGGCACATCGGCACCGTTGGTCAATGACTCCAGCGTGCACGCTGTTTCCGCTGCTGCTGCGTCGTCTGCGGTCATGTCACTCGGTGCTGTGCCGGAGGGGGACGCTTGAGCGGTGGTGGCCGTGTGCTGTAAAGCGGAGGCGAGCAACTGCGATGGAGAGCTTGTCGCACTGGCTGCTGACGCCTTTTCCTGCTTCTTCAGCTGTCGCGCCTGCCGTGCCTGCTGGCGTCGCAGCGCTACCGCGGGCTCCTCTAGCTCACACAGAACGTCGCGCACGCCCTGCTCCTCGGCGCGATCGTTCAACACGGCTGGGGTCACAGTGGCGAGGTGCGCAAACACCGTGTCCACAAATTTCCACTGCGAGTAGTGCACACGGTACGTCACTGCCCACGGCCGCGCCGTCCATGGAAGATACACGCCAGCCGCCGCCGCAGATGCTTCCGGTGCCGAAGCGTCCGCGCCGCTGCTGGAGTGCGGCCGCTTCGACCGCGGAGCCGACCCGCCTGAGCTGCTAAAGAGGGCCAGGCAGCAACCGGTGCGTCGAAGCATCACTCACCGTATGTGCTTGGAGCGGGAGAGGGGCTGCAGCGAGACCGCTCCTGCGAAGACCGGCGATAGGCCGTCGGAGAAGGAGGACACTGATCGTGCGTGGGTATGTGTCGGAGAAGTCGTGAGAATCAGCGAGAGAGAGAGAGAGAGAGGGGGATAGGGAGGGGAGGAGGAGGATAGGATTGAATTTAACGAACAACAACAGCAAAAAAAAAACCAAAAACACCGAGGCGTGCGCGTAAAAACAAACAACGGCGGAGAATTCCGTCGGATGGCAAGGGCAGATGGACACACGCGCGCAGACTTAGAGCAGTGGTGCTGGCGAGCGAAAGAGGGGGAGGGAGGGACGGGTGAGGGAGGGCGATGACTACCACAGACGAAACGAAGAGGCGAACCAGACGAGAGATGCGTGCGTTGTGTGTAGTGGTGTGCTTCCCCCTTCCTCCTATCGAAGATGCTCCGTTCGACAAGTGCC
>RZOE01000070.1:260000-593635 GCA_003992445.1 Leishmania aethiopica
CGGCACACCGCTGCCATGTGTGTGTCTGTCGCTGCAGCGCGGGTGGGCGCGATAGCGCTTGCACTCGTTGACGACGCATCGTCCACACAGGAAGCTGGGCTCTGCGGAGGTGCTGTGCGCTGTGGCATCTCCATGGAAGAGTACAGAAACGTGGCCGGGCTGGACTTCGCGCTCAGGACGTGATTTGAGTCGCCGTCGCTGTGGGTGAGGAGGGCTGTGTCGTCCATGTTCAGCCGCCGCGGCACACCTTGGAGGCTCGACAGGCTCGGCATGCTGCCCGCTACGCGCACACGCACGGAGCTGCACTCACGGTACGGCACGTCATCGTCCTCCTTGTGCTCCTCGAGGCGCAAGTGGCCGCCATCGTTGTAGCTGCTGAGTGGATGAAGGGTGCCGGGCGGCGGCGGCGGAGGGCTCTGCAGCGGGTTCCCCTCTGGGACGGCCTCCTCGTCGTCCGCCTCCAATGGCAGCTGGCACGCGGAAATCGGTCCGTCCTCACTGTCTGGACTTACCTCCTTCCGCGTGGGGCTGGCTGTGACAGCGGCAGGCGTAGCTGCTGCCGTTGGCGTTGACATCATTGGTGGCGTGGAGGTATCATTCTCCTCCGCTGGGGTGCCATCGCAGAGGCTCCCGCCGACCACGGCCGGCGCGTTCACGCTCGCCGAGGCCGAGGACGGCGGTGGCAAGTATGAAAGCGGCTCTTCGGCACCCGCGCCGGCGACATCATCCCGATTCGCGGCAAGGGGCTGCAGCGCCGTCCATAGCGTCCAGGCTTTGACAAGTTGGCGCTGCAGCTGCAGGTGCTCGTTCTTCTCCTGTTGAGTCGGTCCTTGCTGCGTCGGCGACGCGGTGGAGAGTTTTTTGCGAGGTTTGCTTGGGCCGGCCGGTTTAGGCGTCGATGGCGCCTTCTGCGACGTGGAGAGCGCTGGGCGAGACTGGTAGATACCGCCCCCACCGGTGCGACCTGACTTGCCTGCACCGACACTTGTGGATCGCTTGCCACCGGTCTTGCCAGTCGTGCGCTTGGTCCTCACATTCACCGTGGCCGCGCCGCCACCATGGGTGCTTCCTAAGGAGCTGGACAACTCTGTTGTGCTCCAGTTGAAGGTGGAGTTTTGCCGACTGCTTGTGTGCTCACTCTCCGTGCCCAGTCGGGGCGAGTACGCTGCAGCGCCTGCTGCCGCTGCGCTGGGTTGCACGCAGCGGAGCAGATACCACTCCACGGAAACACATGCGTTGCCCGCAGTGCCCTCCGTGCTGCGCGCGCTGGTGGAGCGCCCTTGCAGATCTTCTCCCACGCCGCCATCGCCCACCTCGTCATCGTCTGCCGCCATGGTAAAGGTGAAGAGCGGCGAGTACGGCATGACCATCCCGTTGGCGCGCGCGCGCGGCGTGCTGCTCACTGAGGAGCGGCCCGTCATGCTCCCGCCGCCGCTGCTGCTGCTGAGCTTCGAGGACTTCAGTTTATTCCCCGTGGCGCTGCTCGCGGACTTGGGAAACACGAATACATTGGAAGATTTGAGAGCGGCGCCAAGGGTCGGGCTTGTGACGATAGCCTCGACATCGGTGATCACCGCCGCGTCCTTCTCTGCAGCTGCGTCGTCGCTGCTCCGCCCTGCCATGGCGATGGCAAGGCTGCTCAGACACTTGGGCGGCACAAAGAACGGCGTGTTCAGCATGTTCGACGCCTCAAGCCACACCACCGGCGTCGCCGCGGCACCACCAGCACTGCTCACCGTTGGCCGCTGCGGAATGGCAGCTTCCGGGGCCGTCACCGGTGAGCCGAGGGCGTGGCGGACGGCACCGCACACCTCGTCGAGCTGCGCCGCGACCTCTCGCCTCTGCGCACGCACAAACTCCACAAAGCGAGGAGGGGCAGCAGAGGTCGACACCGCGGGGTCCACACGAGCTGCCGCCGCCGCCGTTGTCGAAGGGCCGACAGCGCTGCTCTGGCTTTGGCTCGCGTGCATGCTTCCAGCACCAGGGAAGGTGAGCGCCGGAGGCGGAAGGAGATTTTCCGCCATGCCGACAGACGACGTCAACACCGGCGACCCGGCTTGCGCCGCCGGAGGCGTTGCTTTATCGAAGCGGCCGCTGGTGCTCTCGTCTGGGTGAACGACGGTGCAAGGCGTGTCGTTGGTGATCGTGCCGAACGCCATGAGCGCCGCTTGCGAGCCGAGGGATGCGCTGCCTCCGCCGACACTCTTCGCCGGCGATACAACGTTGTTCGCTGGCACCTGGGCGAGGGCGAGGCCGTCGCTGAGCGTGCTCAGCAGCGTGACGACGGCCGCCTGCAGCGTCTGCAGCGCGTCTGAGAGAGAGGCGGCTCTGGCCGCTGCTGCCGCCGCCGCGGAGGCGCGTCTGCTCATGTGCTCCGCCGTCGCGGTCGTCGCCGTGTTGGCCAGCGACGACGTCGTGCTGTTCCGTGAGATGCTTGGCTTGCGCGGGGTGGTGCTCGTACTTGAGTTGGTGGTGCTGGTCATGGCGCCGCCCTTGCCGCTGCCCAGCCCACGGTTGCTGTGTCCACCGTGGTGCTGTCCGCGCACGGACACGACGGAGCGCCGCCCCGCCTCCTCACCACCGCTTTTCTCTGTCGATGCAGAAGCGTTGGCCGCCGCTGCAGACGCCGAGAGGGAGGCGTGGGCAACCCGCATAAACGACTGCAGCGCCAACGTCACGGCTGCACGCTGCTCTCGAACCGACTTCATGTTGTCAGCAAAGGGCTGCAGGTGCGTGGCACAGTACCTCGCCACCTGCTGCGAACACACATCCGCCATGGCCGCCGCCTCGACCCCCACCGCCGTTGAGGCAAACGCGGCAGCGCTGCCCCCCTGTGCGCGAGGGGTGTCTTCGCCACCGGTGGTCGCGTGCTGCAGCTGCTGCGTTGACGAGCCGAAGATGCTAGGGCGGTTGACGGAGGTAATGCGACCAACACTGCCGCTGCGCTTCGGCACGGTGGACGGCGAGCTCGCGCTCGATGCGCCGCGCCGCGCCGCCGGCGACTTTGTTCGCCTCCCTGCGGGAGTGCTGGCCCGCTGCGACACGGACGAGGTCCGCGGTGGCGCGGGGGTTTCCACAGCTGTCGTGGTGGCGAATAGCAATGACGCCGCCGTCCCTGTGGCGATGCGTGGTCGCACCCCACCACGAGGGGTGTGCTGCTGTTGCTGCTGAGGACCAGAGCGCAGAAAATGTCGTGACACCGCCAGGCTGCCGTTGAGAGCGCTCGGCACTCTCTGGGGGTGGTTGGTGCTGCACTCCTTCGCGTCGGCGGTGCCAAGCGTCGTGGGCGGCGGCAGCACATCGCGGTGCTGCCGCTCTCCTCCCTTCATGAGGGACAGCCCGGCGACCCAGTCCATGTTCGGCTCATCGCCCACCTCCGCACAGAGCTTCATGTACGTGGTGGCCAGCTTCGCGTAGTCCTGCAGTGGTGATGAGGCGCCGTGCTCTTCCACCTGATTAACACTCGCGCTGTGCTGCACCGGCGCGAGCACGCGCGCCAGCGAGCCGTGCCGCCGCCCTGACGGAGGCTTCGTGCTAGCTGCTGCTGCATGCGTTCCTGCGCTGTGCGCACCACTGCGATCGCTACGGTTACTCGGGTAGCTGCTGGTGATGGGGTGCTGATGGTTCGCCGCGGCCTTGGAGGAGGCAGCAAGGCTGTCCTTGTCACCTGCGAGGAAGAAGGAGCCACGCTCGAGGCTGAAGTTAAGCGGCGATGAGGCTCCTGGGGAGGACTGCTCGGATAGCATCCGCTTCGGTGCCTGGATGACGATGCTAGGCTGATGACCGGCACGCAAGCCGAGCTGCGTCGGGGAGGAGGGTGAGAAAGTCGGTCCGCCCACCGCAGCGCTGCTTGGGCTACCGGCAAAGGTGCTTGAGGAGGCCCCTGCCTGTGTCCTCCGCGACCGCGGCGGGCGTGACGGCGCCGGCGACGGATCTGCGCGGCGCCGGTGGCCTGCTGCCACTGCCCCACCGGTGACAGTGCCTGAGCGAGTGCCTTGTGGCAAGACGTCGCGTGCCCGGCCAGTGCCGACGCGGTTGGCTGCGCCACCGCGGCTCGCACTGCCGCCTACAAAAGCGGCTACCCCCCCGCGCTGGCGCATGTATGACGTTGCGAGTGCGTTGCTGCCGCTGACGGAGCCATCCAGTGGCCCGTACGTGGAGGACGCTGATTCGATGTCTGCCAGCAGCATCGCTGACGGGGTACCGTTTCTGACGGAGGCAGTCCCCGCTGCACCGGTGTGCTGCCGCACGACGGAGCGCGGGCGCCGACGAATATGGGTACCAGAGGGTAGGCGGTTGCGTGTGCACGCCTCAGATGCCAGCAGAGGCTCCACATCGCGCAGAAAGGGCGTTGTCGCGGTCGCATTCGCTTCAGCTGGGCCGCGCTGAAGACGGCGATGATGACTGCGGTGC
Organism: Leishmania aethiopica; assembly: GCA_003992445.1. NCBI lineage: Eukaryota > Euglenozoa > Kinetoplastea > Trypanosomatida > Trypanosomatidae > Leishmania > Leishmania aethiopica. The sequence goes on from RZOE01000070.1 coordinate 264,414, forward strand.
TCGCTGTCGACGCCAGCCCCTGCCGTCTCCTCGACTCTCAAGGGAGAGCTGGGCCCGGAGCCGGCGGCGGCCTCCCCCATGCCAATGACGCGATTGCGGCCATGCAATAAGGAGCCGCCGCACGCCGAGTTCACGGATTCGCTGAGGCTATCGCAGGACTGGCCCACGCCAGCGCCACTCGCCCGCCCGACGCCGAGGTGCGTGACCGTGGTGGGGGGCAGCTTCAGCGAGAACAGGAACGGCACCGCGGCACCAGCGGCTCTGGCGCCGGCGGCGACGGCAGCGGCTGAGGGTGACAAGACAGACGCGGGTACGCCAGTGCTGCTGTGCGGCGATGACGCGGAGAGTTCCGCTTGGGGGTACCGGGCGCCGTCATTATCGCTCGCGGTGGTGTGGTGCTGCAAGGTCCGCTGGGCGCCATCGCCCACGCTGACTGGGGATTCGAAAAAACAGATGGGGGGCTCTTGCGACTTGCCAGACACGTCAGAGTTTCCTCTGCTTCGTCCGTGTGGCAGTAAAAGCGGCTGCTGTTCATATCTGGGATACGTTGGGCTGCTCTTGGTGACACGTGGTGTGTTGTTCGCTACAATAGAGGAGCCGGCCGCCGCGGCGTCACATGGCGTCTGATCCGAGTCGTGTAAGAGGTTGTCGCCTCGGCTGCCATCGGTGTCCAGGACGAGGGGAAGCGTAGGAGAAGCCTCATTGCCGCAGACAGTGACGGAGCTGCCCCTGTGCTTGCCTGCGGCTGACTGAGTGGGCTTCAGCTCGACGAAGCTGCGCGGCGCCGGTGAGGCTGCGTGCCCGTTGTGCTTCATTACGTGTGGTACGAGGGAGAGGAGAAGAGGCTTCTTTAGACACACTACACACACACACACACACACACACGAAGACGCGCGCGGGTCGATGCAATGGCGTCGCTTCTTCCGCGAAGGCGCCCACCTCCTCCAAAAACAAGCAAGAGGGAAGAGTCAACAACAACAAGAGGAGGCGAGAGATGACAGCGCCGGAAGGATGAGGGGTGATGGTGGTGGTGGCGGGAAGGCAAGAGAACAGGGAGGGGAAGGCCCACACGCACGCCTACACCGTCCTACGCCAGGAAAGAGGAAGGCCAACCGAGCCGACCGACCGGCAGCTCGAACAGCACAATGCGAAGCAGCAGCAGCGGGGGGGGGGAGAACGAGGGTGGGAGCGAAGGGGAGAACGAAAGGGAAGAGAAAGGAGATGCAGCAGCACAAGTCCGCAGGCAGACAAAGGCCGACACCAACACGCGCGCACACGGCGGGAGGAGGAGGGCGGGGGCGATGATCTAGTAAAGAAGGCAAAGATCAGATGGTGGGGGGGGGGGGGAGGAGGAGGAGGAGGCTGATGAAGCGGGTAATCACTGAAACACACACGCACACACGCAAAGTCCGAAACGAACACAACAACAACAACAAAAACGAAGAAATTCACGACAGAAGGGGAGCCGGTAGGCGGAAGCGAGTGATGGGCGAGCAATACGGCGATGACGGAGGCCGCGAGGGTGTCGAGGGAAGGGAGGCAGTGATGTGCAACACACAGGCAGGCAGGCAGGCAGGCAGGCAGGCAGGCAGGCAAGTGCGGCGAGCAACCGACACAAGCCAGCAAACAACAACAAGGGGAATCAACGGGAATCACGAGTCGAAACGATGCGCGAGACGGAAGAAAAAAGAAAACATGAAAAGGATGCCTCTTCGCCCGTACCTCACCTCTTGCAGGGGAAAGCAAGCAGGGCCGTGTGCTAGTGGGCGTCGTGCGAAGAAGATCGATCGGCGCGAGAGACGGCGAGGCGAAAGCCGACGTAGAAACACTCACACACAAGGCAGACTACGCGGGGCGGCACGGACGAGGACGGCCTACGCTGACGCGCGACCCCCTCACTCTTTTTCCTTTCTCTGTGTGTACGGGAGAAGCGCAACAGGATAACCACAGAGAAGAAGATGCGCCCCGCGAACAACGCGAAGACACAAATTAAACGGACGTCCACTACCCCTTGTGGGGGTCTGTGTGTGTGTGTGTGTGTGCGCCTGCGCGCGTGTCTGACGATACGGTTCTCGCGGTTGGCTTTTGCTCGAACCTACCAGCACTGAGCCTAGAAGTCTATAATAGATAGATAACTTTATATCTTCACGTGGATCTGTGAAGCGCAAGAGAAAGGAGGAGGAGGAGGGTACGCGACAGATAATGACGGCGCGAGCCGATGAAGGTGAGGCAGGGGTCTCTGTGTGTGCGTGTAAGAAGCCAGATCGCGGTTTTCGGTGACGTTGTGCGTAGGTGCGCCACTGACTGAGCGTCTGCGTGAATAGGTCCGTGGATGCGCGACGCAAACCAGCGAGAGAGAGAGAGAGAGGGGAGGGGGGGGGGGAAGGAGATATAAAAAAAGAAGACAAACACACACACACACACACACACACACACGCATATAAGTATATATGTATCTATACACACACGCACACATATATATATATATATATACGCATATACATGTGCGGTGCTGTACCGATGTGTATCTGTGTCTCTGTGTGTGTGTGTATATATATATATATATATGTGTGTGTGTGTGTGTGTGTGCGTGTGTGGGGTGGGGTGGGGTGGGGGTTATGCTGTACTGTACTGTTTAGAGGCCGAGCGGGTGCGTCTTTGTGTCGGTGTAGGGTGTGTCTGCGCTTCCGTCTGTAGGCGTTTTTTTTTTTTACCTTGTCGATTTCTGTGCCCCCGGTGTGTGTGCGCACGTGCGTGTCTGTGTGTGTGCCGTACTCGTGGATCGGATGTGCCTGTGTCTACGAAAAGTCTAGAGCGCTGACGAGTGCGCCCAGACACCGATAGAGACGCGGAGAAGAGGTAAGTTCAGACTGTAAGAGAGAAGTGATATATATATATATATATATATATGCATATATATATGAATGAGGATTAGTCTCCTTCGTGCTGGAAGGAGTGGATGAGTGTTGGGGTGGTGGTGGGTGGGTGGGTGGGGGTCGGGGGTTGGGCCATGCGGGTACTACTGCTACACGGGTTAGGGTCGTTCATGCACAGGGGCGCATGCGCATGTTCACGCGCAATACAAGGCGGGGGAGAGGCGAAGCGTAGAGAGGGAAGGAGGTCGCGGTGCGTGTGGTGCGTGATGTCCAGAGAGAGAGGGGGGGGGGCATAAACGACACGCAGGGATGAGTGGACAGGGTGTGATGCAGCTGCAAAGCATGGGCAAACCCATTCGATGACGCCTCCAATGTCTCGCGCAGCACGACGGTCCACGTGGGCTCGCATGCGTACGAGAGGCGGCAGCACAGCATGTGCACACCGACACGCGTGCCGGTGTGCACATGCACGGTCATGCCATCCGGTGCGCCTTCACATGAGGCAGAGGTGCCCCACCTGGCTCTGCGTCCCCTCTGAGATGATGATGCAAAATCCACCTTATCAACCCCGCTGGGGGCATACGCCCAGACACACATCGATACACCATGAGACACCCAGACACGCGCGCACAGCCTTGACGTCTACGGCATGTACTTGGGCCGCTGAGAGGCGCGGAGGTCGAAGAAGGCACCACGCAGCGAGTTCAGCGTCTCCTTCTGTTCATCGGTCAGGATCCGCTTCTCCTTCTCCGTCATCTCGCGCGCCGTCACGCCGGAGGCGAGCTGCAGCACGTACTCGTACCACGACGCGTAGAAGATGGTCGCCGCCACCGCGTCGGCGTCCATGTGGCGCGCGAACTCTCCCTGGACGAAGCGGTTGCCGAACTCTTGCTGGTCTGGTGTGAGGAGGTAGCGGAGGAAGTAGTCGTCCTTGTCCTCGGCCAGGCTGTTGTCGGCCCCCGTGACAGCGACGGCGGCGCCAGCCACGGTCGTCTGCGAGGTTGCGTGCACCCCGGTGGCGGCGGACAAGGCCGCCTCAGACCCTTGCCTGCGCGCCGTGCGCAGCGACACCGCCACTGCCTTGTTGTGCAGGCGAAGAATGGTGCGGTAGAGGCGCACAAAAGCCAAGCGCCACTCAGGTGACGTGTACGCCCACTCTTGCAGCTGGGACGGGTGCGGGAGCCCAGCGAGGGACAAGCGGAGGTACAGGTTCGTGTCGAGACTGACATTGTTCATGACCGTCGCCGACGCGGCGGCCGCCGCACTGTCGCACGTCTCCACGGCTTTGTGTGCCTTCTCGCGAGCCAGTCGAGCCTTGGCAGCGGCACTGAAGGGACCGTAGCCGATCGGCCGCGCCACTGCGTCTACGCCGATGGCGCTCTCACCCGCGTCAACGCCCACGCCGCCGCTGCTCGCTGCACGAGATGCGTACACCTGCGCTGTGGCTACAAGAGCGCCGCAATGACGCCGAATAAGTGTGGAAGGGCATATGGGGCCCACGTAGGAGGGCGGCACCGTCCACATCGCTACGATGAAGGGGGAGGGGGCCGATGGCGGGCGGCGGAGGTTCGTCCGGGGCGCTGGTGAAGAAGGCGGCGGTAGCGTCGCGAGGGAGATAAAAACGGCAGAGGAGGAAGCGCCTCATCACGGTGAAAAGGTGGCCGCATTCCGCTTCCACGTCTGACCCGCGCATGTACAGACACACACCCAGGTGCAGCGTGCCAGGTAATGGTCCGCGTCGCGCAGACTGGAGAGGGCTAGCCGCACCGCGGAGACGTCTCTGAAACATTGTCTGTCTCGATGGCGGGGCTTGCCATGCATGCGTGTTCGAATGGGGGGAGGATGGGGGGGGGTGGGTGGGTGGGTGGGTGGGCAGTGGGGTGGTGGGCGAGTAGCTCGCGCCGGACCCGCTTTGTGCGCACGTGTACATTACAGGCGTTCCCTCAAGACCGTCGCCGAGAAGACACACCGAGGCAGAGGCGGGGGAAGCTGCCGCGACACAACAAGCCACACACACACACACACACACACACACACACACATAGACGCGGAGCTGATGCTCGTAATATACATCCTTGACATCAGCCACTGCCATCCTTCGAATGGCCGGCTGCTGTTGGTGTCATCATCGTGAGGAAGTCACACACGGACAAGAGCAGCGACAGCGAGGACGATGATCATGACCACGTACAAGGGAGAAAGGGAAAGGGCGGGTGCACGGCCGCGGCTGGAAGCGGGTCGCAGAAGGACAACCTCAGCGCAAGAGCGCACACATATACACGACACGACACGTGCCACCGGTGGGGGTGTGGGGCAGGGGGGAAGGTCTCCCAGAAATACTGGGCGGGGGGGGGGGCCATGACACCAACGGCACCCGCGATACCACTAGATCATACTTGACCGCGGTCTGACCCTCTCCCTCCACGCGCATCCGTTTTATATGGCTACCGCTCCGGCGCCTTCGCTGCGGTCCGTGGTGGCGCGGCCGAGCGTCCTTGAAGAGCGCCCCATGGTAGCCATGTTCGAGTAGCCCTGCATCGTGCCACCCAGCGCGTTGCCGCCCACGTCAACACCCATGGCGTTGCTGCCACCAGCGGCATCGCCGGTTAGCAGTGCGAGTCGATTGCGCTGCGTCTGCGGCATCGGGTAGCCCTCCATGATATCGATCTCCTTCTCCTGCCACAAGCGATACGTGCTCTTCGCGTTTTCGGCGCGCTCCCGCTGCACCTTCACACGCTCCTGAAGCAGCGCCGCCCGCTCCTTAGCCAGGACGTTGATGCGACCTGCGACTGGCAGTGCTGCTAGCCGCGGGTTCAGGCAAGCTTCGGCGAGGGCCGCGACAGAGCGATTGGTGTAGACGCGCTGCAGATACGCGTTCCACATGAGTCGCAGGTTGTGCCGCGCGAGTCGCTTGCACAGCTGCATCTCCGTGTCGTACGCGTGGCGAACGGCGAACACGACCTCCGTGTGGCTCATGGGGTTCAGCGCCAGCGCCGCACAAAGGTGATGCAGAGGCTTGCCGGCCGACGGACGTGTGCTATCAGGCAAGACTATCTGGCGCGAAATGTAGCGGTGCAGTGCGCCGTACAGCTGGGCGAAAACGTTGAGCGAGTCGCGCAGGCGGATCACCTCGCCGGCACCGTAGCGAAGGTGGATGATGTGGGCAAGAGGGTCGGTGGTGTTGCGCAGCTTCAGCGGCCATGGGTGATAGCCGCAGCGGTACTCGTTCGTGAGCATCGGCATGAGCAGCGCGCCGGCCGACTCGACCATCTCCCGCGAGGCGCTCACGACGTTGGTGAGGATCAGGTTCTCGCTGAGCGTCTTATCCGCAAGAACGGCGCGACGGAGCAGGCTCTGCGCCGTGTTCTGCATGACCGTCTTAAAGAAATGAATCTGCTCCGCAATGTGCATGCGCATCTGCTGCAGCTCCGTGCGGAGGTCGGAGACGTGTTGCTGAAGGATGGCGCGAACCCGCGTCGTGTCTGTCAGCGCCTGCAGCCGCTGCACCTCGTGCCTCTGCTCCGCGATGAGGTAGTTATGCTCAGCGGTGCGCATGATTATGTTCTTCTTCACCGCGTACTGCCGCTCGTCGTATTTGCTGCGCAGCTCATCAAGCTGCCGCTTCTCATCCTTGCTAAAACCGTTTTTGACCGCCTCAATGTCCGCTTGCGCGCTGCGCACCATCTGCAGCGTGTGCGAGGGCAGCACCGCATCCTCCTCGACGGCAAGCAGCACCAGGTCTAGAAGACTCTGCACCGCCTCCAGGTCGTTTGGCTGCTGGCCATCCGCCGTCACTCCAGTAGCAACGCAGCTGCCGACGACGGTGAAGGAAGAGATACCTGCAGCAGGGACACTCACTCCCGGCGGAGCGGCTGAGAGGCTCGCGCCGAGAGAGGTGCATCCGCCGCTCGCGTGCCGCTGCATCGTGGCCAGTCGCCCACGACCACAACCGCTGGTACCGCCGTAAACACTCCCAATGCTTTCGCTGAAGCTCATATGGTGTGTTAAAGGCCGCTGCAAATATTGGCGGTGCTGTTGCCCATGCACATCTGCAGATAGTGACAGCGTCATGGGCGACACGGTACTCGCGCCCAGCTGCTTGTACATGCGCGTGGTGCCGCCGAAGACAGACGCGTTGGGGCCCTCGTTATGTGCGTCGTTGGCGCCAGAGGAGACCATCACGCCGCGGAGGGGCTGTGGCGGCGAGTGCTGTTGCTGTTGCAGCAGCTGCATCCGCCCTGATGCCAAGCGCAGCTGGGAGCGGAGCATGGTGCACTCCCGCACGAGTGTCTCTCGTAAGTACTGCAGCACGCGCTTCTTCTTCTCGGTGTACTGCAGCTCTTCGCACAGCTGATCAGCCAGGGCGCTGCGGTGCATCTGCGCATCGGCCAGCTGCACCTCAAGCGCCTCCAGCCGCTGCTGCAATGCCGCGTAGTCGGCTTTCGGCACCGTGGTTAGATTGTTTTCCTCGGTCACGGTGCCAACGCTCACAAGGCGCGTTGCGCGATGAGCAGCCTCAAACGCCGGTGGGGACGCCACCGATGCCACGGCAGACTCCATCATCGCCGTGACTGAGTTCTGCGCGGATACGGCATCACTTATGGATGTGGAGCTTCCACCGCCAGCACCGCTGCCCCCTCTCATGTGATCTCGCAGCAACTGATGCTGGTGCTGAGGGTCGCCGTATCCAGCCGCGGCCCCGCCCTGCAGCGTCGCATCGTTGAGCCGTGCCGACTTGCCGTAGCCAGACGGCAGCTGCACATCACTCATCGCAGCTGTGCCGACTGTGAAGGCGCCAGGTGGCGCGGCGCCGCCGAGATTGAGGCTCCTCGACGCGTTGACGATGGCGGGAAGTGACACGGTGGCAGTCGGAGCGGCCACTGCTGCCAAAGCGCGCACGGACTCGCTCTGTACGGCACCTCCGCCCAAGATCTGCCCGTGTATCGCGCCTGTGACAGGGTCCTCCACGTAGCCGGCGCGGGGCAGCAACACCGGCTTCTGGCGAAGCTTCTGATACACAAGCGCCATGTCCTGCTGGGCGGCCCCTGCCACCGTCGCCGTGTCTTGGCTCGCGCTGTACTGCGAGTAGAGCGGAATTTCCTTCAGAAGCCGGTCCAGCAACGCGCGCGACTCGAAGGAGAAGACGATGCAGTCCTTAAGCGAGCCACCCTCGGCGAGCGACATCTTCTTCTGCAAGGTGTCCAACACATGCTGAATGACGAGCCGCAATGGGAGGGGGCAGGGCTGCGCGGCGATGTCGCGCTCTAGCCTGCTCTCCTCCTCCGCCGCCGGTGCCGCAGCACCCGACGCATCGCTCATGTCCATCGCCGCCGGTGCGGCAATGCCGCCCACGGCGCCGGAGGTGCGCGAGCTGGCGTCCACCTTGAACTGAATCAGCCGCGAAGAACTTCTGCCGCCGGCGCGTGCTGAGATGGGGGTTTCGCCCCGTGGCCCCGGTGAGTCGTACTCAGGCACCTTGGTGGTGTTTGTGCTCACGTGGCAGCCTGTGAAAAGGCGGGGGTTTGGTCGACGAACGGTGTTCGCCTCGCTCTCGCCGGGGACTGGATGAATGGGAGAGGAGGGGGTCGAGGTCGGCTGGCGGGACGGCGATGTGCGGCAACGATGCCTTGTGCTTCGCTGAGGCGCCGTGTCCGCTGCCGTCAGCTCCTGCTGCTCCCCCTCACACGCCATCTGCAGGTCTAAGCCGTACTGCTCCGCCAGAGAAGCGCGGGACACTTCAGAGTAGTTCATCTGACGCTGCAGCCGCCGCATGATGCGGTTGTAGACGCCTTGCAAGTTTGCGTGCACTACCTCGCCGTTGGCGGTGAGAGGCTCCGCGCCGCGCCGCTGCTCTACCGCGCTCCCGCCAGCCGCGAAGGCGCGCTGCGTCAGTCGACTTTGCTGCAGTCCGCCTGCGGCTCCGTGGCGGCCCCGCCCGCCGCGAGGGGAGCTGATAGGCGCTAGACGAGAGCCGACGTAGTTGGCGGTCGACGAGCCGGGGGCTTCCGTGTTGCGCTCAAGCAGACTGTACGGCGTCCGCTCCGGCAGGGAGGTGGTGGCTTGCAGCGTGTTCATGTTGTTCACGTACACCCGCTGTGCGGCGCTGCTTGGGCGCTCGCAGCCGTTGTCCTCGAAGGTACGCGACATCGAGAAAGGAGACGCGGAAGGGTGCGGCGAGGCGGAGGCGCCACAATGAGGGAGACACGCGCACCCTCGCACTCACACCCAAGTGATCACTCAGAGGTGCGATCAGAGGGTTGGCGGCGGCGGTAGTGGTGCTGGTGGTGTGTTCCCGCTTGTTGGAAGGCGTGCACTCCACAAGAATACCTCTACGTGCGTCTTGGAGAAAACAAATATATGCTCGTGCGTGTGTGCACTCGAGTACGCGTGCATGCGTACATGGTTGATGTTAGGAGAGGGAGAGGTGTGTGTGTGTGGAGGGGGGTAGGCAGGCAGGCAGGTGGTAGGCGAGTAAGTCGTTGGAAGCACAAGAAGACAACCATTACGATGAGCTCTAGAGTACAAGCGCGCGCGTGTGTGTGTGTGTGTGGCACAGAAGGGGCCACACGTAGTTGAACGTGTTCTTGCGTGTGCGTGTGTGTGCGCGTGTGTGTTTCAGATGTCTGTGTTGGCTCGTGTGCATCTGCGTGGCGGCCGGCCCGCCTCACAGGCATCGCCCATTCCTTTACCCGCACACGCAAGAACACGTACAACTACGTATGGCCCCTTCTGTGCCACACACACACACACACGTGCCAATGAAACGGCAGAAAGAAAAAAAAACGAGCGCAGCGCACACACGACATGCTGATACTCACCCACGCATCGCGATTAGCGCTGCCCCGCTCCATCACGAGCGGGGCGCAGGATCTGCCGGGGGTGGGGAGTACCCATGGAGGGGCTCCTCCGAGAAACACTCGCCAGCTGTGAGATTGGTGACCGCGGTATCCCCTGCCGCTGCCGCACCAACACTCGCCACTGGAGACTCCACAGCATTCTCGTGGAAGGAGCCGACGGAGCTAAAGCTTGCCGCATCTGCCTCGTCCGTCACAGTCGCCACCTCGAAGACATCGACAGTGGCCGTGTTGGCATTGCCTACGTCGCTCATGTTCGGCACTGACGGCAGCGGAGAGGGCGAAAAGATCAGCCGCTTTCTCGGCAGAGGTGCGCATGCAGTGCTGGCGTCGGCGTCGCCCACCGGGAACAGCTCCACCGCGATGGCCAAGTTCTGTGGCGCCGCACCGTCGGAGCGAGGACTTGGAGGCGCGTCATCTTCGACACTGCCAAGGTGAGCCCCATTCGCTCCTACTCGTGGTGGCGGTGGTGGGCCGCGAGAGGCGGCTGTCAGGTAAGCGCGATCGCCCGCAGTTGCCATGAACCCAGCGGCGATTTTGGTCGTGCTCGATGGAACATGTCGCTCCGCATTCTCTTCCACGATGTAGGTGACGGAGGAGCTGCTGCTGTCGGCGCTGCAACTGACATTCTGCTTGCCGCTGGTGCTTGCCGCAGTTGCTCTGGAGTCGAAGTCGCTACTTGCATTCTGCGCTATGGCCTCCTCAGCGGGCTCCTCGAGCGGCGACAGCAGCGGGCAGGAGTTACCGCCGGTGGGGTGCTTGTGCGCACGGCGCGTCATAGACGGGGTGCGCTCGGCGTACTTCTCCTCCTCATCCACCACGGCAGCTGCATTCCGTAGCTGCTGCAATAACGCCGAGGGCTGGACGTGCGGCGGAGAGCGCAGCTCCAACTGTTTTGCCGATGGATGCGGGGCGGATGCAGGCACAGAAGCTGGCGCCTTCGGAGCATCCGCGGCGGCAGACGAGGTGGTGACTGCCCCCGCGACGCTGCTGTCATGTAGGACGACCGGCGGCAGGTGGCTTGCAGGCAGCCGACGCGCTGGTAGCCGTGATGCGTGCGACGCTGCTGCCGAGTAGCGTGCGGCACTTGCTCGGCTGTGCGTGGCACTGCTCATCTCCCACACCGGCTGCTGCCTCTGTGGAGGGGACGACGGCGCGTACGTGTTTACAATGACCATGTCAGCGGCAGTGGTGGACGCTGAAGGTTGTGCTTCGGTGGGCGTGCCTTCCCGTTCGCAGTCACGCCCTCCATTGCGCGCTGGCGGTATCTGTGCCGCTGGGCTCATGACCACTTCGCTGCTCGTTTCTGTGTGAGCGGGGACGGTGGAAACCGAGGGAAACGACAGCGAGGGTGTCGGGTAAGGGGAGTTGACGGGGCCCACAACGCCGTCAGTGTCGCTTGCTCGAGTGCTTGCCCTCGCTGCTGTTCCTGGGGCAGGTGTCCACACTGTTTCAGCTCCCTGTTCACCGGCCACGGCCCCGATCTTGGTGGCGAGCGAATGCCGCCTGCTCTCCCACTGGAGCTCACGCAGGCGTTCGTAGTGGTCGCGCAAGACGCGCATGAGGCAACAGCCGTGCGCCATGACGATGCGCAGCCGCGCCTCGCCTTCTTCGTGCGCGAGGGCTGTCCAGCGCACTTGTGATGTACGGCGTGCAATAACGGCAGCTACGGAGGAAGGCAAGGTAGATGGAGGCAGTCGAGAACGCGTCGTCGGGGAAGCTGTCTGCAGCGCCATGGGCTGTGCCGGAGACGTAGGAGCACTGGACGGATCCGACAGTGAACTGAGCGCGTCCATCGACGCCGCGGATTTGGTGGCCGGTGCGACCCCTGTCTTTACTCCCACCGGCACTGTTGCCCCCGCTGCCTGCCACTCCAGCTGGCGGTTCCACTGAGACAGAGGGGCGGCGGCAGACACATCTGCCGTCATCGCCGAGTACGGGCGATGGCGCAGCGGCGACACGACGGTGGCGCTCCTGTCTGCGCGGGGGTAGATGTAGACACGCTCTGACGCCGGTGGGGCGGGGTACACCACGACACCACCTGCAGCAGCTGGTGTTGCGGTCGCTGCAAACGGTGTGTCTCCGGCGCTTCGACTGCGCCGCTGCGAGCGTGACGGCGATGCTGCAGAGGTGACGAAGATGGACGGTGGTGCCACGCCCTCGCTGTGGCCAAGTCCATGGCCGCAGCACCGCGTGCTGCGACGGCGCGCGCCATCAAGGGGCGCCGTGCCCGAGCTCTGCTGCGTGTGCGCTTCGTGGGACTTGCGGCGACGGCGGTGCGCCGATACCTGATTCGCTTCAGCGCTGCGAGCGCTGGAGGCGGAGTCTGACCGCGTAGACAAGGGACCGGCCCTACTCGAGCTTCGATGACTGCCACGGTGAAAGCGACGTCGACCGCTTCCGTCGGTGTCGCTGTTACTAACGGTGGTCACCGCCGTCGCCGACAGCACCTCGCGAACCTGACGCATGCCAAGTATAATCACTTCCACGCTCCGCGCCGCCCCTTCTAGTACAGCGCGTCGGAGCTGCGCGTCAGCACCCATGTCACTGCCAACGTAAACGTCCTCGCCGTCCCTGGCATCTCGTTCCATCCGTGCGTTACTATACTGCGTGGGTCGATGGGGGGAGGTGTACAGCAGGCTGCTTTCGCACAGGCCGCGGCGGTCGCCTGTGCTCGTGTCGTGGGGCACCTCAGCGTCGCGCTTCAACAAGTACGGAATCCACTGGGTGGCGGGGGTGAGGTAGTGCCAGTTGGTTGCAGTCGAACAAAATCTAGCGTCGGTGCGCAAGGCGCCGCCGCCTTTCTGATCAGCCCCATCCAGGCAGCGCTTCAGCGTCGAAGCATCAGCGCCGCTGGCGCAGTGGCGCGATCGGCCCTCACAGGGATCTGAGAGGGATGCCGACGGTGCGCGCCGTTGCTCACGGCAGCGCAAGAGCGCACGCTCCGCTTCGCGGGCCTGCACGCCGAAGCGGAGCTCCTCCGTGAGGTACGACTTCGACGCCGCCTTTGCCACTGCCGAGCCGGAGCGGCAGCGGCACCGCGGCTGCAAAGGCGAGACCGACCGACGACGGTGGTGGTGACGGCGTTCAATGTGCGCGCGCTCGCCTAGTTTAGATGCTGCCGCCGCCGCTGCAGCGTCGCTGATGTTGAAAGGTACCTGCGCCTCCGCGAGGTCTGTCATCACCTCACGCCACTGCAGCGTGAGGCCAGCGAGAAGGCGCGCCAGAAACCGCGTTGTCTCACACTGCTGGCGCAGCGCCGACGCCGCGGCGTCAGCCGAAGCTGAAGATGCAGCGCGGCCGCCACATCCGGCGCGCTCTCCATCTTGCGTGTATGACGGCGCTCGCGAGTCGCCGCGCGAGAAGGGCTTCGAGCGGCGACCAGGAGCCCTCCATCCACAGGCATCCATCGTTAGGGCTCACGTGAAGGAAGAGTCTTGGGAGACCTGAGCGGGAGGCGCCACACATCCGCGAGGCTCCGCGTCCTCAACATACCACTGTCCTTCCACTCCCTCGCCAGCGAACAAAACCCGCCGCAAGAGCGCAGCAGGCGTGAAAATCCAACGGCCAACGACGCGACCGGGTCGAAGGAGGGGGCGGCGGCCGTACAGAGCCGGCCGAGTGCCCTCGAGGGACGAAAGCGCCTGCACAGCGCAGAAGGAAGCAGAGAGGGACGCTGCTGTATGGGCGGGACTCGGCCTCTGTTGTGCGCCTATGTGGATCAAGATGCACGTGCGTGTGTGTGTGCGTGTGTGTGGTGCCCGCATCTGTATCTGTGTGTTTACGGAAAGTGGAAGAGAGGAAGGAAGGCGACGGCGACGGGGGGGGGGGGGAGAGATTGGCAGGGCTCCGTGATACAACGCACGCGGAACGGAAGCAGAAACGGCACATGACGACCAACGCCTCACAGCTGCGTAGGGGCTGTGAGCATCACAGCAACGACACAAACCCACATATACATTGAGACGCGCAGCTGCAGGTGGCCGCTGCGTTTTCCGGTTTCGCCTCCCGTGGCGGACCTGCCTGTGCGCGCCCACGGCCGCGCCTACTGGTCGATTCGCAATGGCGGAGCTCATGAGGCCAGGAAGGGACTCTTTGGTGACACCATCATTGTTCGCAGCACCGTCTCTTCCCTTCTTTCCAGCTGCTGCTGCTGTTGCACTGCTGTGTGTGTGTGTGTGTGTGGCGCGCGCGTTGAAGCTTGCACCGCCCACATGGCCGTTTTCGCGTGTTTCTGTGCATCATCGTTGCCATCTCAGGCAGGCGCACGCGCGCGCGCTGAGCTGCAGCGGTTGGCGAAGCCCGGCCAACGAAGAAGAGAAATACACATCATGGCAAGAAGCGAACCGCGCCGCCCGCCGCCGCCCTCACAAAGGAAGAAAGGAAATCGGCAAGCAGCGGCGGGCGTGCGCACAGTGGCGACGCGTGGCAGCTGTCGTTTTAATGCGGATGCTGAAGGTGCTCGGGGACGGAAGGAGGAAGGGGGGGGGGAGCGTTGTGCAGCTCGTTCACTGGGTTGCTTGATTACTCTCCTATCACCATGGCCGAGGAGCCCACAAGAGAGGACAAGACAAAGACGTATCAGTGAAGACGTGAGCGAAATAGGCGGGCGCGCCCTCCCCTCCCCATCCCACGACCTTGTATGACACCAAACACCAACGCATCACACATGCCCGCACATGCACGTTGCAGACACGCCCGCAGCCCGCGGATGAGCAGGGCAAGCTCGTGCGCGCACTGTGCACGCGCGTGGGAGAGTGGCGAAGTCCACGAAACTCTGTCCACGCCCACGACGCTAGAGGTGAGGGCACAAAGAAGGCGCGCGTGTGTAGGTGGTGGTGGGGAGGAGGGCTCAGACGGACTCCAACGGCGCGGGTGTGTGCACGTGTACGTGTGCGCCTGCGTGCATCACGCAAAAAAAAAAACGTACACACGCACAGCAGCCCGAAGCAAAAAAGATGACGTCCACATCCCCACAGGAGGCGAGGTAGAATCGTGAGGGGAGAGTGTTGTGTGTGTGTGTGGGGGGGGTGGGGAAGGCGGAGCGGAAAAGTCGACGGTGGCGTAGCGAGTCACGAGATGAGCGCGGGGGAAACAGAGACACACACGCGCGATGAAGAGAGAAGGGCACATGCTAACTGTGTATGCGCTCGATGATGCCTCGCATAAACATGGAGAAACAAGCGCACGCGTGACACACGCAACCTTGGCGAAAAAGAAGGAGGAGGGTTGGGGTCTCTGAGTGGCCGCTACAACGACCAGGACAACATTCCCAGGAGGAGGAGAGAAGAGGGGACCAGAGACGAAACCACGAAGAGAACATGCGACATGTAGATGTGCAGGCGGGCCAAAGAAGAGGCGAGAGCTGGTATATCGTCACGCACGCACACACACGCACACAGAGAAGGAGAAGAGAAGGAGGTTGGGTGGGGTGGGTGGGGGAGGCACTCGCACACACAGAGGCGGAGGAGGAGGGAAAAGAGCGAGTCATTGTGGTGACAGGGGCTTGACATTGAAAACGCAAAAAAAAAAAGGGGCAGAGGGACAGCCGTAGATTACATCGCTACTAGAGAAGACACACACCCCATACACACGGGGAGAGGGGGAAAGGTACCGGTGGCGCGGCACAGCCTAAAGCAACGTAGCCGCCGCCGCCGGGGTGGGTGGGTGGGGTTGGAAGGGTCCCCGAGAAGAAGCCCATCGAGTTGGTGATGTGACGCCGGCGAGTCAGTGGATGCAAAGCCAAAGAAGAAAAAACTCTTGCGAGGGCGTCGCGAGGGATGTGGGGTGCGCTGGAGAGGTTGGCGATGATGGTTAGTGGAGCCGACACGAACGCGCGTCGGCGTCTACCGCAGGGAAGCAATGGAGGCAACTGTCGAGTAGTGCGTCTATCGACGTGGTCATACGAAGGCACTCGGGTTGGACCGCTTCGTTGGCCGGGGGGTATAGTTGAGGCGCGAGATGGCAGGAAGCGACGCCGCCGCGGCCACGGAGCCGACCGTAATCCGCCGTGACGTGCTCGCTGCCGAGCCTGTCACGGGCTCAGGACTCGCCGCTCTCGCCGCCTCGGCGGCTGGGGAGGGTGGCGCCGTGGACATGATTTTTGCCGCGGCACCGCCACGCGCGCCGGGTTCACCACCCGACGCGGCGGTGATGGCGGGTACTGTGCGCAGCTGACCCATCACGTTTTCCAGTGCACTCGGCGCCATGGCCAGCGACTCCACACGGTGCGGCCGCCGCCCAGAGGCGGAGAGGGTCGACGAAGCCGGTACATTCACTAAGGGCGCGGGCTGCTTACGCTGTGCTGCCGCCGCAGCTGCCGTTGTCGCGGAGACCATCGCCCTCTGCATGGCCGGCGGCACCTCCTCCCACTGCAGCTTGCCATCCTCGATGTCTCGCTCGATGTCCTGCACCAGCGCACCGCGGACCCCTTCAGCACCACAGAGGTAGCGGTGCGGCTGATCCGCCATGACTTCCTCGATCGTGCGCTGGCGAGAGCGCTGCGTGCAGTGCAGCCGTCCCAGGTCCACTGCCTTTGCCGTGCGCAGTGAGCTAGAGCCCTTCTGGGATTCTGTACGCTGCGGCTGATTTTCGTGGCCAGATGAGCTTGACATCGCCCTCGTTGACGCGGTTATGCGACTGCGCTGATACGCCGTGCCACCGTAGGTGTGCTGTCGCTGCGAGGCGGTGAAAGGAAAAGCACAACCGCGCGTTTCGGCGAACGTGCGAGGCGGGGCCGCGTGCGGGTTGCGCCGGTGCACTGTCATCCCTGCCAGCGCATCGGCACTGCCGCTCTCCCTGCTCGGAGGTGGCGCAACGGGGGCGAAGCGGGTGCCGTCGCCGAAGCCGTAGAGGTGGTTGTACTGAAGCATCACCGTGTCGGCCGGTGGGTCGTGTGGGACGTAGAAGCCTTTGCTGCGGTGGTTGTAGTAGATGTAGTCGTGCTGTTCTTCCGTCGACTTGCCATGTCGAGGGTCGCGGCGGCGCTGCTGACGCAGCGTGTTGACCTCTGGCAGGTGCGCATCGCCCAGCATGTCAATTTCGCGGCGAAGGTTGGTGCTGCTAGCGGCGGTGCCGCCGAAGGAGTCCGACATCGTTTGGCGTGACGCCGAGAAGACGGATCGAGGTGGCTGGTAGCTGCGGCGAGCCGAGGAAGCAGCCGACGCGGCTGCTCCCGGGGACTGCTTGCGCTCAGACGCCGTCCTGGACGCGATGCTGTCGTCGACGTAAGGGTTGCTTACGTTGCCGCGACTGAATCTCGTGAGGGTGTTGCGCGGAACCGCGCCTACGGTGGACTTCGTTCCGTGAAAGGTGTCCTCCAGCACGAGGGGTGACATGTGATCGGTCGAGAGCAGGTAGCGCGAGTAGGAGCCTCGGTCCATCCGGTTGACGTGGCTGTTCTCGTGACCGCGGCGGAAAACGACGAGGGCGGTGCTTGGGGTTAACGACGCGGAGGCCATGGCGATGCGCTCCGCTTCGGGCAAGTCGTACACACCATCTACGCCGGCGGTGGTCGCGTGGGGCGACATGGACGGGGTGAGCGTTGTACCACCGCAATGCAGCACGACCGCGGGCAGCTGCTGCTGTTGCGACTGCGGCTGACAGGCTTGCTGCTGTGGTTGCCGCCTTGGCAGATCGCGCGGCGGCGGCGACGGCTTTGGTAGCCCTGCGGTCATCTCTGGCGAGGAAGCGCGGTCCTGCTGTTCTCCGTCAGTCCCCGCTGCGGGAGGTACGGCCATTTCTGCCACGACGTTAGCATCCGGAGGAGGAATAGCAACGGCAGCAGGTGCGGCTGCAGCTGAGTCCTCCACAGCCTGGTCTGATCGGTCCATGCCCTTCTCACCTTCGCTTTTATCAACGCCGAGGTCCGCTATGTCGGAGGCGTTTTCCACCTTGACATCAACCTGAACACCGTCGTCGGTGGGGATGGACGACTGCGTCGCTGCTGCGTCTGCCCCGGCCACCGCATCGACGCTGCCATGCTCATCTTCCCCACTATCGAGCATTTCTGACGTGTTTTCGACTTCTTCCACTGGTGCGGCGGCATGTGGCGAGTCGGGAGCTTCTGCCCGTGCTTGTGGCATTGGTGTCGACCCTGCGCCATCCTCAGCTGCGTCCACGCCGTCCTCGGTAGGCTCCTGCTCTTCCACGGCCTGCGCCCCTCAGCTGGCGCGGCGTAGGCATCGGCGTCGGCGGGCTCCTGCTCCTCCACGGCCTGCGCCTCCTCAGCTGGCGCGGCGTAGGCATCGGCGTCGGCGGGCTCCTGCTCCTCCACGGCCTGCGCCTCCTCAGCTGGCGCAGCGTAGGCATCGGCGTCGGCGGGCTCCTGCTCCTCCACGGCCTGCGCCTCCTCAGCTGGCGCGGCGTAGGCATCGGCGTCGGCGGGCTCCTGCTCCTCCACGGCCTGCGCCTCCTCAGCTGGCGCAGCGTAGGCATCGGCGTCGGCGGGCTCCTGCTCCTCCACGGCCTGCGCCTCCTCAGCTGGCGCGGCGTAGGCATCGGCGTCGGCGGGCTCCTGCTCCTCCACGGCCTGCGCCTCCTCAGCTGGCGCGGCGTAGGCATCGGCGTCGGCGGGCTCCTGCTCCTCCACGGCCTGCGCCTCCTCAGCTGGCGCGGCGTAGGCATCGGCGTCGGCGGGCTCCTGCTCCTCCACGGCCTGCGCCTCCTCAGCTGGCGCAGCGTAGGCATCGGCGTCGGCGGGCTCCTGCTCCTCCACGGCCTGCGCCTCCTCAGCTGGCGCGGCGTAGGCATCGGCGTCGGCGGGCTCCTGCTCCTCCACGGCCTGCGCCTCCTCAGCTGGCGCAGCGTAGGCATCGGCGTCGGCGGGCTCCTGCTCCTCCACGGCCTGCGCCTCCTCAGCTGGCGCGGCGTAGGCATCGGCGTAGGCATCGGCGTCGGCGGGCTCCTGCTCCTCCACGGCCTGCGCCTCCTCAGCTGGCGCGGCGTAGACATCGGCGTCGGCGGGCTCCTGCTCCTCCACGGCCTGCGCCCCCTCAGCTGGCGCGGCGTAGGCATCGGCGTCGGCGGGCTCCTGCTCCTCCACGGCCTGCGCCTCCTCAGCTGGCGCGGCGTAGGCATCGGCGTCGGCGGGCTCCTGCTCCTCCACGGCCTGCGCCTCCTCAGCTGGCGCGGCGTAGGCATCGGCGTCGGCGGGCTCCTGCTCCTCCACGGCCTGCGCCTCCTCAGCTGGCGCAGCGTAGGCATCGGCGTCGGCGGGCTCCTGCTCCTCCACGGCCTGCGCCTCCTCAGCTGGCGCGGCGTAGGCATCGGCGTCGGCGGGCTCCTGCTCCTCCACGGCCTGCGCCTCCTCAGCTGGCGCAGCGTAGGCATCGGCGTCGGCGGGCTCCTGCTCCTCCACGGCCTGCGCCTCCTCAGCTGGCGCGGCGTAGGCATCGGCGTCGGCGGGCTCCTGCTCCTCCACGGCCTGCGCCTCCTCAGCTGGCGCGGCGTAGACATCGGCGTCGGCGGGCTCCTGCTCCTCCACGGCCTGCGCCTCCTCAGCTGGCGCGGCGTAGACATCGGCGTCGGCGGGCTCCTGCTCCTCCACGGCCTGCGCCTCCTCAGCTGGCGCGGCGTAGACATCGGCGTCGGCGGGCTCCTGCTCCTCCACGGCCTGCGCCTCCTCAGCTGGCGCGGCGTAGGCATCGGCGTCGGCGGGCTCCTGCTCCTCCACGGCCTGCGCCTCCTCAGCTGGCGCGGCGTAGGCATCGGCGTCGGCGGGCTCCTGCTCCTCCACGGCCTGCGCCTCCTCAGCTGGCGCGGCGTAGGCATCGGCGTCGGCGGGCTCCTGCTCCTCCACGGCCTGCGCCTCCTCAGCTGGCGCGGCGTAGGCATCGGCGTAGGCATCGGCGTCGGCGGGCTCCTGCTCCTCCACGGCCTGCGCCTCCTCAGCTGGCGCGGCGTAGGCATCGGCGTCGGCGGGCTCCTGCTCCTCCACGGCCTGCGCCTCCTCAGCTGGCGCGGCGTAGACATCGGCGTCGGCGGGCTCCTGCTCCTCCACGGCCTGCGCCTCCTCAGCTGGCGCGGCGTAGGCATCGGCGTCGGCGGGCTCCTGCTCCTCCACGGCCTGCGCCTCCTCAGCTGGCGCGGCGTAGGCATCGGCGTCGGCGGGCTCCTGCTCCTCCACGGCCTGCGCCTCCTCAGCTGGCGCGGCGTAGGCATCGGCGTCGGCGGGCTCCTGCTCCTCCACGGCCTGCGCCCCTCAGCTGGCGCGGCGTAGCATCGGCGTCGGCGGGCTCCTGCTCCTCCACGGCCTGCGCCCCTCAGCTGGCGCGGCGTAGCATCGGCGTCGGCGGGCTCCTGCTCCTCCACGGCCTGCGCCTCCTCAGCTGGCGCGGCGTAGGCATCGGCGTCGGCGGGCTCCTGCTCCTCCACGGCCTGCGCCTCCTCAGCTGGCGCGGCGTAGGCATCGGCGTCGGCGGGCTCCTGCTCCTCCACGGCCTGCGCCTCCTCAGCTGGCGCGGCGTAGACATCGGCGTCGGCGGGCTCCTGCTCCTCCACGGCCTGCGCCTCCTCAGCTGGCGCGGCGTAGGCATCGGCGTCGGCGGGCTCCTGCTCCTCCACGGCCTGCGCCTCCTCAGCTGGCGCGGCGTAGACATCGGCGTCGGCAGGCTCCTGCTCCTCCACGGCCTGCGCCTCCTCAGCTGGCGCGGCATCAACATCTACGTCATCATCTACATCGGACGGCACCTCTACGTGTTCGGTTTCGCGGAGACCGTCATCGGAGCTCATGGTCGCCGTTGCTCTGGAGCACTGACGGTGTTTCTAGTACTTGATATTGCTAGCGTAAGAGCAGCTGTCTGCCTCTGTCCTGGAGGGTGAGAAAACGCAGTGATAGAGAAGGGGCCGTTGCGCCAGTCCCTCGTAATCTTGGTGGTCGTGGAGCGGAGGGGTCGAATCGCGGCCGTCGGTGTCTTGCCCGCCGTCACGCTCGCTAGCTTTTCAATGCGTCCCACGGTGGGTGCCCGCGGCGCTTCACTGCGATGGTGCGTTGCTGTTCGAGGGTTCGCGGGCGGGTGGGTGGGGTAGGCGGTGCCGATACACAGAAAAAAAAGAGAGACAGCAGACGGGAGGAGGTGAAGAGCGACCGGACGATGGACAGTGGAGGCGATGTGCAATCAATGCCCGCGACACGGTATTACGTGTTAGCGTGCACACAGGCACACTCACACGCAACAGGGCCTCGCTCTTTTCCCTTGTGTGGCTCGCACTGGTCTCTGCGATTTGCAGTGGCTGCTTCGCAGAGGAAGTGTGCGTGCGTGCGCGTGGATGGACTGATGCGGAGGATGAGGGAGGGGGGGGTGGCGGTGGAAAGCGACGGCAGCATGAGGCACCGTATCGTGGGCTCCTCTCACCGCCCCCCCCCCCTAGCCCTCCCCCTCCCCCACGGTGTCTAACGCCGTGAGGGTGCGTGTGCGTGGCCCTTTCCTCTTTCGTTCGCGTCTTCTGCGGCACCGCGCATTGGGCTGCGCGTGGTACATCAGCGCCGACCAAGTTTACATGCATCGGGTGATCGACGGGGACACGAAACGAAAACAGCGACAATGAAAAGGCAAGCGCGCGGGAGCGCGCGAGCGTCTCTGGCTCTCTGCCAGTGCGCACGCGCGGTTGTGCATGCATGCCTCTGCGAGGCAGGGGGCAGCACAACGATACGAGGACAGGCATCCCCTCCCGCACACCGCACAGACCCCTGAGAGAGAGAGGGAGGGAGGGAGGGAGGGAGGGGGAAAACGAGACCACCAGCCACGAAGGGCGGCCAAGAAAGAATGACGAAAACACACAAGCCAGCAGAGTTCACGTGCGGGCTCGTGAGGCGAGCTGAAGCGGCGCGGCCGCAACAAAGACTGACATCGGTAGGCAACCACGCAGCGGGGCTGCGGGGGGGGGGGGCAAAGCCGGGGAGCGCGGCAGAGGGCGGAAGGCGGTGCGCACAAACGCCGGCGTTCTTGCTCATCGCCGAAAATACAGCTCCTTGCGAGCAGCTGAGAGGGGTGCCGCCACTCGCGGCTTCTCACCCTTTGGTTCTGTGCTACCAGTTCGGCAACTCTCGCACCGCTTGGATGTCTGCTGCTCGTGTCTCTGACTCGGCGGCCGTCGCCTTCATGGTCTGCAGCAAGTGCTGCACGCGCTTCTCGCGTTGGCGCTGCGCTAAGGCGTCTGCCTCCGCCGCCGTGCAGCGTTGCATCGACACCCCCTGACCGATGGCGGGCAGCACCTGGCTGTCATTGTAGTCGGCGAGGACTTTCGGCGGGGGCGGCCCTGTGGGCGGTGCTATCGCTGAAACCATGGGCGTGCTCGTCTTGTGGTGGGGAAGCAGGTGCCGCTTCCCTTCGCGGCCGTTAGCTGCCGCCGTGGCCGCTGCGGGAGCTGCCTCTTCCGCTTCGGAAGACGGCCCGGCAGCACCGACGCCACTACCTTTTCCCGTCCTGACCCACATGCTCAGCTCCTCCAGCGTGTGATCAGGTGGCCTTGCCACCTGCGCCTTGCCACCGCGTGAGTGCTGCCGCACTGCCTCCTCCTCGCGCCGTGCCTGCGCCTCCTCGGCGTCTGGGTGGATCCAGCCGTCGGTTGTGTTGTACACACCGCGCCCGCGCCGCTGCGTCGCTGGCGGCCGCTCGTGCTCCTGAGGCGGCAGAATCACGCGCTTCGACGGATGCCACACCGGCTCGCTGAGGAAGCCCGTGGGCTCGTCGAAGTGCCGCTTGCCGCCGTTCTTCGTGTGCAGCACGTAGTTGCCGCCCGGCGGTGCCGGGTGATCGGCGTTGCCCTCATAGGGATCGCTGCAACGGTAGTGATAGTAGCCGCCGCTACTCTTCGCCGTCGTGACGACGCCGCTGTGCGCCACCAGCGCGTGGCTCAGGTGGTTGAGCAGGATGTCGGCAGGCTGATGCCGCCGCCCCAGTCGACGCAGACGGTGACCTGGCGTGCTGCCGGGGACCGTGTGATCATGGCACGGCGTGGCGTACTGCGAGTGCGTAAACGCGATGGAGATGGTCTCGTGTGGCGTGGCTCCCTTGGCCGTGCCCGGCAAGCTCTTGCTAGTGATCGCCTCGTCATCGGACGGCTGTGCCATGGTTGCACAGTACACGAGCGTTGAGTGGCGAGCGCGCAGTACTCCAAGGTGCTTGTGGGCGGGGTGCGGGTGTGTCTCTTTTAGTTCGTACTCGTTGACGTGTATGCGCACGCGCGTGGCGGGGCGTGCCTGCGTGTGTGCCGCGTCGCCGTCATGCGAGAGGGAGGGAGAGTGGGTAATATCGAGGAAGGCAATGAAGGGAGTCACGCGCGAAACCACTGCACCACAGAGAGGGGCGGGGGGGGGCGATGGGGACAGCGCAACGGGCGCGTGCACAAGTCGAAAAAAAAACATAACGTGGACAGCGTGTGCGCATGCCCATGTGTAGGCGTGCCGATATCGTCTTTCCTTGACCACCACCACGAACGCGGGCGCGAAAGACGGAGAGACCCGCCAATATTCGCTTGCCACGCGCTTCAGCGGGGCAAGCGAATTCCGACTTACCCAAACACACACACACACACACACACACACACACACACAGTGCGTGCGCACACGCGCGCACGCAGCCCCCCTCCCCCGTTCCTCCCCTGCCACTCT
Organism: Leishmania aethiopica; assembly: GCA_003992445.1. Classification (NCBI taxonomy): domain Eukaryota; phylum Euglenozoa; class Kinetoplastea; order Trypanosomatida; family Trypanosomatidae; genus Leishmania; species Leishmania aethiopica. Next base: position 287,756 of record RZOE01000070.1, read on the forward strand.
CTCCTCGATGTTCGTCCGCTACGAAGCGACTGCTGCGTTTCGCCTTTGTTTCGACTTGCGCTGCTGCACTTGCTTGCTACGCTGAGCTTACACTGTCCCTGTTTCCTTGCACTATGGGCCATGCGTAGCCAACCCCATTTTCCTTCGCCATCTGTGGACCCATACACACCTAGCTCAGCATTCCCCCGCGCACGTGAAGGGACGCCGAGGCGAGGCGTGACGCAAGAACTTCACAAAGAGCGAAACCTGTTTTGTTGATCATGAGCCCCTTCCACGTCACCATGCTCCCCCACCACCCACCCACACACCCCACCCACCACCACACACCCACCCCTCTACCGCGTTCTCTTCCCTTCCAAGAGCCTCATCCTTATTCGTTTCTCTCGTTGTTGTTTTTGCGTCTTCGCCGGGGTGGCAAGCGAGCTGCGCTGCTACAGCACAGCCGATCGCCGTGGCACACGAGGGGAGCCCTCCCCCTCATGTGCAGCGCTGAGGGGTGGGTGGGGGTGGGGCGAGATGGGAGGGAGGGAGGCTAATGAAGTACTATCACCTAAGACGTAAGAGAAAGGCACACATATATATATATATATATATACGAGACTAACACACTTAGAACGAGGCCGCGGCAGCGCGCCTTTTCATCCCCGACCGAAGGAGAGAGGGAGGGTGTGGGCAGAGCAACGGATGCCACCACTACCACAACCTCGACACACACACACACACACGCACACACACACACACGACAACACGGGATCGATCCTGCATCCCTTCGCCCGGAGGCGCCTGACGCGCGTACTCTAAGCTTCCCATACGCTCGTTCGTTTCGCCGTTTGGTGTGCCTACAGACCCATCTGGCGCATGGAAGGGAAGCCGAGCATCTCGCCGTGGCCGTACAGGCTGGTCTTGTTCGAGAACATCGTCTCGTACACCCTCTTCACATCCGCCGCGTTGACAGAGTTGATGGCGTCGACAACCTCTTCCACCGATGTGGCTAGGGTCGAGTCGCTATCCACGGCGAGGCAGGTGCCGAGGTAGTCGCAGTAGTCGCGGATGGTGTCGACGTTCTGCACCATGAACTGCGTTTTCGCCATTTTCTTCGCCACGGACAGCATCGAGTCCGCGATAGAGGCCTTGTTCGCTTGCACCATCTTCACAGCGTCCGTCACCATGCGCACCGCTGCCTGCGGCTCTGCCTTCGCCGTGAAGCCGATCAGGCCAGCTGATTGGTAGGGACTGTAGAAGGCGCGTAGGCCCGTGTGCTCGTGCATTTCATCCGGGGCACCGCAGCGCATGCAGCCGCTGAACCCGATGTCCATCAGCGCCCCCACGACCATCGAGGCGGCGTGGTCCTTCACCATCTTCTTGTCCTTGCCGTACGCGAGCCAGCCGACGGCGATGATGGACTCCGGGTCCATGTCCGGCTTCGTGCCCATCACCTTGGGGCGGTCCTCGTGGTCGTGGCGCTCGCCCCCAGTGTACTGAGAGGCCTCATCCTTCCAGTTCACCACGCACGGCTGCGCGCGGGCGTGGTGCGGCGCGGAGGCGGAGTGTGGGAACGGGGTGTTCTCATACTCGGCAATCAGCGCGGCGTGATCGACGTTGACGCCGGCGACGACGACGCGCGACGGCACGACGTGGCGGCTGTACTGCTCCAGCAGTACGCTGCTCGAAATGATGCCGTTGCTGATCGCCGGCACGAAGCGAGGGTTGCCGAGCGGCTCACGGTAGAAGGCGACCGTCTCCAGCATCTGCTTCGCGTACTCGGCCGGGCATTGCCAGCGGAGCTCCTCGACCTGGTTGTCGATGGTGTCACGGAAGCGCTCCACATCCGGCTCGTGGAAGCGTGGCGCTGCGATGCAGGTGAAGATGTTGTCCTGCACCAGATTCAGCGAGAACTGCTGCTCCGCTTGCTTCTGGTTCTGCAGCTGCCGCCGCTGTGAAAGCGATGACGTTGACGCGGCGCTCTTCCACTTGTCGGCGCGGGCGTCGATGCGAATGCCGATGTAGTGCTTGTGCTTCTCGAAGTGCGACTGGGCGGCGCCGACACTGCGGATGTTGCGGTCAAGCTGGAACAGCGAATTATTGTAGTTGCTCGTCGTCAGGGCAAGGTGCATCATGGCTCCCGCGCCCGGCGCGCTCGGTGGGTCGTACGCGGGGCCGGCGAGTATGTAGGCACCAACGGACACTGACGGCCCACCGAGGTTGTGCGTGATGACGCGCGCGCCGTTGTGCAGCTTCGTGATCTCCACCTTCCCGGCAGCGACCGGGGCAGGATTCGACGAGGGGCCAGGCGGCAGGCGAGAGGCTCCGCCAAACGGTTGGGTCAGGGGGGTCTGACCGAACTTGTACTCGTAGATGCTGCGAGCCTGCCCAGCGCAGGCCGCGGTGGCCGCCACCGGGGCCGGAGCGACTACACGGCGGACATGAGCGGGGGTGGGGGGTGGGGTGGGGGTGGGGGGGGGTTCTACTTTTGGTATGGATGAAGGGAGGCACACACACACACACGTGAAACACGTACGGCAGCTCGCAATCACAGGCGGACACTTGGAGATACGCAAGGGAGGAGCACCGCTGCTGCTGTTTCTCTCTCCTGCTTTGCTAAAGAAAGCCGGTTCTTCTCGTGCCTACTAGACATACACACACGTGCGCGCGCGCATGCGTGTGTGTGTGGGGGATGGGTGGGGTGGGGTGGAGGGACGTGCGCCAACCAAGAGGAAGTGGAGGAAGCAAAAACAGAGAGGGAGGGGGAGAGAGTCGAAGGCACCGCCAAGAGGAGGGGTGTGGGGGTGGAGGAGGACAGTACGAGGAGGGCGCGGTCACCGACGCAGGTGTGCCGCCTAGCTCAATCATGGGGGGGGGGGCAGAAGCGGGAGACAGAGAGGTGGACCTTCGAAAGACGTGCGCTGTGTACGTGCCCCTTTTCTCTTGCCTTCTGCTTGTGTTTTTCGGTGGTTGGCGTCCATCTTCATGGGGTGGGCTCATATTGTGCACCGTTGCCCCTTTCCCCGCGTACGCGCAGACGCACACACACAGAGATCTGCATACATCTCTTCGAAAACAGCAACAAAGCCGAAGGAGACGCACGCTCGCGCGAGGGCGTACGTGTCTGGGGCCTCTCCCCACCCCAGCCAGCAGGGTACGCGCCGCTGTTCATGTGAGTATGCCTCCGTGCTTGTGTGAACGAGGCGGAGGCAAGAAAAGAAAAATGATGCGGTTAGCTTGATAGCAGCGGCAGCAGCAGCAGGAGTTGAGATCGCCAGTACTGAACACGAAGGGTGGGTGGGTGGGTAGCGGTGGTGTGGGGCTGTAGGGCTTCGGTTGTGAGAAAGGCCCTCACCGAGCCGCTGCAAGGGAAACGATAGTAGAAGGGAGGGGGGCGTAGGGACGATGGATGTGGGATTCTTCGCCGACAGCCTCCGCTGCAGGGCGCTTGTCCTTCACCTGTGTGCGTGTGTGCCGGGTATGTGAGTCGCCGTGCATGCGTGTGCCCCTCTCGCGCTGCTGCTGCGGTGGTGGAGGTCGTGGCCCCTCGCCTCCCCAACTGTCATTCGCCCGTGAGTGCCACCATCCTCTCACCGTTCTCCTTTCCTCTATGCTGCCGAGGAGCTCGCGGATGCGTGCACTCGCCTTGGGTGTTGCGGGAATACGAGGGAAGAACGACGCTGTGATGAGAGCGAGAGGGGAGGGGGGGGGATGTGTGCGTGTGTGTGTGTGTGTGAGGGGGCTCTCTGTTTAAAGGTCGTTTCACGGTCTTCGTCCAAGCGCGGACTGAAGATTCGAGTGTGCGTGTGCGCCGATGTGTGCGTGCGTGTGTGGGGGAGGGAGGGAGGGAGGGAGGAGGGCAGGTTGGCACCGCTCTCGCAGGTGACGAAGCACGCGTGCGTTGGTGGCCGCAGAAGCGATAAAAAAACCGACAAGAGTGATAGCGCCGAGGCCGAAGAAAGCAAGAGAAGAGGTGGTCCCCCGAAGAGCGCGCGGCGGCGGCGGTGGGGGAGGAGGGGGAGAGAGAGGCGGTAGTTGGGGTGGGGTGGGTGGGGTGAGTGTGTGGGCAGCAGAGACGGTATGTAGACGTATGTATGTATAGGGGATGGTGCGCGAAGATATGGTTCTCGGTGGGTAGGTGGGGCGCACGTGCGCGCGCGTGGAGGGTTGGTAGGAGGTGAGGCGTGCTCGCGCAGTCACCGCATACGCTCACCAGCAAGAGAAAAGGAAAGAAACACGTCCCCCTCTCTCCCCTTCTGACTCGTCCTCCAGCCTCTCGCGAGTGCGCGCGCATGCGTCTCTGCTAGACGAGAGTGAGAGGGAGAGAGGGAGACGTCCGATGTCTTGATGGCGAGGGAGGGCTGAGTGGTGGTGGCTGGTGAGTGGAGGGGGCGAACTAAAGGAGGAACACTGTGCGGGTTTGGGCGTGTCACCTGTGTGTGTGCAGGTGCGTCCGTATGTTGACCTGTTCACTCAGTGATGGATCGAGTATGCAAGTGCGAGGCACACCGTACCCACAGGCGCACACGCAACACGCTTCGTTCCCTGTCTCCTCCACACCACTCCGCCACCTCCCTCAATCCCTGCGCGCAGGCGTTGCGATGCCGACACCCCCAGTGTAGTGCTGTGAAAGCGTGCCTCCGCACCTCTAACGTATACGGTGACGTCTTCAATGGTAGTGGGACGAGTGGATGTGAGCGTGATGGTGTTCGCGCCACTGCACGTGCGGGCTTGTGCCGGCACTACTCCCCCCTCCTCTCCCCTCCTCCCGCCTGTGTGTCACCGACAGGTAATGCACCTGCACATGTGTCTGTGTGTGCTGTGTGTACGTAGGCGTGCACCTGTGAGTGTGTGTGCTGTGTGTGTGTGTGTGTGTCATTGCAGTTATGATGAGTGCCCATGGAGAAAGCAGAGTACGCCTTGCCCGGTGCGAGTGTTTGTGCGGCAGGCGTCGGCACGATGCCGAAAAAGCGTCAGCCACGACGACACCATCGGCTGCATCCACGGCATCATACGTGTGTGCTTGTGCGCGTGAGCGGGTCACTGTACTGTTGACAGCCAGTTGTAGGAGAGATGGATCTGTAGAGAGAGAGAAAAGGAGGGATTCGGAAGGGGTTCACCAACGCGCTCGCACTCTCTCAAACTCCATCCTGCAGCCTTCCTCCCCTCCCCTCCCCCCTCCCCACCACCACCACCACCTCCTCCACTGGAGTACACATGAACCCACTCACCCACCCGCACACACCCACACCCACACACGAGAAATGGGAAGCACAACGGCATTACGTTAAGAAGAGCTTCACCACGGCGAACCATAACATTATAAAGGCGAGAGAGAGAGAGAGAGAGAGAGGCGCTCGGGTGTGCGAGACCGACGCCGACAGACACCCGCCCAACAAGACCAACAAATAAAACGGAGCGATCAGGCTACACAGACACAGACACAGACACAGACACAGACACACTGCAAGACGCGCCCGCACGCACGCCCGGTGCTGCGCTCCCCACCCTCGCACGCGCGTTGGGTGCATGCGAGCAGGACACCCCAACATACACAGCGACAGACAGAGGGAGACCCTCGCTTTCACGGCGGGTTACTGTACGACAGAGATACAGACAGGCGAGCCAACGACGCGCACGCACGCGCCCATCAGCGACGACGGCGTTGGCCCCTCGCTCCAAGTACGTACTTCCACATTAGATTGGACTACTAGAAAGCATAACGACCACAGGCGCCATCACCAGGTGCAGCCAGGAGTGAAAGCACACATGCACCACATCGTCGTTCCCTCCCGCGCCCTCTCCCGCAATCACCGCGAGGAGGGGGAGGGGGGGGGGGAGGGCTGCAGACGACAATAAAGCAAGGGATGAGAGAACTAGCAAGAGGGAAGGGAAGAGCCAAGTAACACACAACGACGTGAGCATCGCCACAGACACGCACACACACACACACACACACACACGCCCAACAACAAGAAGTAAAGGAAACAAGCCAAGAAAACATATCTATTCGAAAACGCCGACGCATCGGCCAGCCGACTCCCCCTCTGCCCACATGTCCGCCCACGCTCACGCACACGCACCCTCTCCTTCCCTCTTCCTGTCCAGGCACTGCTCCTGCGCCCGCCTCGACTGCTGCCGCATCCGGTTCCTTCTCGCCCTTCGTGAGAACGGGGAGACGATGACAGCGAGTGCACGACGGAATCGAGGGGGAATACAAAGCAGGCACCGAAGAAGAGTGGTGGTGGTTGTGAGAGGGCGGCGGCGACAGCACGAGGCGGGGTGGGGAGTGGAAGAGTCTCACCGAGGTGTAGCAAAAGAAAATAGGGAGCTGAGGAACGCACACACACGCACACGCACACACACACGGAGACGTGCGGTTCATCTTCATGCCGAGCGTGGGCGTGTGTGTGTGTGTGTCTGGTTGTCGGGTCGATCGTAGGGCGAGGAAGGGAGGCAGACGGCAGCGCACAGAGGGAAAGCGTCCAGCAGGCGCCTGACAGCCGCCTTTCCGCCATACAGGCGCGTCAGTTCTACTGCTTCTTAGCGCGCTTCGTTGCCTTCTTCGGCGCGGCCGCGCGGCCACGCTTCTTCGGCGCCGGCTTCTTCGCCTTGGACTTCTTGACTTTGGCATCCTCTTCCTCCTCTTCCTCCTGCTGCTCCTCATCCTCGGCGTCGTCGTGTTCCTCTTCGGCGTCCCCCTCGTCTTCATCCGCCGCCGACGCCTCCACCACGTCTGCCTTAGCCTTCGTGTTGCTCGTGGAGCTGCTGCCGCTGGCGGACGAGGAGGAGCCATCGTTGTCGTCTCCGTCATCACTATCGGTGATGCCAAGCTTCGCCGCGACGTCAGTTTTCGCAGGCGTTTTGGAGGCCTCTGCCCTCGCCTCACCGGCCCCCGCCGACACGGCCTGGTGGTCCTCGGAGGGGCTGTTCGCCATCATGTCCGCCAGTGATGCGTTCGCGCTCGGCTGTTGCTGGCTGCTGCCGGCCCCACCCTGCGTCGTGGCGTCGTCGTCCTCGTTGTCGCTGCCGATGTCCTGCGACGGATTCGGCTGCGTGTTGGGCGCAGAGGAGGAGGTGTACATCTGACCCTGCTGCGATAGCTGTTGCTGCCGCTGCTGACGACGCGCCTCCCGCTCGGCAGCTGCCTCGGCGCGCTTCTTTTCTCGCTCCTCGCGGTGAGCCGCCGCTGCCGCGAGGCCCTCCTTCTCCTTCTGCTCGATTTCGTCGATCAGCTGGTGCCGCTGAGCCTTCGTCATGGACTTCAGCTGCACATGCCGCGCCGCGATCAGCTCCCGCAGCTGATCCTCGTTGTGGTGCTCGTGGAAGCAGTTGGGGCGCGAGCAGTAGCCGTAGATGAAGAAGTGCGTGCAGATTTGCTTCGGGAACAGCTCCACCGGCTTGCTGCCCTTCACCTCCTCGAAGGATGCCTTTAGCATCAGGCAGATGCCCTTCTTCCCAAAGACAAACTTCTTGTCCTGCAGGTCCGTCGGGAAGGGGTGCTCGCGCAGCCACACCGTCATGTGCGGGCCCGGCATCGTCGCGATCACGAGCTGCTGCGCGGGGTTCATGTACACCGTCTTGATCTCCTCCGGCACTGTGACGCCGTCGAGGTTGATCGGCTCCGGTTCGTTGCGCACCGTCGCGCCCATCCGCGACTGCTGTTGTGATTGCGAGTGGCTACCCATGCCGCGGCGGCCGCCGTACATGCCGGGCTGCTGCGCCATCATCATCATGGGGTCGCCGTAGTTGTTGCTGCGGCGCCCGCTGCCACCACGCGCGTTCGGGTACATCTGACCGGGGCCGCCGCCATACATCATCATCTGGTCCATGCCGTAGGGGCTCATGCTGTTGTAGCCCATCATCATCGGCTGCTGCGGCCGAGGCATCCCGCCCTGCATCATCATGTTCTGCGAGTAGCCCATGCTGTTTCCGTAGGCGTTACCGTGCATGCGGCGATCACCACGGCCGCGGTCGCCACCGTAGTAGTTGCGGCCGTCATTGGTGTTGTAGCCGTAGGCGCCGCCGGCGCCGTTGTCCTGGTAGCCCTGGCCGCTCGTGTTGCCTCCGCTGATCATACGGGACTGCTGGCGCTGCTGCTGCAGCAGCTGCGTGAGCAGGGCTGCCGAGTCCATACCTCCGGTGGCGGCTGCGTTGTTGCTGCCACCGCCGTAGCCTGACGTGGTCGCGGACGACATCATCAGCTGCTGCTGCTGGGAGGGACTGGACGAGTAAGGAGTCGGGTAGGCGTTCACTTGCTGAGGCTGCTGTTGCTGTTGCTGTTGCTGTTGCTGCTGCTGCTGCTGCTGCTGCTGGGCGGGCGAGTTGTAGCAGCGCTGGAGAAGGAAGTTTTGATCTTCGGCGCAGACACGGCGGAAGTCGTTCACCGCTGCCAGCACCTCGTTCGGCGTCTTCGCGTTCGGGTTCATGGCCGCCATCTGCGCGTTCTCCACCACCTGCACCGCGTAGTCGAAGAGGTAAAAGGACCGAGACAGCTCCATCGGCGTCACGTAGTTCAGCATGCACACCGGCTTCGTCTCGGTGGGCGAGGCCGTGTGACGCGGCACCCACAGGGTGCGCCCGTTCGAGATATAGAGAAATATCTGGCCTGACATGGAGTCGCGCGAAGGGGCGGCGGTGAGCGACAGAGGTGGCGGGAGGACGGAAAAGAACAAAGGAAATCACGTAAGAAGAGCTTGCGGGAGACGGCGTTGGAGACAACTACAAGCGAGCCGTAGTCATGCACACAAACACACACACACACACGCACACACAGCAGAACACAACGCAACATGCCCATCACACATCCACGCACAGAGGGGGGAGGGGGAGGGAAGGGGGTGCAGGCGCCCGTGATCAAGGAGTGAGGGGTTGAGGGAAGCAGCAGGGGTGCAGGGGAGAGAAGAGAGTCAAGATGGCATGTCTGTCCCGTGCAGCGACGCACATACAAGCACACGCGCGCCGACGCAAAATACGCGATGAAAGATGGGTCGTGGTGGTGATGTGCGAACAGTGTGTATGTGTGTTGGGGGGAGAGCGGTGTGTGTGTGTGTGTGCGTGCGCGCGTCTGCAGCGCGCGCACGCACGAAAAGCACATGACCGACTTCTTTCTTGCTCCAGCTAATGTGCAGCGGTGTGGTGGTGGTGGTGGTGGTGGGGAGACAGCGTCGCTTGTGGGAACAGATACACACAGAGAGAACGAGCGAAGCATCCCTGCCTGCGTTCTGCTGTGTGTGCGCCCACGTGCGCGGGCGGGTGTGTCGAAGAGACCCCACACGGGGGGCGGGAAGGCAAACTTCACGTTTACACGCCCCACACTTGGCAGGGGTGAGCAGCAGCAGATACGGGCACCCCAAAAAAAAAATACCGCCAGGACTGGCGGCGCCATACACCCACACGCGCCACGCATCGCTCCGCCTTGTCACAATCCTCGCCTGCCCAAGGGGTGCCTCCTCGACAGCGGTGGTGAGACAGAAGCATGCAGACAAGCCGCCCAGCGGAGAAGGCGCAGGCGGCAAGTCAGATGGAGAGGAGGAGGAGGAGGAGGAGGGGGGGGGCATGCTCGCTCACGTGTAGTGGATGCCCTCACCCTCTACCGCCATTACTATCCCGTCCATGTTTTCCTCCGGGCTGTCGCCGGCGGGGAGGGAGGCGAAGTGCACGGATGGCGCGGCCGTTTCGAGAATCGCCTTGACATCTTCGTCCGCGCTGCCATCATGGGGCGGCTCCGCCTTCACGACACCATTGTCCAGCTCCAGGTCGAGCTCTGCTTGGCGCAGCTCGGCGGACTGCACAAGTCGGGCTTGCTCGGCGTCCTCAATAGCGAGGCGTCGCTCCTCCAGCGCCGCCTGCTCCTGCCGCAGCTCGTTCAGATCCCTGATGCGCGACTGCCGGCGCAGCCGCACCTGCGTTTCGTATTCGACGATGTGGGCGACAGCCTCCTTGCCGCACCGCGACAGCAGCCGCAGAGTGTCTTCCATCGGCAGTTTCACAAACGTGGCATGATTGAACTCGTAGAGGAGGCGCAGGTAGCTGTCCAGCTGCTTGTGGTGATAGGTGGCTAGTTCTTCGTCTTGACGGATCGAGGCGAGGCTCGAGGGCGGTGGCGCGTGCTCGCTGGCAGGCTGCCGTGGCACCTCCTCGCCCTCTGTGGCAGGATGAGCATCGCTTTCGGCGCGCCGTCGGGCTTCAAATAGGGCAAACACATCGTCGTCGCCATCGTCGGCCGCGTTGCGATCATGCTCGCGGTGGTCGAGCGCGCTCTGCAGCTGGCTTTGCAGCTCTGCCTTACCCGCCATCACACGCGCGCGGGCCGCCTCGATGCCGTCTGGAGGGTACATGAGGACGGGATTGCGCGCGACCATGGCGTGCAGGCGACGGAAGCCGTCTTCGCCGTACACAACGGTGCGAAAGCGGTCCAGGCCGCGAATATCGCGCCCGCGCTTGCGCGACCCTGCGACGACAGCCGGGCCGTCGAGAAATGGGCTGGCGACGCTGCCCATTCCGACCTCGCCAAAGACACCGGCGGATGTGGTGGCCCCGCCGCCGGATGGGTCAACCGTCATGGGCGGGTGGTACTCATTATCCCGCTGCTTGAACATCGGGGCTCTCTTGATCGGCACTCGGACCCTCAAGCAACGCCGCCGACGCGTGCGCGTGTACGGCGTCTCGCCTTCTCTATGTGCAGTGTGTCAGTGCTTTAGGTTGCCCCTTCTGCGCTTCATGCATGCACCCCGCGCAGCTCCTGCTCGTGTCCGTCAGCAGCAGCAGCGGCAGCAGGAGGAGGAGGAGGAGCGATGACGGTTCTGTACGAGGTGCTTGATGTGCCGCGAGCTATACATGCATGTACATGAAGGTGCGCGGCGGAGTAGCAGAGGGAGGAAGGGGAGAACGAGCATGCGCGGATGGACACACAGGGGGGGGGGCCGCCTTAGGAGAGGCACTTCATGGCATCTCTTCCACATGGCGTCAGCCAGTGTGGACGCACAACTGGACGCACGCGCGCCTCTTGCCATCATCGCGCGTCGACTTCGCAATCGAGGGGGAGGATGAGAGGGTGGTGGTGGTGGCGGCCATGATGTGTAGTTTACTCGCCACAATGCGGGGCAGCTTGGCAACAACAACACAAGGATGGCTCGAGAGCGCCGCATACAAGAAGTAGAAGCGCATCCACGCATGTGCGGGCGCGCGCTGTGTTGCCACGGTGGACGGTGAAGAGTGAGAGAGAAAGAGGGCTCGCGGTGAGGGGGAAGGCAAGAGGCGGTGATGCTTCGGCAGCGGCAACACGATCGTCATCATCACCTCAATCGTATCTGCTGCTCGCTCGCTGTCTCTTCGTCTTACTCGAGCTTACTTGACCGTCTTGGCTTTTCGAAGGGCCGCTGCGGCTGGTGATGTCACGGAGCTCGTGTGTGTGTGTGAGGGGGTGGGGGTGGACGCGCGCGCCGCGTGGGCGTGGAGACGGCGATGCGGTGGGCTTTGACGTTTTGGTCTGCGACTCCCCGACACTCGCGTCCGCGCCGCGACGGTGCCGACGACGCTCGCCGCCCTCTTCTTCACCATCCGCCACACGCACACGCCTGCGGCCTTTGCCGGCGGCAGAGGCGCGCCTCGAGGTGGTCGCAGCATCTTCGGCGCCGTTTGCGGCGGAATCCTGCGTCGATGCGGCGGCCGTGCTCTTCGGCGAGGGCGTCAACGCCGCCGCTGCCGGAGGTGCGCCGAGCTCTCGCGGGGGAAGACCGTTGTCTGGTAGCGCATTCTCCGGGCGTAGACTGGGCCCTTTCACCAATCCCGAGCTCATGAAGTTCGTCGTGCGGTTTATTTGCTGGATCGCCAACGCCGTTGTGCGATCCCGTGCCACGGTGCGCACAAACGATGTGGCGATGCGGGACGGATCTTGCAGCACCACGACGTCCGGCAGTCGCACTCGCGCCGCGTCATTGTTGACGCCGTCATCGCCTGCCTCGCCACTCGCGCACTTCCCTGGAGAGGCGCTACGACATCCTCCAGCGCTGGAGGCAGCAGATGAAGCAGACACAGCCTTCTTCCGAGTGACCGTGACGTCACCTCGGTGTCCGCAGTCGACTTCACCACACAAGTGCTGCGCCCCCTCCTCGTCCGCTCCCTTCACGTCTTCAATGTCATCGCCGCTGCTGCTACCAGCTGCTGCCGTCACCCACGCATCCGCATCCGCGGCGGCAGCTGCAGATAGCGACGCGGAACCGTGCTGCCCGAGCAGCCGCCCCATTTCGCTCAATGGCACTGTTAGATGGTGCAGCGGGTCCGTCACCATAACTTCGCTCGATGGGACAGTTGTGGCGTCGTCCTTGTCCTCGCCGGTCACCCTCTCCGAAAAGATGAGGCGCTTGCCGAGACCGACGAGCAGGCTCTCGCGACGGCGCTGCGCACGCTTCGCGAGCCAGGACGGGTGCGGGGCCAGGTAGTTGTACTTTAGCCCCAGCTGCTTTCCCTTCTTCTCTGCCTTTCGGCGAATCAGCTTCTCGGCGATGAGGTCGATTGGGTGCGGTCCTTGCTGGTACCAAGCCAGCTTCTCATCCATTAGGTCATGCAGCTTAAACTCGCGCGACTGCTCCTCTGCCTTCCTCTGCGCCTCCGTCACAGTCAGGTGAAGAAAGCTACGCCGCTCCTTCCGCGTCATGCCGTCGAGCTGCAGCCCGCGTTGCTCGGCGTCGTGCATGGCGCGCTGATGCTTGCTCAACACGCTCAAGGGGTCTTTCTTGGCCATGAGCTCGCGCTTGTCGGCCTGGCGGCGTTCCGCCTCCGCCCGCTCGCGCGCGTCTCGCTCGGCGCGGCGCTCAGCTGGGGAGGAGAACAGGTACGAGAAGCTGGCATGGCTGGCGATCGCCCCCAAAGGGATGCCGTCATCGTTCACTTCCACGTCGTTCCCGCTGCCATGCTCACCAGCAGCTCGTGAGGACGATGGCGCTGCCTCACGCGCTACCAGCTGGCGCTCAATGTCGGCGGAGGCCTTCAGCGCTACGCCGCTAGTGCCATCCCGCAGCCGCTTGAGGTTCACGCCGGACATGAAGCTGCTCCACTCCCGCTTCCACGCATTCTCGCCCTTCTCCACCACAGCGGCGTAGCGGCCGCCGCGCTTGCCGCCGCCGCCGCCGTCATCACCGCTGCTGCTGCTGCTGCTTCGGTTGCGTGGCATACGTCGAGCACAGAGCTCTTTAACACGTGTGTGTGTGTGTGTATTGAAGTGGGCGAGTGCGAGGCAGAGACGAGTCCGTTGAGAGTGCTCTCACAGGCGCATGCACGCAGACGTCACCGCTTGCCCTTCTTTTCCCCTTCGTTACTTTGTTTACCCGTTCCGTTATCTTCTGAGACACACACACACACACCGCGCGCGCCTGGTTGTGTGAGTGTCTGTGTGTACGTGTACGTGTACGTGTACGGGACAGTCAACGCCGTCGACAACGAAATGCGTGTTACGCAAACACATGAAGCATCGACGATTTTTCGTCCATGGCCAGCGGCTTGATTCGCCAGCCAGTTGAAGCGGGCCGTTGCAGCAGCAACCGCCTCACCCAGAGCGACCACCCACAAGGGATCCGCGGTGGGGGGTCGTGCGTGTAGGGACAGACGAAGTCGGCACAGAGAAGAGACCAGAGAGAGAGGGCACTCCGGAAAACTGAAAGAATTTTGGTGGCGCGGCGGAGGGGGTGGTGGTGGTGGTGAGGAGGAGGAGGAGGAGGGGGAGTGTGCGTGAGCGCGTTTAAAGGGCCGGAGGGCACGCGGATGCAGGTGTGATGGTGACGCACAAGCGGAGGAGGATGGGGGGGGGGGAGCGGCAGCGACGTTGAAGAGTAGCACATCCGCCTCTGTCACTTACCCGTCACCCACGAAGACATGTCCGTTGTTGTACTTCAGTCCTTCTACCCACTCTCGCTTGAGTTCTCTACCTTTGGTGCGCACACTCCGTGCGAATAGATCGCACTCGGGCACCCTGCACAGGCCCTGTGCATGCACGCAAGATCCGTATATACGGATGGGCCTCCCTTCAACAAGGAGCAGGCCGTGGCATCACACGCACACACACACACACACATATATATATATATATATACATCTACACATGTATAGCATCGAGGGATGCTGAGGACGGGGTGGGGAGTACATCTGGGTGAGGGGGGGGGGTGAAGAGGGCCCCCGCTACTGAGAAAGTGTGAGGGAGGAGGAAGACAGCGATGCTCGGCACATGCGAACCACATCAACACACGCAGACGAAAAAGAAATGCTTGATACTGGCGACGCCCATGCAGACGCATTACACCTCACCTTCCACGGGAGACCGCCACCCCGCCTCCCCTAGACACGCCACACATGCCGCCGAGGGCCCTTGAGGAGGGGCGAAGAGAGAGAAGGAGAGGGTGGGGGTGAGACAGGTGCGGGGCGAGTGGAGAGGTGCGAAGCAGAGAAGCTGACCCCCCCCTTCCCCCGCTCCCTGTGCGCTTCCTCGACAACGGGGCATCTTCGCCTTGACGACATCCGGTGAAGCAGCAGCCCTCTCCATTCGACGTCTCCCCTCCCCACCCCTCGCTGCTTGCTCCAGCCTCAGGCATCACATAGCCGGGCGGCGAGCGGGCCGACAAGGGCGTGGGTGATAGCGCCGTCGGACCAGACCGGATGGGCACCGTGGAGACCCCCCCCTCCTCATGCCGCTCGGGAACGCTGCCCTGAGCGCACTCTTGCTTTGATGGTCTTGCTGCACCCGCTCGATACCGCTACAGCGCACACCGCGGACTTGAGTCACCGGGGTCGCCGCTCGCTCCGTGGGGGTGCAAGGCGTGGCAGACCCGAAGGCGGTCCCGGTAGCGGTTCCGAGGCTGCGGTTGCCCTCTTCCCCGCGATGTTGACACTGCTGAAGCGAGTGGGGGGCTTTGAGCTGCACCGGTACGCAGCCACTGGCACCGCGCACGTGCCGGAGACTGCCACTTCGGCTTCCACCATCTGCCGCGTTGCCGGCTTCATGGCGCAGCTCTGCAGCAGCAGCACTGACAGCCGCGGCAACGTCTGGGCAATGCGCAGCAGGAACGGCAGAGCGTTGTCGGCCAGCGGGTTGCGTGACAGGTTCAGGTGCTCCAGCGAAGGGTGGTAGCGAATGGAGCGTAGGAGCGGCTCAAGCGCGCTATCGCTCACATCATTGTTGCTGAGGTCCAGCCAACGCAGCCGGTACAGCCGGGGCAAGACGCTCTCGGCGAACGCCACCACACCGCGGTCGCCGAGGTGCAGCCCTCCCAAGTGCATCGTCTCCACAGAGCGGTCTTTATCGATGTTCTTGAGGTCGTCGAGGACCGTGTTGTTGGGGCGCACGCGGTGCGCCAGACAGCTCGCGAGGTAGGAGCTCCGCAGCGGCTGTAGGTCGGTGATGCAGAGCTGCAGACTTTCGCTCGACTGCAGGACTGGCATGACCTTCCCGTTCACATCCTGCTGGAAGGCGGTGAAGGCGTGTTTGAGTTGCCGCGCAGTTCCTTGGTCGTACTCGCGGGTGAAGACGACGCCGAGAGCATCGATGAGCAGGGCCATGCCGTCCATCGCGTAAAACTCCCCGTAGAGCGCCTCCAGCTGCCGAAGGCGACCATGCACCGGCGCTGGGGCGGCAAGCGTGTCGTTCACGTCTTCGCCAAGTACCTCTGCGGCCAGCAGTTCGGCCGGCATCTTCACGGCTGAGCTGCTGCCAACAATTCTGTCCCCTACAGCTGTGCGCAAGTATCCATGCACGCCTGGTACGTCGCCATCCGACGGGGGCGTGGCGGGAATGGGCGACGTGCTCTCGGTAACGGTACGCTGCTTCACGGTTGCCGGCGCTAGCTGCGGCGGTGCTTGGCGGTGGAGGGGACGTCCGGCTGGGGTGATGGGGGACGCCTTGCCACTAGTTTTCGGTGTCAGAGCGGCCCCCGAGAACCAAGAATTCAGGCAACCAGCACCGCTTCGCTGGATGCTGCCGCCATCTTCATGCGAGCTGCGTACATCGGCACCACTGACACTTTCCCCGCCTGCGCTGCCTCGGCCCTCAAGCGGGCTGTCCACGATGTTCGCCAAGTTCGGCGCGCTGCTACAAGCACCCGCGGAGGGGAAGTGCCCGAAGGACGACGACGACGCCGCCGCCGGCTGCTGCTGCTGCTGCTGCGGCCGTGACAACCCATCTCCGTTGCCACCGCAAGGGTGGCCGAGCTGCAGGTACCCGTTGTCGGGGGACGCTAGATGCGGGCGGCTTGGCGGAGCCATTGGTGGCCGTCGTCTGGCAGCCGCCGCGATACCGCCGTCCACCTTGCCTTCGCGGGTGTTGACACTGCGCATGCCTACCGAAGGTGGGCGCCTGTGCGGCGGCACAGAGTGATACGGCTGCGCGTAGAGGCTGGGGAGGTTGCCGCTGTGGTTCGCGGCGGTGGGGGGCGTCGCGAATACGGAATCGCCGCCACCGCTCGTGCCGGTGGCTCGCCCGTTTGACATCATGGATGAGTTTGGGGTGCGGCCGGCGTAGAATGCCGTCGACGTTGCTGGCGGTGTGGTCGCTCCGCGGTTCGACGAAGCAGCGGCTGCGGTGTTGTGGCCAGCGTTCAGGGAGGCATGACTAGCACCGCCGCTACTACTGCTGATGCTGCTGCCGCTGGGCAGCTGCTCAATCATGGTCTCCAGCCGGGGTGATACGTTCACTCCTGCTTCGCCCAGCATGCGCTTGGACTCCTGCAAGAGCGCCTTGAGCTTCGCAAGAAACGACTTCGTCATGCCACCTGGCACCAGCTCCATCTCGTTCGACACGCACAGACGTAGATCTTCGCGCACTAGCGTCAGCAGAACCTCTAGTGCCCGCTGATACTGCTCGCACAGCAGCCGGTAGTTGATGCCGCCGTTGAGACAACAGCATAGGCCCTCGGCGACGATGTAGAGCTCTCGCTCTTCCCAGTACGGGGCCGGTCGCGCGCGAGGGAAGACAATGGATTCCTTCGGAGACTCGTGCGGCTGCGACGCTGCAGCGCCGCCACCACCACTAACGCCGCCACCGCCGTTGACTGAGATGCCGCTGACGATCGTGCTGTCGCCCAGGATGGAGTACGAGGCGGGTGGTACGAGGATAGAGGGGTCACCTGGCGAGCCGAACGGCGTCATGGCGGTACGCCTACGCTGGTATACTTCGTAGCGCTTGTTCAGTGACTGCATGATCGTGTCGAGGCTTGCCACGCCGGTGTGCACGACACCGCCGCTACGTCCCCCGAAGTCGAATGGCTCATCTTCCTCGTACATGGACATCCTCGCTAGCCTCGCTGATCGGGCTTCTCCCAAGTTGGGGCAGGGGGAGAGCAACAATGAGGGGGAAGGGGCTGTGAGTCTTCAAGGTGCTCTGGTGGCTCTGCCGATGTAGACAGCGAAGGGGCCGACCGAGTAGGCCTGCGTACCTATGCCGGTGATGGTGCTCTGCCTTTCCCCTGCCTGCGCATTAAAGGGACGCTCCGTCTCCTGCCTGCCTCCTCGGCCCCCTCCCTCCGCCCAAGATGCGGCGCAGTCTGTTGGACGCCTGTAGAGCGAGACACTTGCCCGCCCGTCCGCCTCCTCCTCCTCCTCCTCCTGTTCTCATCCAAGTTCCACTGCACACAGCACAGACGACCCGCGCGCACCAGGGGCGCGTTGAAGGTTGTCCGTCACGAGAGCCAGAGGGAGAGAGCGAGAGCGAGAGCGCGCGCGCGATCTGCTGAGAACACAGGAAAACAGCCAACAACAAAGCAGATAAAGAAGGGCAACGAAGGGGAAGCAGAAACGTGTGTGTTACCGCGGCTGCACAAGAAAAAAAACACCCCACATAACCGCACGCTCTCTCTGCTTGCGGAGGAGGAGGACGCGTCCGTCGGCGGAAAGGCAAGTACGTTGCGTGGGTGTTGGGGGAGGGGGAGGACGCCGTAGCGGCGGTGGTGTGGCGAGGTCAGAGAGAAAGGCAGAGGGAGAAGGCGCGCGAGCGCTAACATGGAACTCAACGGAGGATCACGGGCCCTGACTGCATGATAGAGGTGCTCGCGAGATTTGAGGTGTGCATGTGCATGTGTACGTGTGTGTGCATGCTGTGGGAGAGACAGCGTCACCAAGTTCCTCTGCGCACGAAGCGCGCAAGAAAGCACAAGAAGGAACGTGCGCTCGGTGACCCACTCGCAGCCACGCGAGCAGAACACCGCCCCACCGCCATCAGCGACGCCGCCACGGAGTCACGCGACGGCGGCTCGGGTGTTTCTGAAACATTTTCGTTCGTTTCGTACATCAACCGCCATGCAGCGCGTGCCTCACCGCCCACCGTCCTCCCTGCACCATCCCGTGCACACGTGCCAAGAATGATGCCGCCCCCGCAGCAGTCGTGGATGGTGTCCTGCGTTGCTGTCGGCGAGCGCCAGCACTACCCGCTACGGCTCGCTGCTGCGGCTCATGGTTTGCGGAAGGGTGGAGGGGGGGGGAGGTGAGAGGAGGTATACCGCCAGCCGCACGATGAGCACATGGGGACAGGAAAGAACAGCAAGTGAGAATAAGCACGCGAAAAGCGGCGGCGGAGTGGCTGAGCCGACCTGTACATCCAACAAGATGAGGGAGCGCGCGCAAGACAGGTAACAGATATGGTGCAAGCCTAAAGCAACAGAGAGGGAGAGGCAGGGCTGGCGGTGATGGTCGTGGCGGCACAGGAGGAGTTCCAAGGGAAGGAGGGAAGGAGGGAAGGGGGTCATCACGAGACCGGAGAAGATACACAAGAAGAAGAGAACAGAAGGCCACGCACGCACGCACAAGAACTAAAACAGGTCAACACATGAAAGGAGAGGAAGACAGCCGGAGGCGCCGGTGACGCGCGAGAGAATGCAGAGCCGTCATAATGGGTGATCATGGCGTGTGCGCGGAGGGGGTGGGGGTGCGCGTAGCCCACGAAGGACAATCGAACACGCGTGTAGATTGCAGGTCGACGCACGCACACGCACACGCACACGCACATGCACACCGACATGACAGCGACGTTGCCTTCCCTTCCCTTCCGCTCTGCGCTTCTTTCCCGTTCGATTTCGAACGCCGGAGCTCTCTACTGCGGTGCGTCACCGGTGGCATTTTTGGGCATCTCGGCGGTGGAGCGGCGTTTTGTGGGGATGGAGGGGTGGTCGACGTGGTCGCCCTCTTCGTAGCTAACGGTGGTGAAGCTGTCGTCGACACGCGCGTTTCCGAAGAAGCTAACGTGACTCTGCCGCGCAGATCCCGACGCCCCCACGCCCGTGCCACCAACGATGGGTGGGACCGTGCACTTGTCGGCCTGACTGAGGACCACCGTCGACATGTCTGCCGAGTTCTCTGAGCGCCCCGTGACCCCGGTCATAGCGCTACTGCTGCTGCTGCTGCTGCTGCTGCTACGAGGGCTGCTGGTCTCGCTGCCGAGGTTCCAAGCAGGTACATGGTGGATGGACGGAGCCGTGACGGTGCTGTCCGCCGCTGCTTGCCATTGCGAAGACGTGTGCCGCTGCTGACGGTGTCCTTGAAGAGATTCCGGCTGCATCTCTTGCTGTTGTTGTACTCCGATCACAGCCGGCCCACGAGCAGGCGTGACCGTCGCTGAGTGTTGCAGCTCCATCTTGAGCCGCCGTACCTCGCCCAGCGCCTCGTCACGCTCTGTGAACGCTGCACGGCTTTTCGCCTCCACTGCCTCCATCTTCCGTTGCAAGTCACGAGCAATTCGGGACATTGCCTCACGCCGCCGATGCCGCTCCAGCTCACACGTATCGCGGCGGCTGCACAGCGGACACGGCTGCTCTGGGTGCGACGGGGGCTCAAGAGGCGGCTGCAGACCAGCCTCCAACACGGCGCTCTTCGCTGTGGCGTTCATGCGCACCGTCACCTCCCCCAGCGTCGCTTGCACGTCGCTTAGCATCTGTAGCACGTCCGGCAAGCGCAGCATGTACGTGCTCTCCACGGTGGTCTGCTTCCCGCCAGGGCCGCTTGTCGTAGTGTTCACCGCCACAGCGCCCTGCTGCTCCTGTTGCTGACGCTCCAGCACGTACTGCTGCCATGATCCGCGCAGGTACTTGTGCATGTCGAAGTCCTTACGAAAGAGGGCGTTTACTTCGCCCACCGTGCAATCTGTCGCCTTCATCGCTTCTAAATCTTCGCGGGTGATAATGGCACCTGTCATGACCACCTCATGCTGCACCTGCTCCCGCACGCCGCCGGCGGCGAAGGCGGCCTGGTCGATGTCGACGTCTTCCTTGCCCTTCGTGGTGCTGTTGTTGGGCCGCCGCGGCCCCTCGTCTGAAGTCGCCTCCTCTGTGAACGACAGGAGCGCAGAGGGCCTGCTGTGCGCCAGCAGTGGATCTTCGCTGCCTTCGACGCTGTCGGAGCACCGCCTTTCCTTCTTGTCGTTCACGAGAAACGCCTCGCCGTGGCTGTGGGTGTGCCAGCCACCGTGGCTCACGCTGCTTGACGCTGCGCTGCCCTCTCGCTCCGCCTCAAGGTCCGCGTGGGCACCGCGCTTATGACGGTACGAGGTGCAGTACTCCATGAACACCTCGCACACACGCTGGCGGTGGCGCTTATCCCTCTCGAAGGCGCCGACGGCCCGCGCGACGGAGGCCCAGCGAGACGTGGCGACCTTGGCCGCGGGTGACACGTCCGCCAGGATCATCTTGTCATAGAGTCGCCCGCAGAGCGTGTTTGTCGCGGTCACCATGTCCTGCAGCCCGCATAGCAGTCGGTACGACTCCGTGTAGAGCTGCTCCATCCTCTGCTGCTGTTCAAGGGCTTGGCTACGCGCGGCCGCAACGGACGGTATCTCGACGGCGGCGGCAGCCTTGGGCGACGCCGCACCGTCACCGCTGCGTGCCCCGCCGCGTTACCCGTGACGCCGCTCAACTGCGTCGTGGCCGCTGCCTCAAGGCCGCTGTGGCGCGCCTGCAAGTCGTGCATCTCCTTGAAGAAACTGTCTAGCGCGGCGCCGGCGGACTGCGTCATGGACTCCTTCAGCACCCGCAGCAGCGCGGCGTTCTCGTCGTGGCGGAAGGTTTCGAAACGGCGCGCCTTGGCAGCAACGCGCGCCATGAGTTCGTCGAGTCGGTCGCTCTTGCGCTGGAGCGGCTCGACGCGGGTGCAGAGCTCGGCGTGGGTGCTCTGCAGCTCCACGAGCGCCTTCTGCACCGCCTCGAGTTCGTGCTGAAGCCGCGCCTTCTCCTTTCGCAGTGTCTGCGCCGCCAGCGCGTCGGCGTGTGCCTGCCGCTTCACCTGGCGGAGGATGTGCACATGTGTGCTGGCGATGTCCATGGCGGACTGGCGGAGCAGATCGAGCAAGGCGCCGCGCTCCAAGCAGTAGCTCGCCACCTGCCGCACCACCTCAGCAAGGCCGGTGTCGAGAATTTCCAGTACATGCGTGGCCGCGTCCGTGTAGGCAAAGAGCCGTTGCTCCCCAGGCGTGCCCCAGAGATCGGCGTCAAGGGTGTCGTGGCCGCTGCCGCGTCGTTGACCGTCGTCGCTTTCTATATCGTCGCCATCGCCGAGTACGTAGCGCGCCACCTGCGGATCGGCAAGCAGCGCCAGCCACTGCGGGTGGGACGGGTCGCGCAGCATGCGGTCCAGCACCTCCGCCAGGAGGTACACCTGTGACCGTTCCACCGGACGGGGAGCAGGGAAGATGGTGTTGTGGGGCGAGACGGTGCCCGACACGAGCTGACCTTCGCTGCTGCAGAGGGTTCCGCTGCTCACCGGACCAGCCTGCATCACAGCGACCTTTTTCATCCTATTCCTCACACCTGTGTCCGCCTCGCTGCCGGACCCGGCCGGCTGCGCGAGCGCGTCACCTTCCACCGGCGGCGGCGACGCTATCCCGCCGCTGCGCCCTGCACGATTCGAGCTGCTTATTGGTGGTGCGCTGGGGTGATTTTCCGTCATCGGCGTCGCAAACATCGACGCCGTCACCGATGACGCGCGTTCGGTCTTCTCCGCCGCCGTGACAGCCGATGTGGCTGTGCTGGATCCAGTCCCTGTCGCGGGGGCGAGGCGGCCGAGGTACTGCAGGCTCGTGACCCACCATGTCTCTGGGATGCGCGTCTGGTCCAGGCTTGTCAAGCGTTCCAGCAGGCACCGGCGTCGCTCGCTGAGCGCGCTGGTACTTTGGCCAGGCACCCCGGCCGCCGAGCGCTGCACCACAAACTCGCGACTCACGCACATCACCGCGTCGAGCAGCGAGAAGTTCGGTGAGGCGGACGTAAACGGGAAAGGGGATGACGCCGCACCGCCCTCGTCCGCGCCGGAAGCGGTTTTCGCGTTCTTGTCCTTGAGCGTTGTGTGACTCCGCATGTTCGCTCGCGTTGGGGCTTCCACAACTGCTGCGCGCGTTGACGTGCGCGTCGGGGAGACGGCCTCAGCGCGTGCGCAGTAGTGCCCCACAAGTTGCCGCACAAGAGCACCGTCGTTGGCGCTCACTGCGGCGGCAATGCAGACGTGCTCGGTGGAGGACATCCCAGGGGCGGCAGCTTGGGGCGTTTCCTCCGCATCGAGGTCGTCGTTGTACTCGGCAATGAGGTTGAACACCTGCTTCGTCCCTGCGGCTGCCGGTGCGCCCGTGTCGGGCTGCGTCGCCGCTGTCGAAGTGGTGCCACCGCCGGTACCGCCGTTGCCAGGAGCCGCGGTGTAGCACGCCTCGGAGGCCTCCTGTATTGCGGGCAGCTCGTGTAGCGCAGCTCAGCGGCGGCACTGTCCACCGCCATGTCAGTCGCGCCACCGCCCAGCCGCGGGCTAGCAGCCGTGGTTTTGAGGAATGTGGGCTTCCTGATCCCGTCCTGCAGCTGTCCTATCCGATGGGCACCGCGCTTTCCAGCGGCGGTGGCCATGGAGCGTGCTCGACGGTGGCTTCGCTGGATGAGCTGATCGAGCAGGAATGGATTGATGCGGTCGTCGACGCCCGTTTCGAGCAGCGCGGCAGATTTGACAGGGGCCGTGCCCACCAGCGTTGGGGAGGCGATGGGGGAGGCTGCGTCGCTGCTGTCACCACCGCGCGGCACGGCGGTGCCGGTATCATTGCCATCGGTGTCGTCCTGCGCCGCATCAGGTAGGCTGTTGAGGCGGATGTGCCGCACAAAGAGACCGGTGGTAGCGGCTTGCAGGGCCAGCACGTCGGCCGCGGTGCGTTCGCTGTCGTGTGCATGGGAGCCCTGCACATGAGGCAGGTACGAGTCTCTGGCCAGTGAGGGGCCAAGGCCGACGTACTCGAGATGCGACGATGGCGCTGCCGCTGTGGCAGCGACGCTGTTGCGCGTGAGCGGTGTACTGAGTGGGATGGATGAGGTGGCCGTCGCAGCGGCGACGGCTTTGACAACCGGCACCAATATCCTGCTTACCGCGGCCGCCTCCTTACGCGGCCCTGCGGCCGCGCCGTTGCCTCCGTGCTGCGACCGCTGCCTTGGTGAGGTCACCACGGCGGGAATCCCCGCGCGTGGTGGAAGGAGAGCACGCTGTGCCGACGCAATGGACGCGGCAGAGACGCTTGCGCGGCTTTCTTTCCTGAACGATACGGTGCTGTCCCTGCCAGTCGTGGAGGACATGACGGACCCCACATGCAGCGGCGGCGATTGGGCCGGCTGCTCCTGCAGAAGGGTGGGCAGCTGCTGCGGCATCGACGGAAGCGCGAGCTCGGATCGGGCGCGAGGGGGAGGGGGGGGGCAGTGCGTGCGTGTTGCCCCCCCCGTGTATGGGCACGGATACAAGGGAAGTGACAGGCACGCGACTCTCGGCCTCGACGGAGGACGGGCGAGCGGCCGAAAAAGGTCTATGCGTGTGCGTGTGCGTTGGTGAGCGCCGTCTTCTGCACCACGCTTGCGCCTTGCCTGTTTTGTGCTTCTTCTGCTTGGAGTTGTGTGCCAGTGCGCTTGCGCGTGTGCGCCCACGGGGGAAGAGGAGGAGGAGGAGGGGGGGGGTGAGGGATCAGGCAGAAAGGATGTGGGGTGGTGTTGGTGGAGCAAGAGATGGAGGGCTGATGGCTGGGCACAGGCCCCCCACTCCTTGACACCTGTGCATCTCTGTCTGTCTATGTGTCTGCACGGAAGTATGTGCAACCCATCACCGTCGGACAGTGCGCGGGTCGCCGCTCGGCCCATCTGCTCTCCCTTCGTCTCTTTCTCTCTCTCTCCTTCGGTGCCTCCGTGGGGTGGGGCGTCATGTGAAGAATACGACCCGCTGCACAACCGCCACCAGCGGTCGTTCTCCCTCCCCCCCGCCCCCAGAGGGAAAGCCCACAGCTGCCACATGGCCACCCAAGGCGCGACGAGCTTTTGTAGGCGTACAGGAGGGCAGGGGCCCTACAGATCGGTGCCGACACGCGCCCCACCGAGGCACGCACACGCCATGTCCAGCATGTGCGTCGTGAGGACGTCAAGCAGCGCCAACTCGCACCGCGCACAGCAGCGTTGTTCCACGGTGCTCAACGGACCGACGTGCCACCGCCGACGAACTCCCGCAAGCGGCGCGCGGCATCTGCGAGGGCGGGGCTGTCGGTGGGCGTCTTCTGGACGTCTGTCGTGAAGGACATGAGCTGAATCACCAACGATGGCTGGAACACGTACATCTTGGGGTCGGCGATGTACTTATCTTGCGCCGCAGCGTCGTCGGCTAGGCAGCTGCTGATGTGGGTGTCCACTTGCCACGTCATGGGCAGCGACAGGTCGAGGCAGCGCTGAGCGGAGGCAGCATGCACCACATACGCGGTGAGCTCGCGGTGCCCGTCGTACGCTAGGCGGATGCCGTCCGCTATGTACGGCCGCGGCGCCTTGCCACCCGCGAGCAGATCGAGGCCACCCATGTGCACGACCCCCCAGTCAGCCGGCACCCGTGACCAGCGCTCCGCCAACTGGCGGGAAAACTGGTGATGGAACTCAAGGTCGTCCTCGAGGATGAGGGCGCACTCACGATGCTCCGCTACCACCCGCTGCCAGACCGCACGATGGGAAAGCGCGCAGCCGATGGCGCCCTTCGTCAGGTCCATACCGTAAAGCTTCTGCTCCGTGGGGAGTTGGTAGCGCTGGTAGCCTCGGTCAGTGAGCACCCCGTCCCTGTGCAAGCCTGCAACATCGAGCTCGTGTCCATCGATGCCGCTGACGCGCGTCACCTCCACGCCGGGCTTTAGAAACTTCTGCAGCCTCGCCCGCTTCACCTGCTGCTGCACATGCGCCCAGCGATCAGGTCGCCTGTCGAGGTTCAGGACGTAACAGGCGTCGAAGATCGTGTGCCAACGCCGGCACGCGCGCAGCATTACACTGAGCGCCACGAAGGCGAGAAGCAAGACAAAGGAGAGTAAAGACAAGACCACCGGAGGCACGCTCGCTGAGGACGGCTGTGCACGTGTGTGTGTGTGTGTGTGTGTCGCCGAGCGCGAGACTGAGAAGGCGCGTGCGCGCCGGGGCGAGCGTGAAAGGAAGCGGACCACGAGAAGAAAATGAGTTGCCAAAGGCTCCGGCGAGGAGAGGGAGGAAGAAGCACTGCCGCCACGCGTCACAGCACCGCCATGCTCCCTCACCTCGCTCTCTCTCTATAGATGTGCAGAGCGAGCGCGAGAGTGAGGGAGAGACATCAGAGATGATCTGTGTTGGTGGGCGCGTGTGTGTGTGTGTGTGTGTGTGTAAGCTCCTGGTGTGTCGTTCCATACGTCAGAGGGCGGGTGCGTGATGCGTTCTAATGAGTTGCCTTGTAGTCTCCCCACTAAAGCGTTTAATGCGCATTTCAGCTCACGGCTGCTGCCTCACATATCTATATATATATAGATATATCACTATATCGATATATATATTAACCGTGGTTACGCCGTCCTCTGTGAGCGCGGGCGTGTGGGCGCGGCCCGCGTGCGGTCTGCGCCTTCGCGAGACCGGCGGAGGGAGCGGGGCAGTCTCGTCGCGCCACCGCAAGCCTGGCCCCCACGTCCGCCGAACGTACTGGTCGCTGCCATCGCGTGCGCACAACGCCCCCCTCCCCGGCTCGTTCGTGCGAGGTGAAGGGTCCCTGATAAGGGCGCTCATGTTGCCCCTCCATAAAACAACAAGTTAAAATCGGCGCCTTCACGCCTCTCCGCTGCCTCCGTCGTTGTCTTCACCGTTGCCGCATTCCACCGTTTCGGGCACCGCTGCTGCCCCTTGGTGACGCCGACGCGGCCCCCAACCCGGCGCGTTCGGCACAAACTTGGCCACACCAGTGACGCGACCGCGAAAGTCGTGTGCCTTGTCGTACGTGAAGTCCGCCTCCGCCAGTGGCGTCACCAACAGCGACCGAGGTGCGGTGGACGCTGCCGGGGCCTTCTTCTCCTTGCTCTTGTCAGCGCCATCCTCGATCGCTGCTTCGCCGACTGGATCCAGCGTGTCCTGCACCGTCTTCCACTGCAGCATTACCCGGAACAGCACCTCCGGTGGGCAGTCCGTCTTGAGTCCCGCGGCGGCACAGTGCACCTGGGTGCAGCGGTACCCAAGCCGCGCCAGTGCGCCAACAATGCACGGCGTTGGCGGGCAGCGCACCCTCACGTAGGACGCGACGTCCGGCAGCAAGTAGAAGAGAGGGCAGTCTGGCAGCTCTTCGAGGGCGATGCGGACCAGGCCGGTGATGCGAGCCTCCGCGTTCAGTCGCCCCTCGCTGGCGCGTTCCTGGAGCAGCGCGAGCAGCTGCTCGAGAAACTCACAATTCTGCGTGGGGGCTGCATAGAGGGGGCCGGAGAGAACGATGCTGCTGCCGCACACCGGACACGCCGTTGCGGCTGCTGTCGACGTCGCGGAGGCGGCGCTCGGCATCTGCTGTAGTGTGAGTGGTGTGATCTTGGGATGGCTATGGCGACTCGGCGAGGCGGGGTACACCTCCGTGCGAACACCGTCAACGTCGTGTGCCACCGCCTCGTCATCGTCGTTGCCGTCCCGCACGCGCTTTGAGAACCGACGCGGACGAGGATGCGTACGCGAGTCCTCCGCCGCGCCTTCGGCTGTCTTGCCTTCCTCCTCCTCCTCATCTGCGTCGCTGTTGGCGCGTCCTGCGCGAGCGCGCCGCTGCCGGCGGCGCTCCTGCCGCGACGGCCGGGGCTGCCGCGCCGTCGCCATCGGCCGCACCCAGAATGCTGAGCAGCTCGAGCACTGCAGCTGGTACCCGAGCTTGCAGGCGCTGAGCTTCGTCTCGGCCGGCTGCTTGTAGACGCGAAAGAAGCAGCGCACGTAGAAGTCGATGTGGAGTGACAGCAGCGGCACAATGAATTTCTGGTGCCGGTTGGCCACCCGCTCGACGCAGGCGAGCAGCGTGCGCACCGCGGCCTCGTGACAGTGGGCGGCCTTGTAGGGCATCGAGCTGTACTTGGCATGGGCGGTGTCGGCGAAGTTGCCGCACAGGATGGCACTATCTGTGCTCGTCACCAGCATCAGCCCGCCCTCTTTGATACAGCGAAAGGCGCCGTCGAGGAAGGGCGACGCGGAGCCGTATGGATCAAGATCGACGACGTCCATCAGCTCCTGCTGCAGAAGCGGACGCAGCGACGGCGTCGTCGATGTCTCCGCGGGTGCGTCGACGAGGCAGACGCGCTTTCCTGGGTGCACGTTGCTGTTCATCGCCAGCCGGAACATTAGGTCGTTGGCGTCGTCAAGGTTCGGCAAGATGGCGCCGCCGGCGCGCACCCCAACTCTGGGCGACGCACCAGTCGCCGACTCACCCGTCTCCGCCTCTGCCTCGCCTGGGTAAAGTTCGATCGCGGCGGCCGGCATGTTCTCCATCAAGGTTGGGTACTGAACCGGGACCCCGTTGTACGCGCAGTTGCGCACGATGCATTCCACCGCGTCCGCGTCCATATCGTTGGCGATGATGTAGCGCACGTTGGTGATCTCCTTGTAGTAGCGAATCGCCCGCAGCCCCGTGGCGCTGAGGGCCTCGAGGATAGTGATCCCCTCCCTTGTGCCACCGCGGCGCCGCGGCTCCGTCAGCCGCAGTCGCGAGAAGACCTCGATAACGCTGATGCTCAAGTCCCGGTTTACCACTTGCGCCGGGTTGTAGAAGACGGCCTGGTCCACCAGCTGGTTGTCGGCCTCCTCGTCGCTGAGGTTTGAAGCCGGCGCAGGCGCAGCCGAAGACGTACATGTCTTCTTCTTCGGCGGCGGCTCCAGCACTGCTGTCGTCCCCTCCGTGATCTTCGTAAAGCCGGCCGGGGATTCGCGCGCGACGGCGTCGCAGTTGAACTGACCGGACATCACAGACATCTGTGTGCGAACGGTGGCGCAGCTGACGCACGCACCGCGACGGTCGAAGTGCGGGACGTTGAGGGGTGAACGCCTCAGCGGGTGTCAGGGCGCCGCTTGATGTCGTCCGTACACAGTGGCGATACGGACCCCTTTCGTTGTTGGCTCTACTGGTCTGGCGGCGCCCCACATGTGTGTGTGTGCGTGTGCGTGTGCGTGTGGGTGTGGGTGCGAGAGAGGACGAGGGAAGAGGGGGCGAGGGCGGAGGCACGACTGGCGACGCTACAAGGAGCACACATACGCGAAAAGGCAAGAGAAGCCACACGCTTCGCTTGCCGTGAGCCATCGTGGATGTAACGAAGCCGCGTGCAGAGCGTGTGCTCTCTCTCTCTCTGTGTGTGTGTGTGCGTGCGCGCGCCCGTAGCCATGCGTACACACAGCAGCAGCAGCAGCAGCAGCAACGAAAGGGGAAGAGCTACCAGTACTTGGAATGATCAGCAAACACGCGTATACTACATCGTAGAGTCATGCAACGGGCCCACCACAGATATGGGCAACATACGAGCCACAGAGCAGCAACAACGCCACCACCGTCACCATCCCCATCAGCGCGAGCCACACACACACACACACACACACACACGGGCACAGATGTCGTGAGCGGCGCGCCAGCGTGTACATGCAGTCACCCGTCCAGGCAGACCTTCGCACACGCAGGCCATATATATATATATATATATAGCCACCATGGATGCTGATTAGGACCTGCAGGAATAGTTGAGGAGAGCGAGTGAAGGGGCCACACTTTTCCGCCCCCCAATCCCTCACTGTCCCTTCCCCATCCTTGACTGCCGCGCCAACAGCTCAGAGCGACTTGTAGTGGATGACACGCGCCCCCTCCTCCTCGTACTCCTTTCGGGAGACGACCAGGTGCTGGAAGACGGCCGTCTGCGCGAGCATGGACCCACCCAGCCACGTGCTATAGGTGCGGCACGGCATGTCGCGCACCTGGATCGGCACCACCGCCTCGCTGGGGTGGCTTTCCCGGTAGAGCTGCCGCACCTCAGATTCGAGGCGGGCCTTGAGCCCGGGGAAGGAGGTGGAGCCGCCGGCCAGCACCATGTTGGCGTAGAGCTGCGGCCGCAGCGCCGCCTCGCAGTTATTGACAGCCGCAAACGGCAGCCAGCTGATCCCCTTCTCAAAAGATGGGCGGAACAGGTCGCCCATGTCGGTGCGCACCTTGCAGCGGGGCTCGTAGGTGCTGCTATCCTTGCCGTTGCTGTCCATCAGGGCAAGCAGGGAGTAGTTGAAGAGTACCTCGGCCGTGTCGTAGCGCTCCGCCGTGAGCGGGATGCGCTGCCCGTCGGGGAGCAAGAAGTCTTCGGTGGCACCCATCGCGGCCGAGGGTGTGAGCCCGCCGTCCACGTCGAGGTGTTTCTCTGCAGCGGGTCCAATGAAGGACTCCTTTGCTGTCACGGCCGTGGTTGCGGTGGCTGAGCTCGCGCTGTCGGCGCTGCCCTTGATTCCTCCGGTGAGTTGCGTGCTTCTGCGGCTGGTCGCGCTCTCAGCAGCCGGCGATACCCCTGCCGAGGTCCCGGATGCGGGGGTGTAGATGTCACCGACCGCCCCGCGCTGCGCGTGCGCGCTGGGCCGCACGTAGCACAAATCCTCCTTGGCGCCGTTCAGCAGCTCCTGCTCGGTCGCCGTGCCGAGAGCGTAGCCCTGCTCGCGAAGCAGACCGCCCAGGTACCGGGTGAGTGCCGCGCCGGCGACGGGGCTCTGCGTGACGTGCCGCACTAGCGCATAGCCTTCGTGGATGGGGACGGCGTGTGTGACGTCCTTGCCACTGTCCACCACGAGTCCCGTGGTGAGCCCGTAGCTGTACAGACTCAGCACCTGGGAGGTGCCGAGGTAGAGCGAGTGCGCGTGGAAGGTCTCCATCATGATCTCCAGCGTTCGCTCACGCTGAGCGGCAGGGGTGTTGACGGGCTGCGTCAGCAGGAAGCAGTGCGTCTCTGGCGACACGCGCAGCTCGTTGAAGAAGAGATGACTCCACAGCTTCTCCACATCGCCCCAATCGTTGATGAAGCCGTTGCGGATCGGGTGATGCACATCCAGGATACCCTGCTTCAGCAGCGCCTCCTCGCCCACCTCCTGCTCATTCATTCCAGCTGCCATGGCGATGCTGCGGTGGCGTGGGTAGCCGACGAGCGTCGGTACATCGAGACGCGGTCCCTTCTCGCCGCCAAAGCCGGCGCGGGAATGGAAGGAGCCGCAGTCGAGCACGACCGCTGCAGTTGACACGTTATAGTCCATGGAAGAAGTAGAAAAGGCGCCGCGCGCTACTTGTGCCTGTGCCGAAGGAAGGGTAGATGAGGCGTTCGGGACGCACCACAGCTGTAGCGCTGAGCGTCGACGTCGCGGGAGCGATGCCGAGGGAGCCGTGATCGCTCTGAGGTGTGTGTGTGTGTGTGTGTGCGCGCGCGCGCGTACGTGACAGAGAAAGACAGAGAGGAGGTGCGAGGAGATGATGGCGAGGATACAGAGATAGAGGGAGACAGAGGCATGCCATACGCATCGTCGTCTTTACACCGGCCGAGGGGCGCGCGTGTCTTATCCACAGCAACGGGAAGGCTGGTGATGCTGTTTCAATGAGAGAGAGGGAGAGAGAGAGTGACGCACGCGAGCTTGCCAGGTTGTGACGTACGTCTACATGTACACGTGTGCATGCGCTTCGATGCCGGTGACGCGGGTGGTGAGCGAGAGAGAGAGAGAGAGCAATGCTGATAGCGGTCATGTCGGCGTCATAGACAACCCTTAGTGTGCGTGTGTGTGTGGGGGGGGGGGAGGGGGTCGGAGTACATCACCAAGCGGCGCACCAGCCGATGCGATCATCGGCACAAGGTGAAACACGCACACGCACACACATGCAGTGCTGGTATGCAGCCGCAGCACTTCCAGCAACTATACATTATCGTACGCGGTACTGGCAAGGAAGAAGGACAGAGGTGGGAGAGACGGGAGGAGGTCGACCTTGGCGGAAGGGGCGGGTGTGAGGTGCATGCAGATTTGCGCGGCTGTGTGCGTCCGACGAGGCAGCTTCGATACCGTCTCTCTACACAACCCGTGCCTCCTTTTTGAACAATATATATGTATATATCTCCTCCTCGTGGCCTTACGTGGATAGCCCGGAGCCGTGCTCGCGTGTCCACACATCGTACTTGTCGAGGTCTGCTACCCGGACACTGCTGCGGGTGCACGCAACACTCGCTTGCACATCCTCGAGCGTCGCGGCTGGCGGCCTCAGCGGCTCGCTCGGCAGCCGCGCGTGCGCGTTGCGGTCGTTGCCTGCAGCCTCAAGCTGAGAAATGAGCTTCCGCACCGGCCGCATCATGGCCTCACGGCAGACGACGTCGATATCAGCACCGGACATGCCCTCCGTTAGCGCGGCGCACGCCTCATAGTCCGCGTCGGATGCGAAGGAGTTGGGCAGCAGGCGACGGAACATGAGAACGCGAGCGTCGCGCGTCGGAAGCGAAACGAGGATGCGCTTCTCCAGCCGGCGCAGCATCGCCGTGTCGAGGTCCCATGGCACGTTGCTTGCCGCTAGCACAAACACCACCTCGCCGCCACGCCGCTTGGAGAGGCCGTCCATCTGCGTCAGCAGCTCCGTCTTCATACGGCGCGACCCCTCATGCTCGCCGTCGCTCGACCTTGCTGACATCAAGGAGTCAATCTCGTCGATAAAGATAGTGCTTGGCGCGTAGTGGACGGCGAGGTCGAAGAGCATGCGGACGAGCTTCTCCGAGTCACCGCGCCACTTGGACACGACGGAGGAGGCGGCTATGTTGAAGAAGGTCGTGCGGCACTCCGTCGCGACGGCCTTGGCGAGGAGCGTCTTGCCGGTGCCGGGCGGCCAAAGAGAAGAATACCTTTCCACGGGCGCAGGATGCCCTGGAACAGCTCCGGGTACTTGACCGGCATCACCACGGCCTCCTGCAGGAGGTGCTTGGCGCTTTCCAAGTCGGCAATGTCGCGCCAACGCACGGATGGATTGACGTCGAGAATCTCGCGCAGAATCGTGGCGGCCAGCTCGCTCAACTCGCTCGTCGGAAACGGCGGCAGCGGCTTCAGTATGCGGCGGCTCATCAAGGACCCGAGGGGGTCCTCTGCAGCATCATCGGAGCCCTCGCCATCCCTGGCGTTGCCTCTTCGACCCTTCTCGCCCTCGCGTCCGGAGGTGTGGGCGGCAGCGGACTCGCCCTGGAGAGACAACCCAAGCGCGCTGGTGTCCCCGTTGGGCGCCACGGCGCGCTTGTCGCCGTTCGCTGAGCTGCTGTCGCCGTTCGCCTGCACATGGCTGAGCGCGCGCGCGAGGTTTGTTGGCCGCAGGTGCGGCGGCGGCTTTCCTACAGAGGACAACGAGGGTGGCGATGACGACGAGGTCGCGGCGCGAGAAGCAGGCGCGCCTTTGCGCGTCCGTGAGAGCACCCGCTCTCCGCTTTCAGGGCCGACGCCGCCAACGCCGTCGGCGTCATCGCTGCTGCCGCCGCGGACGCGGTACAGCTTCGGCGCACGCTGGCATTTGAAGGCGTAGTACTCCTCGTACTCCTGGACAACAGACAGCAAGTCGATGTTGTCAGCGGCGCTGAACTGAGTGAGGGAGATGCGGCTTTCCTGCTGGAGCGCCTGCAGAGTTTGGTGGTACCCCTGCTCCAGCAGGAACTGCTCGACGAGCACGATGACACCCTTGACTCGTCGAGCGCGCAGCTTCTCTTCCTCCTCGCGGGCGAGCTGCTGCGTCTTCATGTGCGCTAAACTCGACCCCGGCGCCGGCGCTGGCGTGTTCGAGAGTGGTTGCAAGTGACGCATCGTGTGCGCGTGCGCGTGCCGCAGCACCCCCTCTGCCCTACCCCTCCTTTTACGCCCTCGACTCTCTACAGCGCCGTGGGTCTCGGCGCGTTGCTCCCTCCGCTATGGAAGGCAGACGATCCTGCGCCTGCTGTGCAGATGTAGATGTGTGCGGGTGCTTGTGGAGGGTGAGGTGGCCCGTGGCCGCGGCGAAGAGGTAGAGAGGTACACATGCTTGCCACTGCTGAGGGCGCCGAACGCGCCAGAGGAAGAGGGGTGGGGCTGGGGAGGCTCTCTCTCTCTCACGAGGACGGCTTTCGCAGACGTTGTTTCATCAGGACCGGCGCTTGCCATCCTGCCTCTCGTGATGCGCGTGTGTCTGCCCATCCGAACTGCTCAAGGCCACGCAAAGGAAGAGGGCAAGAAGGCGCTGAGTGACCGGCACCGTTGCATCTGCCTCCGGCTGTCCTCCCTTAACTCCTCCCCCCCCCCCCGCCGCCGCCGCCGCCCCCGCCGCCGCGCCCACATGCATACTTCGGCAACCGACGTGGAAGCATCAACAGTTATCACGATCACATGCACAAGCCACAGACACACAGTGCCTGTGCGTGTGTGCGTGTGTGTGGCCTCGCGAAGCTTTCGTGTATTTATGTAGTTTGCTGCGCATTCTTTTTACCGTACGGGCTTCCTTATAAGCTTGAAGGAGGAGAGAGTGTGTTGGGTGGTGGCGGCGGCCCCATTCCGCAACGCGACGCAGTTCTGCATCTGCTCACAACCACGCACGCACACACACACACACACACACGCACACACACACCCGAGAGACGCATGACACGGATTACGCAGACAACCACACGAAAGCGAGCGAGCGAGAGGAAAGCGCAGTGGCACGTTGGTGGAGCACAACAAAATCAAGCGCGCGCGCACACACACGCACACTGCCGTATTGATGTAAATCCCCACGACGCGGAAGAAACAGGAAGAGGGGGAGGGGGCCGCCCGCCACCTCCGCAAGAGGAAACCACCTCGCCGAAGAGTCAGATCCACCCCACAATCACACGACAGAGTCGCGCACCAGATGCCCAAAGACAGCCCGCCCTACCGCCGCTCCATCGCCACATCCCACACACACACACACAGTGCAGCCAACGAGGGCAGGCGAAGGCTTCCGGCCAAGGCAGGCAAGCAGGCAGAAGCGCCGGGGAGGGGATGTGCAGGGGCATCGCACGCTGCAACGTCATCCGCCCGTCATCCCTCCCCCTCCCCTCCGCCCGCCCCCGTACACACACTAGGTTTTATCCTCGTCCATCGCCGCCGCCATTCGCAACCCACCCCCTCCTTCCAGCGGAAGGCGGCGGCGGGGAGGGGTGGTGGTGGTGGTGGTGGTGGTGGTGGTGGTACACCGCGCTTACGCCTTGGGCAGCTTCGTCTCCATAACCGGGGCGAGCGTGACGAGATCGGCCAGCACCCACTTATACGATTCGTCCATGTACATGCACATGAGCTTGCGCGTCGCCGGCGGGGTCTGCGAGACGTCATCCGGGATGCCAATCATGCGCCCAATCGCCTTGGAGAACATAAACTCCACCGGTTTCCCGGTCACCATGCGCATAACGAAGTCGAGAAGGCTCGCCAGCGGCCTCGGGCTGCTCGACGCGAACACGCGCGCCGCCGCGATGCGCTCGTACTCGTTCTCGTAGCCGACGATGCGCTTGTAGAACCACTCAAAGTTGTAGGCGTACCGTTCCGGTGGCACGACAACGTCCACGGTGAGCAGTGCGCACGCATGGGCCGAGGCAGGAATCGGTGGCAGCATATTGCCGTTCACCTTGATGTATACAGAGTGCGTCTCCTCCTCCTCCTCCTCTTCCTCCGAGCTTTCTTTGGGCGCTGCAGTCTTCGCGGTGGCCTCGTCAGGTACCGCTGCCGCAGCGACCGTTGCCGTGCTTGCACTCTCCCTCGAAAAGTCTTTCGGCTTCACGCACGTGACTTGAATGCGTGACGCGGTGCCAGACGACTTCGCGCTATCCGCAGCTGATGCCCCGCCGGCACCAGCAGAGGCCGAGCTCCCCCAACTGTGCCTTGCCTCGTCCGTGGACGCTGCCGCTGCCGCGGCTGCAGTGCTGGCGGCCGTGGAGCTGGTCGGCGTAAGCGTACGCGTGGCTTTGTTCACGACGAATGTGTGCTCCTCTGCCGTGGTGCGGTGCGCGTTGGCGTCCGTGTCGGTGTGCACCTGAATCATGCCGGTGTCAAAGTCATCCTCGTCCACCTTGCCGGCCGCGTCCGCCTTCTGCGCACTCCCTGCAGCACCACTGCCGGCCACGTTTGCAGGGTCCAGCTTTCGCAGATAGTCGTTGCTGAAGGTCACGTCCACCTCGGCGCCGACATTGTCGGAGTTAAAGTACATGCGTGCCTTGCCCAAGCGGGCGAAGATGACCAGCTTCGAGTCCAGCACGTAGTCCGCCGGCGAGGCGATGCTGCTCAGGTTCACCTGCTTGTCTTTATGCAGAAGCCAAATCTTGAAGATGGACTCCGCCAAGTGCCGCGAGACAGGGATGAGGGAGGCGATCGTAGAGACGACGTTACGAACGAGCGAGTCCTGCAGCTTCGTCTTGGAGGAGGAAGAGGAGTCGTCCTTGCCATCCCCCTCCGCCTTCGACGCCAGCGATGCCGCCGCCGCGTCGCAGCGACTCTCGGGCTTAAACTCCTTGTCTAGCAGCTTCGCCGCCTCATGCGCGGCGGCAATCATCTTGGTCGACTCGGTCCTCCCTGCCAACGGTTGCCCATGCTCGAGAAAGGCGCTGATGACGACGGCGAGGCTGTAGTAGGCCTGCTTCGCACCGATGAGAAACTCCTCCTGGGTGCAGCCGTTGACGCTCTTGGAGAAGTTGTTGAAGGCGCGCACCAGCTCGTCGTCCTCGGTGAGCTTGACACCAATGGTGCGGATGCCAGAGGTGGCAGCACCGCCGCTGTTCGCCGCTGCCGCGGAGAGCTGCTCTTGCTGCTCCACGCTGCCTTGCGCACGGGCGGCGGCGTCGGCATTCTTCTCGTTGGCTGCGAAATATCGTACCGCCTTGGCGGTTGCCGTGCCGGGTGTCGTGGACACTGCTGCTGCCGCAGCTTGCTTGCCCTTGTCAGCACTGCCCTTTTCCTCCCCACTACGGGACGCGTAGCAGCGACGCTGTTGATATATCAGCTGACAGCATGGGGGCAGGAGCGAGGCAACCGCGGAGGTGGAGGCTTTGCTGGGCGCCCGCATCGCGCTCGGTATCTGCGCCACGACAGGGGACGCCGACAGAGCGGCCGCCGCCATGCAAGTGACACGCCGGAGCATGCTGCGAAGCGAAGGAGGAGGAGAATGAAGCGCGACTACGCGGTATGCTCTCTAGCCCCGCGCCCTCTGCTGTGCCTGTGTCTCTCGATGTGTGTGTGTGCCGGCGTCGTGGGGAGGAAGCTGTGGGGAGGAGGAGGAGGGGGGGGTGAGGGGAGGGCGATGTGGTTGATGACTGTCGCGTTGAGGCGGACTCGCGAGTAATGTACGCAGACGAGAGGGGTGGGGGTGGGGGCGGGGGCAGCAAACAACGGCGCAGGTGCAGACGCGGTGGTTCGCCCTCTCGCTATATACGTATTTGGAGAGGGGAGCGGAGGGGCTTGCTCGCTCGCTGTTGTTGTTGCGGCTGCTTGCTGCCTTCGATTCGGGAGTGGGCGTGCGCGTCGACGTATGTGAGGCACACATGCGAAACACACTTTCTCACAACGAGCAGGCAAGAGAGAGAGAGGGAGGGAGGGAGGGAGGGAGGGCGGAGATGTTGGTACCCGCCATGTCCATTTCTATGTCATAAAGCACTACTTGGGCGTCAAGTCTCGCCCACCCCCACCATCCGCGTGGTGCGAAGCAGCAGCAGACACACACGCCGGTAGAGCAGGTCACCTCACAGCCGCTCCCATTGTGCCGGCGGCCACGCGGCGCACGCCCCTCTTCGGGGTGGCACTCGGGCCTCCCCACACCAGCAGTGGGCCCTGTGATACGACCGCAAGGAGGGGTGTGTCCTCCCCTCACTCCCCAACGTCATCAGGGCGAATAGAGCGATGTCAATGAACAACAACAACAACACCAAAAAAAAAAAGAAACGAGGGAGGTGGCGTGCCTGCGTGCGCTGTTGGGGCAAGCAACGACAGTCGCGGACTCACGGAGGCACACCATTGCGCCTATCCGCCACGAGAAAGCACTGAGAACGGTCAAGCACATGCGCAAGAGGCAGAGCGCCACTCTGCACCCGCCTAACAGGGATGGAATAGGTCGACTTATAAGTGGGAGGCGTCATGAGTCTTAGCGACGCGTGCTGGACGTTCATCCACGCTGGCAGGCAGCAACGGTCGACAGCGTTGCTTCTCCTCAATCTCAGCCCCATTCCAGCGCCGCTCCAGCAGCTCGCCGCGGGAGATGCCGACGGCGTCCATGATGACCACCTCCTCCTCCAGTGGTGTGCGCATCGCGCGGCACGACATCTCGCGCGCGGCGCGGTTCTGCAGATAGGTCACCTCCTCCATGTACGCCTCGTAGCGGAAGGCGCACCGCGTCTGCGGCACGTGCGACCGCGCCACGTCGTTGCCCGCCACGCTGCGCAGGTAGTAGAGTGGCCCAAGCCACTCCCTCTTGCGCGAGGCCGGGAAGCCCGAGGTGCGCACGCTGTTCGCGGCGAGCTCGCCAATGTCTGCAGCCGACAGGTTCCACAGCGCCTCCGCGGTGCCGTACTCCTCGAGCAGCGGCTGCTCCGTGCGGTGGAAGATGAGGGGGCAGTCGGTGCCGATGGCCACGTTCAGACCGCGATACAGGAAGTTGGGCAGCGGGTGGTCCTTGTAACGGCAGAAAAGCGTGTTGTTCGACATGGGCGTGATGGCGAGCGGGATCTGCGTCAGGTAGTAGAGGTATTGCATCACTGGCCGCTTGTTGAGGTTGATGCCGTGACCGATGCCGTCCGCCAGCAGGAACACGTCCGCCATGTGGTCCGGGTCGCCGCTCTCACCAGCGTGGGGGCGGAACTGGAACGTGTTGAACCCGCGCGCGGCGCGGTAGAGATTCAATGTCGTGATGTTGATCCACATGTAGAACATGTAGTACGCGAAGGGCGGGTTCTCGGCGCTCGTCCACTGCGCCGGAGGGATGTCGATCGTCTGATCCGGCTCCCGATCGCTCTCGTTATCGACGCTGTCAAAGCCAGAGACGTGACTGAGGAAGAAGTGCAGGTACGGGTACTTGTCGGGGTGCAGCGACACGTGCCACAGCGGCTCGAATATGTTGGCGAGCATCTCCTGGAAGCTGCGGAGCTGGCCACTGCGCTGGTACAGGTGGAACAGACGCGGCACCTGGATCATCCAGCTGTTCGTGCGATGCGACACGCCGTGAAGCACGAACCAGCGCGACAGCCGGTCCCACTCGTCCTTGTGCCGGCCGTAGACGGACAGCCGGTTCTCGGTGAAGGTGCCGCCTTCCAGCTCGTTCTGCTTGAAGGCACCACGGATGAGCTCGGCGAAGTAGCGCCCTTGCATGAAGTTCTCTGTTTTGAGAAACAGAGAGCGCAGGGAGGTCATGCCCATCGGGCTGAAGCGGTGGTTGAAGCGGTCGAAGCGGTGGAACGTGGCCTTGCCGGCGTGCACCTGCAGCGCGGCAACGGGCATCTCGGCAAGCAGGTGCGCCACCCGCGCCGCCTTCGCGCTGGCCGCCGCCACAACCTCGTCGCCTTCCGCGGCAAAGCCCTGTGCGGCGCGGCGCACGGTGGTGCTGCTGTCCCCCTGAGCGACTGCCGACGGTTTCGGCTTCAGCTGCTCCCCCAGAACCTCATCGAAGAACTCCACGAGGGTGATCGGGGCACCAGTCTTGGAATCCACGCCGACGACGTCGTCCGGGTGGTCGCGGATTTTGCGCTGCATAAACTGCAGCAGCGACTTCGCCGTCATGCCGCTCGCCATGTGGCAGTGCACGTCCACCTTGACGCAGTTGTGCGCGTCCCCGCACGCCGGCTGCACCACACAACGGCGTGACGTGGCGGCAGCCCGCGCGCGTGCCTCGGCGCTGTCCCCCTCCGCGTTCTCAGCCGCGGTTGCTGTCGCCGTTGTGATTGTGTAGTCCTCCTCGTCATCGTTCGTCAGCGCCGCGTGCAGCCTGTACTTGGACTCGAGCATGTCAAGCCGTTTACTGGCGTACTTGGCGACGGTGGGGTCGGCACTGGCGAGGCGGCGCAGCATGCGTGTGTCCTTCTGGAACTGCGCCCACGTCGGCAACGCTGACGGAGACGACGCAGACACACTGCCGACGTGGCTGTTGTGCTGCTTTGGCTGCCTCTCTTCCACGTTCAGCACACCGTCGCGCCACTTCAGCACCAACGCCTCCGTCGAGTTGCATTGGCTGTCCTTCTTCTTGTCGGGGGCGTAGGGGCTTGCCGTCTGCATGCGCTGCACATACTCAGGACGGATGACGAACTGCTGGTAGGCCTCTCGCGTTGCCATGGCCATCATCAAGCGCTTCGCTGCTGCGCTGGGCCCCACCCGGTCGGGTCCAGAGATAAGGATGCGCGGGTACTGCATGACGGCCTCATGCGCCTGATAGCCGGGCAGGCGCACAAGGAGAGCCGGGTCGTGCTCGAGCTCCAGCGCACGGGTGCTGGCGCTGGTGGCGCGGCGGTACACGTTGACGGAAGGGTCGCTGCCATCGTCGGCGGCAGACGGCAGAAATAGAACGGCACGGAGGCGCGCCTCGTCACTCCTGCTGCACACCGCCCGCAGCTGTGCTGTCGTCGTCGTCGCGCCGCCGCCGCCGCCGCCGCTGCGGCTGCTGCCGCCCTCACGCACCGCGGCAAAGAGCACGTCGAGCTCGTGCTCCAGCGCACAGGCGCGGTGGTGTAGCCGCAGGGGGCTCACTTGGGTGGCAGAGAACTGGCTGTACCGCGCCTGTGCGTGCGGCCAGGCGTACCCGAAGAGATGCCGCTGCTCTACCCGCGTAAAGCACCCGCTGCTCGCCTCGAGGGAGCGCAGGCACATCTCCGTTACATCGGCGTTCGCTAGCCCGCGCTGCTTTGCCAGCTCCTTCAGCTCCTCGCCCAGCGCGTCGTTCGTTGTGTCGTAGAAGAGGGGGTCGAGCGTGGCGACGCTGACGTGCAAGCCGGCCTGCACCGCAAGCGGAACGGCCGTTGTGTTGAGCGTGTGCTTGACCGCGGCGCTGCTGCAGCGGTTGCGTGATGGGGTGAGAAGGATGTGGCGCTGGGAGAGCATGAACAGGTACGTGAGGGGGCTCCACTCGAACGCCGTGGACGGATTCACAACCGCGTCGGCGAGCAGGAGACCGAGAACACTCTCGCCAAAGAGAGTGCGGCTGTTGGCGCCGCCGTGGAGAGTGAACGTGAAGGCGGGTCGGGTGTTCCAAGCCGGCATCGCCGCTGCCGCCGCCGCCGCCGCCTCGCGCGAGGCGGCGGCGGCTGTCGTCGGCTTCTCCTGCTCACCGGAGGCAAACAAAAATGCGTTCACGAGGTGCACGTTGCGCCAGACGTGATACACAAAGAAGGCGTCCGGCGGGGTTAGCGACGTGGCAGCCGTGGCGTGCTCTGAGCCGCTGCTGTTGCTGCCCGGCAGCGGGAACTGACAGCTTGGGCTGCTAGTCGGCGGCATCTCCTGCACCGCGGCGGCGTTGGTGAGGCTTACCGAAAAGCCCGTTGTCCGGCGCAACAGCGACTGCATCTCTGCCACGCGGCGCTCCGTAGAGGGTGGAGGAGCGTCTGCGCCGCTGCCTA
Source organism: Leishmania aethiopica (assembly GCA_003992445.1). Classification (NCBI taxonomy): domain Eukaryota; phylum Euglenozoa; class Kinetoplastea; order Trypanosomatida; family Trypanosomatidae; genus Leishmania; species Leishmania aethiopica. The sequence goes on from RZOE01000070.1 coordinate 328,578, forward strand.
CTGCACCAGCAGCAGCGAGGTAGGCCTCCCAGATGGGGCTGAAGATGTTGTGCAGGACATCCCCAAAGAAGAGCGACCGCGACGCGCGAGAGGAGGATGCGGATGAAGGAGCATGGCCCTCCGCTACCGTGGCATGCTGCTGATGGTGCCGTCGTTGCTGCGGCGCTCCCTCCGCGCCGGCGCTGTAGACATCTTGCACCACATGAAATCGGAAGAACAGACCCGGGCACGACTCCAGCAGCCCACTCATCGCGCACCACCGTGCCAGCCGTGGTAGCTCCTCCACATCCTTGCCGGACACGGTCAGCTCCAGCTCCAGCCGATCGTAACACGTGCCGGAGGTGAGGACACGCGCGAGGATTGGCTGCAGGAGACGCGCCAGCAGCTCGCCTTCTCCATCGGCACCGCCAGAAGTGCTCAGCAGGGGCCGGAGAAGCCGACTGGCATGAGCAGCACGGGGATTATCACCCGAGTCTGCGAGCTGCTGCAGGCTAAGCCATCGGTCCATAGAGTCAGCGGCGTAGCTCGGGCGCAGGCAGAGCCCCTCCTCCGTCACCACTCGCTCCGACATGGCCACGCCACTGCCAAAGAAGCGCCGCACCGCCTCCTCGACGGAGATGCGCGACACTGTGTCCGACGCAGTGCTGCTGTCACTGTCGCCACGTGTCGCTCCTTTCGCGTGCGTCTCGCCGATGGTTTCCTCGGTGTACAGCGGGTAGCTTGGCCGATCCCGGCGCAGCTCTTCGATGAACTTAACCACCGATGCGGCGCTCACACACGTCTCGACGCGGCGCAGGTCGCACTTGGGCGCGCGCTTGATGTCGCCGCCGCCAAAGGTGGGGTGGTACTCATCCTCGCGACCGCCGTTGTAGGCGCGGTAGAGGCTGAAGCGGCTCTGCAGCACCTTGATTCGCGGCTCGCATGCGCTGAAGACTTCACCGTCGCTGATGAGGCCACTGAGACGGTCGAGGCGGCCGAGGAAGGCTTTGTAGCTGAACAGCGGATGCGAGCGAAGCTCGCTCGCTAGCGGGATGACGGCGTCGCCCGGGGACGGAGAGGTAGCGGCCTCGGCTGGCAGGGAGGAGTGCGGCTGCGGTTGCGGCGGCACGGCTACCGTCCGGGATAGGGCCCTCCAGACAGCCGAAGGGACGAGCAAGCCGTCCAGCTCTGCAACGGCGACTAAAGATGGCGTCACAGCTGCTGCTGCTGCTGCTGCTTCGGAGACGGGTGTGCAGCCCTGGAAGAAGTCTACCAGCGCTTTCAAGAGCGGCGCTGCTGCCGTCGCATGCGCGGCGTGCTCTCGGTACATGTGCTTGTCAGTGAAGGTGGAGACGAGCTGATCCGTCGCGCTACTGTGTTCTGCGTCGCGCAAGTGCAGCCCCAGCCGCGTCGCCGCGGAGATGGACTGCACGTCGCCGATGATCTGCAGCGCCTCCAGCACTAGTGGCGCGCCCTTGTGAAAGGCCGCATCTCCGGCGTCGTTGTGGAGGAGGATGTCGTGCCACTGCTGCTCCATCTTTGAAGGACGCTCCCGAAGGTGGATGAGGGTGGTGGCGGCGTGGCGCCGAGCGAGCGATGGTGTGGCGGCGTGCCTCGTGGTGGGTGTGTCGCGATGGAGATGCCCTCGTGAGAGCGGCGCTGAGGAAAGACGGAAAAGGGAAAGCAACAAAATCAAAAGAAAGGCGGGCTGACCTGATACGCCTCATTCCGCGGCCGATGCGCACGCGTTTTGCGGACAACCGCAGCCGCAGCAGCCTCACATTCATGCGCACAGAGGTACACGCACTGCACCCAGGGACCTTCAGCGCGCCGCCAACGGCGTGGCATCTCTCGCCAGGGGTTTGGACTTCGCTTTCGCGGGGCGCGCGAGAGAGCACCAGAGATCGCGAGGGGCGGAGGCATGCGACAGCAGTCCACCCCTTCAGCTGTTGAGGGATCCAATAGTTGCACGGCATCCTGCTGGCCACCTCTGTCGGTCCTGCTTGGCTGGTCACTGCTGTCGACGACACGAGGGAGGTTCGTCCTCTGGGACAACACCGACAGCGGTGCGAAGGGGCACTGGCGCTGCGCAAAGGCCGCACGTGCGTGCGCGTCTGTAGAGAACGAGAGGATGTTAGTCGAGCAGCACGACCCCACCATGCAAGTGCAACTCGACACACACACGCACACACGCACACACACACACACACACACGCACACACACACACGTACACGCACACACGCACACACACACACGCACGCACAAGCAGCCACTGCTTAGAGCGCCACCTTTAAGACGGTTAATCGTAGTGTACAAGGCAACGAGGGCACCATCGTGCCCTCCTATCACGGCCTTCAGCGCCGCCCGTGCGCTGCGCACACATACGCACGAGAGAGAGGTGGCGCGGCGCATCTGACGGGGACTACGCGAAGAGCGGGAACTCATGCTTCATGTCGACGCCCTTGCGCTCCGCTACTTCCTTTCGCCGATTGCGCTGGTACGTCGCCATCACGCGGTCACGCAGTACTTTGAACTCCTCCTCCTTGCTCATGCGCGCTGCGGTGCCGTCTGCGCGTGTCGTGTGCGTGATGGCAGGCGCAAGTCCAAGTCGAGCAAGGCGTTTCTGCTGCGCCAGCCGCCCCCCACCAGCGAGAAGGCGGTGCCGCTCGGCGGCGTCAACACCGCTGTGGACGCGACGGCCTTCCTCACGCTCCAGCGTACTTGCGAGTCGCGACACGGCAGCGTTGCGGTTCGGCACAACGTCGAACACAGGTGGGGCCTCTACCCGCTCACCGTAGCGCACAACGTCGACCAGCTCGTAAAAGTCCCGCGGCTTCCGCTCCACGCCGCGTTTTTCGACGCGGCTCGCGTCCGCCTCTGCTGCCCGGTCCTCGACGTCAGGGTTGAAAGAGATGCGCTTGCGCTGCCGCTGCGGCGCCGTCTCTTCGGAGCCTTCGCCATCGCCGCGGTCGTCGTGGCCGTTTGCGTGCTCGCCTGCTTCAGATGATGTTTCACGGCGACGCTTGCGTGCTTCACCATTGCCACTGTGGCGGCGCGTCTCGGCAGCGGCGACCTCCGCCGCCTTGCGTTGAGACGCGTTCTCTTCCTCTTCCCTCTTCATGCTCCGCAGCTTGCGCTCGAAGGCGAGGTTCACGCGCTCGCGTACATCATCGGCAGTTTCCGCCTCCTCACCGTCACCACCTTTGCCCTTCTTGCGGCCCCGTTTACCGCCGCCGTTGGCGGTCTTGGCGTACTTGTCCAGCTCCTCTTCCATTGCCTGCAGCTGCGCCGCGACGCGGGCCCGGCGCGCCTCCTGCTTACGCTTGTGCTTGCGCTCCTTCTTACGGGCGATGATCTCTTCGACGGAGCGCGGTCCATCGCTGGCGCTGTCCTTGTCCGTGGCGGCGGTCAATCGACCATGGCGGCTGCTCGGTGGCTGCAGGACTGCGCCGACGGAGGCGCTGAGCTCCTCATTCAGAGAGGCAAACTCCGCGTGCTTCTTCGGCTTCTTTGGCATCGATGCGGCGGGTGTCGTGACAGCCGTCGCCGCAGCAGTCCTTGTTGCTCCATCCTCTGCCGCCGCGTGGGCCTCCCCCGACTTTCCACCGCTGCCGCTGCTTGCGGCGCTGGGGCGCGCTTCCGCGTCGTGCGTCTGCCGCTCCTTCTCCAGCGCGGCGCGCCTTGCCTGCTGCCGGGACCGCTTCTCCTGCAGATACTCGAAGATGTGGCGCTGACTGTGCGGAATACTGTCGAGGCTGCCCATCGTCTGTGTCGTCGGCGCCTGATTTGCCATCTTCGCCCGCTTCTGCTCTCGCTGGAACGGCGACAGCTTGGCGTTCTTGTTGCGCTTGTGCGTGTGCGACTTGTGCCGCGGCACGCGATCACGACGGGCCATGATGCGGAGGAGCACGCGCCCACAGAGAGAGAGAGAGAAAGGCGCAGGGGGCGCAAGGCAATGAGAGATGTACACGTATGTGTGTGTGTGTGTGTGTGCGCGTGCGCTGTGCCGCACGTGTGATGATAATACTTGGAAGCGAAGATGGTGGCCATGTGAGCAGAGATGAGGTTGGGCGGATACGGTCCGCCACACAGTGAAGGGGTGCCGTCACGAAGGGGGAGGGGAAGGGGTTGCGAAGAGAAAGAGCTCAAGGGCATCAGCAGCAGCAGTAGCAGCAGCAAGGATTCCGTGAAAAGGCATCTGCTTGCGTGTGTGTGTGCCCTGGAAGGCGCCAACGCCGTACCTGTTGCACAACGAGGCTTCTCTTGCACACACACACACGTCACCGTTCACCACCACCACCACCCCACAAGTGCAGATATGCGCGCAAGCGCGCTGCTTATCCAGCGTTTCTTTTTTTCCTTCATTTTTTTATTATTTTGCAACGTCGAGTCTAATCTGGGTATCGATCGAGGGTGCGCGCACGCCTTCCGCAGCGCGCAACGGTTACCATTACTGCGAAGTGCACAGTGGTCGACACCACTCCGGCACGCAACGCGCCATGAACAGAAAGAGGATGCGAGAATGTGGCACACACACGCACGCACACTCGACCCATACGCCGTTACTGAGTTAACCGGGTCGAATCATCCATGCCGCACACCCATCAACAGGCCAGAAGGCAGACCTTCCCACCCTCACATGCGCGCACGCTCAGGGTGCACCAGCCTACATGCGAGTCGATGAGGAGGCAACGCTGCCGACTTGTGTCTTACTCGTTCACGCTCTCGTTCTCCTGCGCGCGCACATACTCGGCGTTAGTGCGGGAGAGCGGGTCGGAGAAGATGAGCGACACACGCAGACCAGGCTCCAACTCGAACTGGTCCAGCAGCTGTTTCGCCTTGAAGAGCGACTCGGCGTCGCGGAAGACAACGCGGAGGTGCCGCTCATAAAGAGACCAGCAGGACAGGAAGCCGGGAAGGTCGCGCAGACGGCCGCGCACGCGCGGCAGCGGTACCCGGGACGAGAGTGCCGCCACCGCCGTCACAAAGTCCTTCTGGCGACGCGGGAACTGCGTAATGATCGTGGCCGACTTCGACTTTGTCAGCCGCCTGGAGCGTCTGCCACCGTTGTCGGCTTTTCGATCAACGTCGTTCTCCGTCGTCTTACCACGCTCGTGTGCCGTGGCGCCATTCTCTTCCATGCCCTCCTCGTCGCCATCTGGCGCCTCCGTCTTGACTCGCTGCAGAGACGGGGCGTCGGCGTTGCGGCCCTCTTCGTCGACGCGCTGCCGCTTCTCACGGGAAGCAGGCGCCGTCACCGGAGTGGCGGCGCTGCCTTGCCTGTCCGCGTCGGCGTCTTCTGCGACCCCGTTAGCCTCCTCGCTCTTAACACCAGTGACATCGGTGCCGTCCGCGTCGCTGGGCGCAGAACCTTTATCGATGCGCAGCAGCACTTCGTCTGCTTTTCGCCCAGGCAAGTGCACGCTCACGGGCAGGTGCTCCTCGAAGTAGTGCTGCCGGCGCAGCCGCAGGGCCAGCTGCTCGACTGCGCCAACGTTGGCCAACGCCGTCGCCTCCGGGACGGCCTCGGCTGGCGCAGTCGTGCCTTTGTGTGCCAACTTTGCTGACGAGGAGGCTGTCGGCGCCGCCGTTGGCGTGGCGTCTGCCGCCGGCGTTGACGGCCGCCGAGGGGCTTTGGTTAGCTGCATGGGTGCGAAGTCGGCGTTGGCCGGCCCGTAGAGGCTGATCTCGGCGGAACGGGTCTCGGTGCGGCAGCGGACAGCGTAGCTGCAGCCACGCACCGCGCCGATCAGGCGCCGCGACTGCGGTCCGCCCTCGTGAACAAGCCGCTCCACATCCAGCGTTTCCTCGTAGTCGCTGCGCAGGCCGCAGTAGTAGGGCAGGCAGGCTCTGTGCAACTTGCCAAAGTCGTTCTCAGCGTTTGTGATAATGACTGTGTACGTGACCCTGTCGGACTCCTTGGCCTCGGCCTCCGCGCCTCCTCTCTCGGTCCTGCCCTTCGCGTGCACGGGTGCGCGGGGCCCCTGGGGCCGCTTCCCGCTAATGCTCGCGTTGCCGCTGGCGTTGGCCCTTGCAGGATGTGCCGTGCGAGACGTCGAAGGCGAGCCGCCCGGCTTCGTCGAGGCGCTGCCCTTCATTGCAGACGTGGGCGTGCAAGACAAGGGAAGGGGGCGGCGTTGGCGGCAGATGAACGGTGGGAGGGGGGGGGGGGCGAAGGAAGGGGACGATCAGCTCCTACAAATCTGCTTGATGTGAGCACTACGACGTGCTGGTGTGCGTGCATGTGTGAGGTTGCGTGTGTGGGATTTCCGGTGGGGACACCACACGGCAGCGCAGGAGGAGGGGATAGAGAGCGGGGAGTGCAGAAGAGTCCAAGCAACATGCACGCGGAGGGCGGTGACGGTCCGGTGCGGGGTATGTGCGGGTGGGCTGCTGGCAGCAGCGGGAGGAGGACCAGGATGCGCGGGTCGGGCATGTGACAACGACAACAACAGCAAAGAAGATAAATAAATAAATATATACACGTGTATATCCCCGTAAACTGCAGCCTACGCAGACACCCACAGACCCAGCCCCAGGCGCAGACACGCGCAGAGGTGTTGTGGCACGCGATGGTGAGTGCAGATGCGTCAGGAGCAGCAGCAACGATGACGAGCGGGGCAGGCAGGCAGGCAGGCAGGCAGACAGCCAACAAGAGAGGTGGTGGAGAGGAGCCCTGTGCACGCGCGTGCAGACTGGCAGATGCACACGCACACGCGGAGAGAACGGTCAGCAGAGCGTGGGAGGGCGGGGGTGTTATAGACCAACAGCCAGGGACTGCGGCATGAGGGACACACATTCGACACACGCACGCGGTGCCGCGCACCCTCCACTTTACAGCTTCCATCGCTTGCTCTTGTCGCCCCGCCGTAGTCGCCCTCCCCCACCCCACCCCCTCCCTCCGCTTTCCCTACTTCCCATTCTCTTTACACCCCGCCTGCTTCCATCTCCTCCACATTGCAGCACCGTCTCACACCTTTTCGAGACGGTACTTGAGCTTCGACAGGGCCACCAAGTTGTCGCGGGTGTCGAGCATCGAGCGCACCAGCAGTCCAATGCCAAGGTGGAAGAGTGGCTGCCACACGGCCAGGACGTACTCGAGCGCCGCGTTGGTGATTTTCTGCAGCGACAGCACTGACGGCGGCTGCAGCCCAAGATTCGCGTAGGCTCTCTGTGTGGCGCGCTGGCGGTGCACCAAGGCAGCCACCCAGAAAAGCGAGCCAAGGCTTGCAAAGGCTGCTGCGGCGTACAGGGCAACCGCCGGATCCGCCTTGACACGCCGGCGCAGGTGGCGGAGGGCGCCCCGCGGCTTCGCAGCTGGCGCTGAGGCTGAATTGCCCTCCTCGTGGCGGCGCCTATGCAGGTCCCGAGGCTCCGTTCGTGTGAGGTCCTCGACGTTTACAGTAAGTTGGCGACACGCCACGTAGCAGCTGTACCCTGCCCACAACAGCAGCGCAATGCTGTAGAGCACCACCAAGGCGGAGAGGCGTGTCATCGCTCCACCAGATCGCACGCCGACCCAGGCGGCCGTGCGGCGGTTCATGTACTCATGCACGTACTTGCGCTGTGCAGCACGCTGCTCCGCGTCCAGCGCCGCCAGCGCTTCGAGAGGGGCTTGTGACGGTGCTGTCGGCTCCAGTGCAGCTATCGCTGACTCCGGTGAGCCTTGCTTGTGTTGCTGGGCTAGCTGCACGAGACTCGCGGTCGCTGCCATGTCGACAGACACGTCGATCAGCAAGGAGCCGCTCAGCAGGAGGAGCATGTACACCAACGCCAGCATCGCCTGGAGGCAGACAATAACCTTTAATAGCTGCCCACTGCCCCGCAGGGAGCGGGCAAAGTAGGCGATGACCTCTTCCTGCTCACTCGTGCTCAGCACGTCATTGCAGTTGATGAGCGCCTTGGCCTGCTGATCCCTGTCGGTGAAGTGGTGCTGGCATTGCCGGTAGCGCATGACTCTCAGAGAAATGGCGGAAGGGATGGCGCGAAGAAAGTCGCGACAGCGCCCCCCTCCCTCCCCTTCTCTTCTTGGCGATTTCTGTTGCGCTACACACCAGCAGTCGTGATGCGCGCCTGTGCGTGTCACGGTGCGCGTGCGCACGCACGCCCCCTCCCCCTCCCTAAGCGAAAGACACCCACGCAAGTGTGCCCAGGCGCTTCTTCGATGGAAGCAGGAACGGGTAGCACGTGCTTTTCCAGCCAGTGAGAGGATGGGGAGGAGGGCCAAAGACACGGTGTGCCCCCTTCGAGGGCAGGGAAGGCGACACGGCGTGCAGAACGTTAGTGAAGAGAGACTCGAGTTTGTGCAGAGAGAGAGAAGCAGCTGAAGGTAAGAGGACAGTGCGGGAGAGAGAGCTGTTAGTGGTGAGGCGGTAGCGCGCACGTGTGTTTGCGAGCTTGCGTGCGACGACTGAGAGTCGCGAATAGTTCCCCCCCCAGTCTTGCTTACATGACACACCCACACATTTTCAATGTGAGGGCGGTGGCTCCCCCTGCAGGCAACCACCAAGGAGGCGCTCTACTAAGGTCAGGGGAAGCCCCTTCCCCCCTTTCCCTCCCAGGCGCACAAGCACCTTCGCACTGTCACGGTGGCCATAACGCAACTGTGAGCGCGTGCATCTTGTCTGCATGGGTAATGTGCTCGTGTACCTTTCCGCCTCACGTGTGCGCCTGGCTGCGACACGTTTACCGTGTTGAGCGACGACACACACACACACACACACACACACTTCTCCCCTCAGCAGGAAAGGCGGAGATGAAGAGAGGCAAGAGCAGAGGCCAGCAGCGAAGAGAAGTGTAAACGTCTTTGCAGGGAGAGTGAGGGGAGGCGTCGTCGTGGTGTGGATGGCAGCGTACTACGCCCCCCCCCTCACTCTCCCTCTTCAGCCACGCGGCCGAGCTTCTACTGTGCTCTCCCCTCATTATCATCGTCGCCATCGCGGTTGCGCTGCCGTCGGTATGGTCGACAGGCCGATATTGGGGTGCGCGGCAAGCGCGGCGAGGATGCGCTCAAGGAATGACGCCGAGCTGCAGCCACGACCGACCACCATAGTTGGCGTTGCGCGACCGCATCTGGTGGTTCGACGCGGTGGCGCTTCCATGCGTGAGTTCGTACTGCCGATGCGCCGAGTTCATGGGGCTTTCTGTGACGCTTGCCGGGGTAGCGCTCGCGACGCCCGTGGCGGCCTGTGAAGCGCTGTGGCGTTGCCGCTGCACCTCCGTGTCATTACCACCGCCGCCGCTCGCTGTGCAGCTGCGCGGAATGGACACCGTGCAGGAGATGGGGCGTGCCGTTCCCTCACTGCGACGGGTGGCCGTGTAGCCAGTCACCTCTCCTGTGACAGCAGGACCGGCCTGGAGGACATCTGCGGACACCACTGCACGCGACGGCTCCCATGGATAGTGGGACTTGGCGGGCGAAGCGCTGCTTCTGCTCGGCCACAGTTGACGCGCCTTGGAGCCCGAACACCCAGTCGGGATGGTAAAGGCCGGCGGTGTTCGGCACCAGCCAAACCAGAACCGGACGCAACACAGCGAGCTGAGCAGCCACACCAGCGTCTGCGCGACAAAGTACGCGACCCGCCACGCGGCGCCGACGCACGAGCGCGCGGGGGAGTTCTTCACGAAGTGGTGCGACTGCAGTCGATGCAGCTGCTGTAGAAGGGCCCGTGACGAGGAAGTGACCGGATGCCTTGCGCGACCATAGCCGCGGCCGCTTACGGCTCTCTCCCCTTCCCATTCGCCGGCGACGTTGTCTCCGGCGTCGCGCTCACCTGCAGCAACGCCGCCTGAGAGCCACCTCAGGCGCTGCGCAAGCGGTGAGTACCACACGGCGCAGTAGAGAGCGCGCCACCACTGCGCCTCCACCGAGTAGGCCCGTGCCGCGCCGCCCTCGACTAACACCTCCGCGATCAGCACATCCGCATGCACTTGCCAGCACAACCACCGCAGCAGCAGCGCAGCGAGCAGGAGCTGGCCCAGTCGCACAACAGGGAAGAAGGCGCCCATCGCTACCCGAATAGAGCCCTCCGCGGACCCCTGGCAGTCCATTCGGGTCAGCGTGGGGATGTCGATGAGGCCAGTGACTGTCACACGGCCAGCCCCGTCCTCCACGCTGAGCTTCTGAGTAACGCGCATGACCGTCCCTGGCGCGGCAGCAACTGAGGCGGTGTTCAGCCAGTCGTCCATCGCTGACGTGGCGTTGCCGAGCTCGCGCGACCCGCCTGCACCGGCACCCTTGTCCTGTACACTGGACGACGACGAGGACGACCACCACAGCTGCATTCGCCGCGCCAGCGTCCAGACCCAGTATACGTGCGGGTGCTCGAAGAACCACGTCTGCTGTGTGACGCGGTTGAAGTCCTCGAGGTTGTACGCAACGCGCACGTGGGGGTTGAGCAGGATGATCGGCGCTCGCCTGTCCTGCAGGAGGGCAGCGTGCATTACGTCTTGGCAGATCAGGAGACACTCCGAAGCGAGACAGACTTCATCACGCACCAGCGCGTGGCCAGCGACGGTGGCGCCGTAGGAGGGGGTAAAGGCGTGGCGAAATCGCACTGACAGGTGCCGCGCACGGTAGTAGACACTGTCTTCCTCCACGCGCAGCGCCACCGGCGCGGCAGGCTCCACATCGCCTTCGCTCTCTGCCTTGACGACTGATTCCTCGAGACGCATCAGGTCCGGCGCGGTGCTGAGGAGGAGCGTGCGGCTCTCAAGCTGTAGCCGCAGCTGCATCCAGTCCTCGCCGACTGCCGAGGATCGGCGCATCTCGTAGTCCACGGTATGCAGGAGACTCTCGAAGCTACTGCTGCTGTCGCACGTCTCTGGCTTGTAGAAGGGAATGTCTGCCAGCCTAGCTATCTCGCGGCGCATCAAGCTCCACAACACACACACCGATTGCAGACGGCGGGCGAGCACGCGTGTGTAGTAGTGCACTAGCGTTGTTGTGTTGAGCAGGTCGTGCACGTCGCCGATGCGGTCGTAGACCGCACCCGAGGGACGCTGCAGCACATCAGGGGGGTGCGCAGCAGCCTCACTGCGAGCGCCTCCGGCGGCGGCCGGAGCAGACGATGCCGCCGACGGGGTCCGCGCTGTCGTCTCCGCTGCGTCCCGCACGGGAAAGCCGAGGTGATGCGGTGGGGTCGGGGCGAGGAAGAAGCGGCCGCGGATGGCAGCGACGCCGTTCCAGCAGCACTTGACCGGGATGGCTGACACCTCCGGTGCATGGTTGCCGGTGCGATCGTGCTTGAAGATGCGGTAGAATGCCTCTTGGGTAGCGTGGTCGTCGGAATAGGGCATCTGCGCCCCGAAGGGCTTGCCAAGTCGATCGCGCGTGACCCATGTGTCATAGAAGGTTGCGTAAAAGTCCATACCACATGCCATGTCGAAGGTTGTGCCGGTCGCTGCTGACGTGGAACCAGACGGAGGCGTCGACGCTGTGCCCGCTGGATGCTTCCGTAAACCGCCGTCGTCGTCCTGGACGCCAGCGTCTGCAGGCTCATGGTTTGTCGTTGTGACGGAGGACACCCAGCCGTGTGGTCGCGTGCTCGCCGCGATCTGTGCCTCAGCACGACTCTCCAGCAGCGCCGTGATGTCCTGCGGACGGAAGATGACATCATTGAAAAAGAGCACGACAAGACCGTCGGCGCTAGCCTGCTGCTGCTGCTGCTGCGAACTTTCGAACACGCTCATGCCCTTCTCATAGAGCGGTTCGAGCGCCTTGTTCCGGATGCACGCCATCCACTCGATGCGCTCGTGGAAGGACTGACGCTCCACGTAGCCGAGACACGCGCCTTCCGTTGTTGCGTAGACGGTCCGCACACCTGCAGCGTGCAGCCGCGGGATCAGCAGTGTCGTGATGAGCTCGGCCGTCCTATCGGGCGATATGTTGGAGTAGATGGAGATCACGACAGAGGTGGCGAGATCAAAGAAGGGCTTCACCTCTTCCTCCAGAAAGGCGATCAGCGCCTCCGTAAAGTCAGGCAGCACCTCCTCGTTCTTCCACAGGTTCAGGGCAATGTAGAAGTGATCCCAGCCGTGTGTCGGCGTGTGCGGGGTCGTACGACGGGGCACTGCGTAGCGCACCTTGCCTTTTGGTATAGTGACTGTGGTGGTGGGATTAGTGTCCTTGTCGCTGGCTGCTGCCGCTGCTGTCCTCTCGTCGGCATCCTCGCCAGTGAACTCCTTCTTGCCGATCACGTCCGCGTGCGGCGGCGGCGGCGGCGCCGCCTCACTGAGCCGCGTCGTGACTGGCGGAGGGACCAACGGGTACGGCACGAGCTGGACGTTGTTAGAGGTGAGAGAGAACGAGTCTGACGAGCCGTGATAATGAAAAACAAGGCTGCTTGGGTAGCGCACCTTCACCACGTCATCGGCGGCTCCAGAATCCGCGGCGGCGTCGTCGTGGCGATGCCCTCTGCCACCGCTGGTCAAGAAGCTGATCAGCGGCTTGACAGAGCGCCGCGTCTTCCACTTGCGCTGACGTTGGCGCATCGCCTCCGCACGCGCAGTCACCCTCTCGTTCTCCGTCAACGAGTCGACGAGTTTCGAGATTTGCTCGGCGCGGCTGCCCGGCCTGCGCCGCAGCTGCACCTGCTCAAAGAAGTCAGTCGACGTCAGGGTACGGACATCACGCACGTCACTGAGGCGTGGTGCTACGGTGCGGTTGATGTACTTGGAGACGAAGATGTCCGCCACGTGCGGGATTTCGAGCCGGTCGAGTGCTAGCGGCGCGGCTCGCCCGTGCGACGCACGAGACGCGAACAGGAGCGTCCCGACGCTGTGTGCCTCCGCACGCGTCTCCTGCAGCTCAGCGGCGTGCGAGTTCTCGACGTCATCGAAGACGTTGTCGTACAGGACGGCGATGATCAGCAGCAGCCCGAAGAGGACGAGCAGGGCGGTATGGCGCACCCGGCTGCCATAATACATGGCTAGCGGAGGAGGGGGAGGGGAGGGAGGGAGGCGAAGGCGACCAGCGGAGGCGCCACACAAAAATGAATGCGAACCAAAGAAAAAAAAACAGGTGAATGCCTGTGACTCGACGAGTAGGCACGCTCAGAGAGCTGCAGCGAGAACACTCGACTTTGTTCTCGGTTTCCGTGACCGATTATGCGCGGTCTTGCGCGTACTGCGTACCGCAACGGCTTTGCAGGGGAGAGAGGAGGGCGAGGAGGAGGAAGGAAGGAAGGAAGGAAGGGGGGGGGGAGGCGAGAGAGAGGTGATTGGGGAAAGGACGAACATCGTGTGCCTCTGCGTGCGTGTGGGCGCACACACACACACACACACTCGAGTGCGAGGGCGGATGGCGGAAGGGGCCCCTCGAGCAAAGACGAGCGCACCACCTACGCACATCGGAAATGCAAAACCGTCGTGCCAGGCTCTGCGCTAGGCCACACATCCCACAGGCCGTCGAGTGCCGCCCATCGATAGGCCCCTCGCCCCAGCGTCAGGGTGGAAGCTGCAGTGGCGTTCCTATTTTCCGTCGTTCCTTGAGTGCCTGCGTCTGTGTGCGCTCACGACGGCTCGCGCCGATGCCTGTCTACCGTCGCTGCAACGCTGCTGACGCCCGTGAAGAGCATGCTCCCCCCCTTCGGCGGCACAGGTCTTGCGAAAACGCTTCTCGCTGATGCTCTCTTCACCTCCGCACACGCGTGCAGGGGGGGGGGGCACAGATCTGAGAGCAGGCACACACACACACACACTGCGAGCGAGAGGGGTCGGAGGCCCATCTCGCGCGTCGTGTCCTGGCGCTGAGCGACTCCATCGACTACTCGCTGTGCTGCGGCTGCACGTTGTGTTGCTTCGCTCACCTCCACTTTCCGCCGACGTGTACCAGCTTCTCGAACAGAAGTGTGCCGCCGCTTGCGTCCTTTGAAAGCTCAGATCACCACCGACGCGGACAGAGACGCCTCAGCACAACCCCCTTGACTGACGAGCGAGCCGGCCAGCACCACGTCCCCTTCGCCCACCCAGCCGACAGCCCCGGTGACCAGCGATACGCGCGGTGCAAGCAGCACCACCGCGGCGGCGTGCTGTGCGTGGCGGGCGATGTCTGAGTAGATTGAACGCGGGAGAAAGGAAGATGACACCTCTGGAGGGTGATTCGGCTGCTGACGCTGCGGCTCTGAGTTTACTCCTGCCGTGGGTGATGCGTCATCCGAGGAGCTGGCCACCCAATCAACGCGCTTCGTAGCGGCCGCGTACAAGTCAGGAGCACGCTGCAGGAATGCCAGCTGATCTGGCGTGTACAGCCGCTGCACCTCCTCGTGCGCGCGGGCGCAGAGACTCTGAAAGGCCTCACACACGGTCCGAACGAACTCCACTTGGGCATCCTGTTCCATTGCCTTCCCACCGCCAGCGCTGCATTGCCGGCGCGACGGGTGGGCGAGTTGGCGCAGCTGGTAGTGCTCCGCAATGGCGGCTCGCACCTCTGCCGCACTCGATAACATGGAAGAGGTGGTGCTCGAAGGGACACGCAGTACTCGCGCCGCCTCATCGCCGTATGCCCACACCCACAACCTGCCGCTGCGCGCGCCCACCACAACGATCGCCTCCCCCGCCATGCGGCTGCCGGCCTCTGCGTCAACACCGCTGCTAGATGTGACGGCACGGCCCCCGCCAACCTCGAAGACGTCCCCCGGGACAACACCGAACACCTGCGCACAAAGGGAGGGGTGGGTAGAAAAGAAGCCCACCTCCGACGCCTGCGTGAAGAAGGCGAGGTCGCGCAGGATGTCGCCGGACGCAAGCACCGGCGATTTGGCTGATGAGGATGATGACCGTAGACCCTCCGCAAGTCCTGATGGACGGTGCGCCTCGCGTGACGGCGGCTGTCGCAGAAGATTCGCCTTCGCCACCACTGCACCAACGCTGTGGGCAACTCGTGACAGCAGCGAGCTTGTCTGGCGGCTGCTGCGCATCGTGGTGCTATACGGAAGACACGCAGGGCGCACCTTTGCGGTAGTGCGAGTCGACTTCATCGGTGCCCCGCTCGAGGGTGGCGAGCTGACAGCCGCCCGTAAGAGTGTGAGGATAGGGGGGGGGGCGCGGGTAGAAAACACTCGATCGTTGCTTTCGAGTGCGAGCAGGAAGAGGTGCCCGTCCGCCCCCCGATGCGGCAGGAGGGGCGGTGAGGGGTGTTTGGTAGTTGGGTTGTAAGGGCGGAAGCAGGGAACGAGAGAGCGAGACAGAGCAAGAGACAGTGAGAGCCCTCCTCTGCACGTATAGGCAAGGGGTGACGGAGAAGGGGAGAGGGGAAGGGGGAGGGCGGGGAGCAGGGCGGTGCGGCCATGGCAGACCACACCCCGGCTACACATCGGACAAAAAACCACCGCAACAACAACAGCAGACGCAGATTATGCGGCCACGGGCCTTGCTCCACGAACCATGCACACGTACGCACACGCGCACGTGGAGGGGGTGATGCGTGTGGTGGTACGCGTAAGCGAGGGGCACCTTCCTTCTGCAGCTGCGTGGGCTCGTGCGTGGGCGCGTCTCATGACTAATGCCGGACGATCATTTTCTTCTGCTGTGTTGTTCGAAGCCGCTGACGTGGTGGCGGAGGCGCGAGAGCACAGGGGCCGATGGCCATGACCCAACGCGCCCACCACACAAGACACAGTCGCAGACATACTCCAGTCGCGCTCACGACAGCACACGCGCGCCGGCTCTTCCCCTCACGTGCATCCGGTAAGAGGTGGCGAGATCGAGAAAACGCAGAAAGGGAGGGAGGAGGCGCCGCACCACCGTGACGCTCCGACACCGACGCCGTTGAGCAGCTGGTCGCCTTTCCCCACTTCTTCCTGCCTCATGTGTGTCTCCTCTCAACAAGCATCTTCAAGAGCGACGCGCCGCGGTTGACGAACTCGACAGAGGGCAGTCAGGCGCGTTGGCCTCTCCAACAACCCCCCGCCCCCTGCACGGCACAACCACATGCTCATCACGACAGCTGCACTAATCATGAGTTGACCAACCACCATCGGATGCTGCAGCCACCGCAGGGCGCTGAGCATGCCTCGCAGCGGCAGCAAGCTCTCTATCAAGGAGACATGCTGCTCTGGCTGCTGCACGGTCGCAATGCCGCTCCGCCGGCCGCTCGCGGGGCGTAGAGATTGTGAGGACGAGTCGCCGGCGGCGCCGGTGCTTGACAGCGACACATTATGGTCCAGCAGATGCGCATGCCAGTCTCCATGGTAGTTCACCATCAAGGAGCGCATCACGTTAGCTGCGGTGCTTTCCTGATGGGCTGCGTAGTCGCGTTGAAAGCGGGTCCCGTCTTCCGGACCTTCGACAAGGAACGACGCGGCATCGCGCTCTGTGTTTTCCACCAAAGAAGACCATAACCGCCCCACCACCTCGCCGACGTGCGCGCGCTCTGGCGCCGTTCCAAGCAACTCGTCGAAGTTCGCGGTTTCGCGATCACCGCCCACGCTATCCACCCTTGCTTTGGGCCTGAGCACGCTGTCTGCGCCGGGGGTGGTGTCCGCCGTGCTCCGATGCCGTGCTCGTGCCCACCTACACGCCTCACACTGGAGCTGGGCGGAGTGCCACCAGCGGTGCAGGTTTCCCGTGTGCAGCCACAGCAGCATCTCCTTCACCACTTCGACGCACACGGAGCTCTGCGCCGACTCTGCTTGGAGCAGCCGTTGGCCGTCGGGAGTGCGTGCCAAGCAGTCCCACGTCGCACAGGTCGTCACGGGTAACGATGGCGACGCGGATGGCGGGTAGAGAAGAGCTTCCAACTCATCCAGGGCGGCTTGCGCGTGATGGTCCGAGGTCGACAGGCAGTCCGAGTCCGTGAAGATCGCTATGCGCCCAGGCCGGAAGCGGTTGGCGGACGCGGTGACAACGTGTGTGGAAGATGGGGGAAGCGTGAGAAAGCCCAGCACACCATGCGTCAGACTCTGTGTGGCTTCGCTTGCGTCCGTTGCTGCTGGAGCCACTGTGTTGACGTCGGCCGCCTCCAGTCCGCCGATGCGGACCAGACGTCCGTCTCCCTCTGCGACAGGCACATCTTCCCAGCCGTCTTCAATCACAGCCGCCGGCGCCGAGCTGTCTCGTGTGCTGACGATGGTGCGCTTTACGAGGCGCCGCTGCTGCTGCACCCAGCTTGGCATGACGTTGCACATGGCAGCTTCACCCTCCTGCGTTGAAGGCACGGCTGAGGGGCTCGATGCGTAACCGGTGCGGCAGGTGCCGTGACCACTTGAGTGAGCGTTGGGCTCACGTACCCCTTTAGAAGCTCCGACCGCGGCAGCTCTCCCTGCCTGCCGCTGCGCTGCTGCTTGCGCGGGGAGACGCCATCGCAGCACGCCGGCTCCGTTCAGCTGCCCAAGAGAGCGGAGAGCGACCACCTTTGCCGAGGAGATGGTGCCGCCGTGCGAGGCGGATGCGTTGCCCCCAGGCTCGCTCCTCCCTGTCGGGGCGGCAGCGTCGACCACCACAACGCCGTCTATCACGATGTTCTCGCTCAGCTCAAACGGCAACTCAGACGTTCCGTCGAGAAGTCCCTCGCTGCCCAGAGGGGCTGCGCCATCGCAGTCGCTGCCGTTGGCCGCCCTGCTCGACGCGACCGTCACCTCTGACAGCCAACGGTTCCACGACGGCACGTGACTGGAGCCGGCGAGGCCGCGAGTAGAGCCATTTTCCGATTGCCTGAGCGCCCGCAAGTCGCGCACGACGTCCCTGTCGCCGTCGAAACCGGCCACCTCGTCCGCCGCGTCGGTGCCGCTGACGCGGGAGGAGCGCTTCGCATCGTCCAAGCTTCCGTCGCGCGCCCAGTGCAGCTGCGCGGCCAGATCGGCGCTGTACCAGTCCATCACCAAAAGAACGTTGAGGCCGTCCGCTGAGCGATCCGCGCCGCCGCCGAGCACCGCACGCGTTAGGAGACGCCGCATACCGCGTGTCAGCGGCCGCTCCGGGTCGACGATGATCAGCGTGCCGACGTGTGCCAGAGCGTCTGCGGGTGCCCTCTGCGCAGTGTCGGAGACGTTGAAGGTGTGCTCTGCAGGGGGCCAGAGCGGTGAGCTACCGTTAGCTGCGATCGAGGTGGTTATCGTGCTCATGTGCAGTAGCGGGAACGTCTCCACTGCCATTCCAAGTGTGTGGCGCAGGTAGAGGTATAGCAGAGCGAGGTTTGTGTACGGGTGATCGCCGCCACTCGCCTCGGCGTAGGCGCGTTCGTGACGCTGACGCTGTCGTCCGCGCCGCAGTGCTGCGCCTACGCCGTCAGTGTCCGACTCGTGTGGGTCGTCGCCGGCGATGAACAAATTCGACGTGGCCGTCGTAGGGTTGAACCAGTCGAGGCTCGTGTCGATCAGCACCCGCTGCACCCGGGGCGGCGGCTCTACGACGCGAACAGCGAACGGCACTATCAGCGCGGGCTGAGTGGAGGAGCCGCCAGTGAAGATGTGCAGCGCGCCTTCCACGCCCAGCACGCGAAACAGGTGAAAAAGCGGAACGCAACGGTCGCGGTCGGCTGGCACCTGCGCACCGTCCCTTGTATGCTGCTTGTCGTGCCCATCGTTACCGTCGGCGGAGCGCCGGCCAGCCGCGGCGCCCTTCTCGCTAGCCGGCGATCTCTTGCCCTTCTTCCGCCACACCGCCACTGTCTCGCGCGCCACGTCGTAGCAAAGACGCGTGTGCGCGGACGCAGGGGAGGAGACGGCGACGGAGAGGCTGAAGGATGTCGGTGGCGGCGAGAGCTGCTCTACAACGTTAGCGCGCGTCGGCGATCTGCTCGCCACCACCGTGAGCTCGGTCGCCACGCGTAGAAGGTGCTGCATCCACCGTTGCTGCGTGCTCCGCCGCCTCGCAAATGGGCACACGCCTGCTTGTGTGTGTCGCGGCCCCATCACCGCGGCCTCCTCCCCGTCAGCGCATGCTGCGCAGGGAGCGGCGCTCCGTGCCGTCAAGTTCAGAAGCCGCGTCGGGCTTGTCGAGCCCACACGGCGGCGGTTCCCCGCGCCCTCAAAGAGGAGGAGGAGAGGACAGGCGTCACTGTGGTGACTGCTGCTCCGTGACGAACGCCCCTCACGCGCACGCGCGCGCCCGCTTACCTTGGTGATTACATACGTGACGCGGGCATGCGTCGTTGACCCTCGACGTGCAGCTTCGCCACTCGCTGCAGCGGCAGCGTCACGCGCACCTTGATCCGCGGCAGCTGACGAAGAAGGGGGGCAGAGGTGGAGAGAAATGTTCAGCAGCACGGGTGTGGCGCCGGGGTAGACGGCTTGGTCGGAGAAGGGCCACCAGTACGCGGCGGGCGGTGCGGCGCGGGACATGCCGGGTCTACCCGGCAACGGCAAGTCGCCGTGTGCCTTCCCATCAGGATCATGAGGATGTTGACAGCTCTTCGGGGTGCTCATGTCCCCGCTGCTGCTGCTGAAACGCGGAATCCGATAGCCGATGCGCACGCATGTTGGTATGGCGAAAGAGGCGCAGTTGCGCAACGTCTCCGGTGCATCGATGGCCGAGGACGCAGCTGCCTTCGCGACGATGGCGTGCAGCGCGCGGAGCGGCTGCACCTCGCCCGCTCCTTGCGAGAGAATGCTGACTCGCGACAGGCGAAGGTAGCCAGCATAAAGCTCTAGCAGTGGCACACCAGCCAGCACTCGGCGAGGATGCGCCTCTGGCGCCGTCGAGGAGGAGTCGCTGTGTACAGGCGTGGTGGGTGCGGCGTGAGGCCATGGCGGCAGTGATGCGGCGGCTTCTTCTAGAGGAACGGCCGTCCGCAAGATCGCCTCACGCACCCGCAGCGAATCGGAAACACGAGCGAGTCGATTCTGACGCACGTCAAGGAGAGAACCGCCTTCGGTGATGTTCTGTGCTGATGCTACAGCGGACGTAGACGACCATGCCGCCTCGAGACAGAGCGCCACGACTCCGGCCACGATAGGGGCGGCAATACTCGTCCCAGACGCGGAGCGCAGCTGCAGCGCAGGTGAAGCACTACGTGCCCGTGGCGCCGCAGCGGAGAACGCCGCCGCCGAAACGCCTTGGACAGCCCACACGTGTTGGCCGAGAGCGACGAGATCCGGCTTTGCACGTCCTGCACCGAAGGGCAGCTCCCATGTGGTAGGGCCACGCCCAGAGAAATGCGCAACAGACTTGTGACCGCCACCGGCGGCAAGGGAGCTCGCCAAGTCGCCGACAGTGCGTGACGCCTGCGTTGTCTGTGCCGACCTGCCGTGCCCTTCCATCCTAAGGGCACCGACGGCCAACACGCCGGGCATGTCCGCTGGGCTTCGCACGCTGCCGAAGCGCACCCCGTCGTTGCCGGCGGCCGCCACGACGATGACGCCGTGCTCATGCATCAGCCGGTACAACCTGTCCTGCACCTGCGGGCTACTGTGGTAGTCTTTGCTGCCATAGGACAGGCTAATCACATCCACGGCCTCGTCGCGGCGGCGGATGTGCGCACTGGATGTGTTCCACGTACTGTGCAGGCGACCTGCTTCGCCGTCCTCCGCCTCACACAGCAGCAGGTCGAGGGCGCGGGCGAGGTGGCGTTGGTTTGTGCGCCCTTGTCTGTCGAAGATACGCAACACGCGCACCGTGGAGTCGGGGGCGAGTCCGATGTACTGATCAGCCAAGGCGAGGTGTGTTTCTCTGCTGCGCCACGCAGTCTCTTCAAGTGACTCTCTAGGCAGCGGCGTCGACACAGAGAGCTGTCCCGCCAGCACGCTCACACTGCGCGTCCCGTGAGCGCAGCCGGCATCTTCGCACGCCACGCCAGGCACGACACTCGTGCAGGTGACGGAGTTACGGCTGCGCTCAGTGATGCCGGCACATAAACCGGTGTCGAGCACCGCCACGCGGACGCCACGGCCAGAGAAGCAGGCGAGGCGCTCAGCAGCGTCCTCGGACGCGACGAGCCCCGTCAAGTTTCGGATGCAGCGTGCGCCATACTTACCAAGGTAGTACTTGCGGGGATGTATGCTGGGCCCTTCGGCGTGCGTATCGGTGGAACGGCGTGCAGCCTGCACACTCAGCGGCCACGGCCCTTCCGCGAGAGGTAACGACGGCAGCACCAGTAAGAGTGCGGCGAGAATACGGATAGTGAGCAGCCGCAGGGCCACCACCGCCTCCATCACCACTACCTCAATGGGAGCGTGCTTGTGGCCTCACACCCGTGCCCTCTCTGCCAGTCAGTGTTAACACACCACCACCTTGGTCGCTGGGTGAGGGTGAGGGTGAGGGTGAGGGAGGGGTGGTGCCGTGGCTACGCAGCGTAGTCGCGTTTAGGCCCGCGCGGCTTCGTGTGCGCGCTCTTGCGTGGGAGGGCTGTGCTGAGCAGGTCGATGCTATGGCCACGAGTACACGCCACAGGCCGCGCCCTCTTCCGCTGGCGGAGGGAAAAAGAAGGAGGGCAGGTGAGAGAGCCGGGGGAAGGGAGTGGGGAAGGCACACTGAGAAGGCTCGACGGTGTGCCTGTGAACCGCACACGGGCTTGCGCGCCTGCGGGGCTGTGTGGGCGCGTCAGTGCACAAGGCTCACATCCATGCGTTCGGGGGCGAGAGCACACACCAACACGAGGAGCAGCGAAAGCAGAGACAGGCGCAAGCGCGTGCGAGAGAGAAGTAAGGCGGATGTGTGCGACACGCTAGGGGCAGGATCGGCGCCAAGAAGGAGAGGCAGCGAGGACGGTTGCACTGCGACGCGCGAGCCGCGACGTGGCGGATGTTGTAGGGTAGCTGTTCTTGCTGCAGAGGTGGCGGCGTGTGAGGCAGCGGCAGCAGGATGCTCCAAACATTCCGCTGCTGCGCGGCCTGCGGTCGTCGTCGCCGTCATGGCCGCTACCTGTGCGGTCTCTCTGGTCTCACTTGGAAGTTCGTTCTGCAAGCAAGCGAGGTGGTTTTCACAGGGACATCGGCGGGTCGGTGCGCACAATGCCCCGCCTGTGAGGCTCGGCTGATGGCCAGCGTCTGGGCGGATTAACCGGAGTGTGGCGCCGCCTTGTGTTCCACAGTCAGCGGTGCGCGCTTGGTTGCCTCAGCCCCGCCACTCATGTTCCACACCTCCCCATCTTCTTGTTGCTGCGGCTGCGCTGTCTGCGCATGAGGAACATGTTGTGGTAGAGGCCGGTCGCTGTGCAGCTGCTGCAGGAAGCGTAGCTCGACGGAGTCCTCGCCGCACGCCAGCACCCGGTGATTTGACCAGCCGCGACGGTTTCGTGAGGATGCGGCCGATGATTTTCGCGGAGAGGACAAAGACTCTTCGATGGCGCTGTCGGTCTCGCGGCGATGGTGGTGGTGCCGGTAGCCATCGAGATATGGATGCGGGCAGTGCCACTCACGCTGGCGATAACAACCCAAGAACGAGTGCAGGCTGCGTGCCCACTTATCGAGCTCCTGGTCAAGCTGGGGCGACAGAGTGCGACGAGGAGGAGGCGGTGGCGGCAAATCCAGCGCCGGCGCTGCCGCAGCACCTCGGAGGACATGCATGGCACAGCGGTCGTTGCAGCCGTCGTCATCGGGGTGACTGCAACGTTTGGGAAAGACGCTGGCGCAGGTGACGGCGTCACGAGTGTCGGGGAGGCGTTCGCGGACAGGGGGCGGGATGGTGGCCGCTGTGGTTGCGCAACTCTCGCCCCATCGTTCTCCTTGTTCCAAGAGGCACCGTTGCCACGGGCTACGGCAGATATCACGGCGGCTGGCGACACCAGCGCAGCACCGCCTGCCGCGCCTGAGGCAGGGTGGGGGGAGGCGACAGGGAACAGGGGCATGGTGGCCAACCGCTTGCTGCTGCGCAAGCCATCGTCTTCGGTGAACAGCCCGGCACGCACGAGGGCCGCGAGGGATCGCGGTGGGCTGTAAAGCAGCTTGAAGAGACAGACGTCAACGTCTTCGAAGTCGCACGGCCGTGTGCTGGGAGGCGACGTCATCATGGCAGTGCGCAGCACCGTCGACGGTGGAAAGAAACGCGCAAGACATGCAGAGCAGCAAGACAGCTGGCGAAGAACAAGAAACAACGAGTGCGCGGCTGCTGCATTGAAAGACACCAGCGGGAGCAGCAGCGAGTCTAGATCGGGAAGGACGAGAGGATGGAAGCAGGAGAGGGAGAGAGACAGTAGACCGTCTATACACACACAGAGAGAGAGAGCAAGTCCATCCATGCGCAGCCCTCGCACTCGCGCGCAAATGCGGTGAGCGGGTGTGCGTGGGAGCCGTAGAGCTGTGCGGGGATGCGCGTCGTCCACAGCACTCGCCGAACATCGACGCGCACGGCTGCGCGCAAGCGCCAAAAAAGGAAAGACATGAAAAAAAAAAACGCCATCCCCCTGCCGCCCACGAGTGGGCGGCAGCGCCATCGGCCAGCGGTGACGCGTTGGCATGGATCCTGGCGCTTCTTCGTTTCGCTGTCGTTGGAGGGGAGGGGAGGGGGGGGGGCAAACAACGCTGGCAGTGTGGCTGGGCCAAGTCACACGTGAGGTTCCATGCGGGGAGAAGGCGTCAGTGCCCGTCTGCTGCGCTCGCAGAGCTGCGGGGCGTTTGCGTGTTCGGTGCGCGTGTGGTGGGCGCTTCTCATTTACATCAAAGAAAGGGAACGTGAGCAAGACGCGGGGAGGGCAGCACGTGTGTGGGGCCCCGCTGCCACGGCGGCTGAGAGACAGAGGCGGAGGACAAGACATGGGCCTGCATCACATATACAGGCACACTTCGCAGGCTAGGAGGGGTTCAAAATCATCGGCGGGGCCTGCGTGTTGTTCGTGAGCAGCTGCATCGCCAGCCACCGCAGCGGGTTCTCCGGCTTCTGCTTGGCCAGAGCCGCCAAGGTGGGCACCAGCGCCTGCTTCAGATTTGCCTGCACGTACTCCCGCGACACGGCCGACGTCGGCACATCCTCGGCCAGCATGCGAGGGAACAGTAGTGCAACGGACTTCTTTGCTCCGTTCGCCGTCAGCGACGTCCAGAGGGGCAGCTTGCGACCCTGCACACGATGCTCCCCCAGGAACGCGTCCAGCGCATCGTCGTCCTCGCCGCACAGCTGTGTCTCGATGAAGGACTGCAGCAACTCATGGCACTTTGTGCGAGCCAGGACAAAAATATATGCCGTGCCTACCAGGTCATGCGCCGCCGGCAGCAGTGACGTCGGAAAGCCGGTTGACGTCGGCGCACCATCAGCCACCGTCTGTGCAGGAGGCACCACAGCAGGTGACACAAGCGACCGGTCCAGCTCAATCGCAATCTTCTCTGCCATTTCGCAGTTCAACAGGCGCAGCTCTTCACGCACAACGATGAAGCCGGCATCGTAGAGCTTATACTTGAGGTGCTGCACAAAGTCTTGCCTGCGAGCGAAGGCGGGCGTGACGATCAGCAGTGCCTTGCTTACCGTGCCGCCGAGCGGGTAGGAGCTGGCGGTGCTGCTGTCCACTGCAGACGCCATTCGCTAAGGCCTTTCGAGAGGGAGAGGTGGTGGTGGTGGTGGTGGGGATGTACACCGAAAGAACAAATCAGAGGGAAGCGCGTGAGATTGAGGGGATGCTGCTGGCTGCGGTGGTGGTGATGGTGGTGGTAGTGTGTGTGTGTGTGTGTACGATGACGTTGACCCAAAGAGAGAAAAGACGACGCCTATGGGTCGGAGACGGAGACCGAGAAACTAGCGGAAAACGAAGGGAGACTGGATTTCGGTTAAGCGCGTCGAAGGTGCGGTCAGCCAAGAGTTTGCCGGGAGAAGCGGGTAGGGGTGGGGTGGGGGGGGGCGTGGTTTCGCGGAGCGAGCACCAACCGCACTGTATTCACAGCCGCCCTTTCCTCCTTCCATCGTGCATGCACGCTTCGTCATGCAATGCGCGGGAGAGCGAGTGCAAGGTGCGTGTAGGTAGAGGGGGGGAAGGGGGGGGGGGAGGCGGGGTGTTGCTGGTCATTGGGTTTGGGGCTCCCAGATGATCGCCACTGCTCTCGATGCACGCTGCCCCTCTCTCCTCTGTCGGCAGTGTGGCGCTCTCGCACGTGCTCTTTTTTTTTTATGTGCTCCATCGATTTCTCCTCCACATTTGCGTATGCCTGCCGTCCTCCTCGTCTGCCTCCGAGCACCCTGTCTCCATGGAGGGTGCAGGCGGCGAGGGCGGAGCGTGCGTGGATGGAAGTCAGACATGCATCCGGGGCCCACTCCTGCTGCCTCCTTCCTCGCCTCGTACTCTCACGGGGCCAACAGCCACGAGCACGCTGACACCCTCACGTGCAAACGCGGTGGCGCGGTGAAAGCCACACCTTCTCCGCCTCATCTGCATGGTGACTGAAGACGCACGCACACACACACACACGCAACAACACGAAAGGAAAGTGCGCCGTGCGCGAGGGTTCATCTGTGACATGAAATCCGGCAGCACTCGGAGGCGGCACAGCGTTTCGACGCCATCACCGCCACCACCACCACGCGACACACACCCGCATCCACCACCACGCCTACAGAGGTGCTCCACAGACAGCGGGGCGGAGAAAAGAGAAAAAAGGGCACCGCTCTAACTAATACCCAGAGGGCGAGCGAGCGACAGATAGCGGCGGAGACGGGTGAGGAGTCAAGCACAGCTGACCAGGCGACGACGACGACGAGCCGGACAGACTGAAGGAAGGGGGGGGGGGAACACCCAAGGATAGACCGGGAGGTCGGCAGGCGTGGCCAGGGAGATGCGTACGACACGATAAAGCACACTTGCGACCACATACACGAGCCAGAGCTCTAAAACGGCCGGGCCTTTCTCTTCACAGCGCGTTCGGTTCTCCGGATACACAACACCACTTTTACCCTTCGCTCTGCCCTCAGAAAAGCCCCCCCCCCCCCCCCCGACTGCGTGGTGCGAGGCAGCAGCAGCAGCCGACACACACGCCGGTAGATCAGTGCGTCAACTCTGTCATCGGAGCACGGCCCCAACCCCAAAGGGTGCCCACCCACCCACCCGCTGCGCAGGTCGCCTCACAGTCGCTCCCACTGTGCCGGCCGCCACGCGGTGCACCCGCCCCGTCGGGGCGGCACTCGGACCTCCCCACACCAGCGGTGGGCACGGTGAGGGCCGGGGGTGCGACACGCTTGAGTCGCGATGACATCTCGCGCGTCATGTGGATGGCACAGACGTGTTCACGGTCGCAGGTTGCTCCGACGCCACGCCATCCAGGGGCCTCACCGCCGCCATGCGCAGCGATGCATCGTACAGACCTCCCTTGCGTCGTAGGCACTGGACTCTGTCACCGCCAGAAGTGGGTCGGCATGGGCAGGGCTGCAGTGTGTGTGTGTGTGTGTCGCTCACACGCGTATGCCGTGAGTCACCAGTTGCCTGCTTCCATTCGCACTCGCACTGGACGTGTTTGTGCGCCCTCGTACATGCCAACGCGAAGAAACGCTGAGCAGCGACCCTGCTGGCAGCTGAAGCGCCCTTCTTCCTGTTGGTACCATTAGCCGTTAGAAGTTGAACATGTTATCGGCAGTGTAGCCGATGCGCTCCAGGTTCGGCTTGATCGCCATCTGGACCATCGGCGGCGGGCCGCACATGAGCGCCATGACCTTCTTGATCCCGGCGTTCTGCGGCACGCTGTCGTTGCCGAGCATGTCGGGCACGGGCAGGTGCTTGCGGAACATCTCCTCGCGGACGTAGCCAGTATCGTATTTCCACTCTGGCGTCGCCTCGCGGTCGATGGTGTACCATACGTGAAAGCGGCTGTCGTTGGCGGCCGCCTCGTCCAGCTCCTTGCGCAGCAGGATGTCACGCTCCGTCTGGTTGCCATACACAAGGAACACCTTCGTAGGGTCCTCCTTATTCTTCTTGATGGCGTGGATGATCTGCAGAATCGGGGTGATGCCAGTGCCGCCGGCGATGGCCGCATAGGCGTCCACCTTCTCCGTGACGATGCCCTTGCCCGGTTTCTGGATGCGCGAGGTGCCGTTGCCCAGGTAGATGAACTTGCCCTGCGGCCCACGCATCTCTATCTTGTCGCCGAGCTTCATGTGATACATGTACTGCGACATCCGGCCGCCATGCGGGAAGCTGGGGTGCACGCCGGCGAAGTACACCTTGATCATGAAGTCCACGTAGCCCTTCTCGTCGTCACTGGAGATGGGCGTGTAGGAGTGCGTGACTGTCTCCGTCTTGCCAGCCGTCGTGCAGTCGGCGCGCAGCACAATGTGCTGCCCAATCGGCAGTCCGAGCGTCTGCGTCTCGTTCTCGAGGGCGAAGCGGAAGATGAAGGTGTCATGGGTCACCTCTGTGCGCTTGATCAGCTTAAAATGCTTGAACATCGTCGGGTCCATGGCCACCTTCGTCGTGCGCGTAAACACGAACGCAAAAAAGGCCGCCATGCCGAAGGCGATGATGACGAGAACGCCGACCATTTTTTCTTTAAAAAGTAATATGGCAGAGAGAGGTGGTGGGGGAGGGTTCCGTGGTGCTGTGGGGAGAGCGCCACCGACAGTCAGAGAGAAGATAAAAGTGGACGAGAACGGACAGGCGATCCAAAGACTTCACCAAGGAAGAGAAAACGGACGAACAAAGAGCCGACGTTGGTGGCCGCGACGATAATAGTAATGATGAGTGCGCCGAGGGAGTGGTGGCGTCGGATGTGGTGGTGTGTGGCGTGTGTGGTGAGGTGAGGGGCGATGGATTTGATGAGAAGGAATCTGAAGAAAAAAAAAGATAGCGTTTTCTAAAAGGGCAGGCGGGGAGAGAAGCGGGTGTTTGTGAGGGGTTTGTGGTGGTGGGGAAAAGGCGGCGGCAGGGTGATGCGCATCAAGAGTGGCAGTGCGTGTGTGCGTGATTCATGTTTGGTGATGACACACACACACGCACACGCACGCACACACGCGCACATGCATACGTACTCTCAGTTCGCCAGAAGCCACGCAAATCTCTCTCTCGTGGCCGTCGTCGGTTGCTGTCCATACATGACAGAGCACCGTCCGTTTCTTCTTTTCCTTGGTTTACATTTTACTGGCCAAGTCAGTGGCCGCTACTGTCGAGTGTGAATTCCCGGAAGGCGCGGGAGGTGTGCCATCCACAACAAACGCAGAGGAACACCCCCAAGCACACTAAACACCCGCGAATTAAAGGTGCCCTTCATTGCCGGCACAAGGGAGGCGGAACAGAGAAGATGCGCAGGAGGAGAGCGAGCGCGGAGAGCGACAACCTCTCTGTGCCCTACAGAGGAGGATCGTGCGAGGTAGTGGGGTGGGGGAAACAGAGCGACCAACGATGACGAAAGGAAAGACGAGAAGGATAAGGGTGCGCGGCACCCCTCCTGTTACAGTTCCAGGCACACGTAAAGAAGATACATGGTCTGGTGCACACAGTACATGCACACGAATACACACACACACACATCCATAAAAGGGAGGAGGCGGGCATGGTGCCACAGACGCACCCGACACATGCATGTTGGAGAACTAGATATATATATATATATATACATATATGTACAGGAAAACGCAGACGACGCCACGCCCCCAAAGGGGGCTTAAAGCCATTACCCAGGAGTTTCAACACTCCCGCGCCGATGTGCAGCCTTCCAGCCCTCCCCCCTTCTCTTCAACGGATCCCTCACTCCCTCACTCCCGATCGATGCGGTCAAATAACGACCCCGGAGCAGGAAGGGGGGAGGGGGAGGGGGAGGGGGAGGGGGTACATGAGTGCCCGCGCTACCTTTTATGGGGCTTTCCGAAGGACTTGATCAACTACGCTTACAAGGCAGCTGGGCAGAAAAGGGGGAGAATGGCTCCGCAGAGCGAGACGCTCCCCCTCTAAACGGGGTGAGGGGGAAGGAGGGGAGAGCGCACGAGCGACGACAACGCGCGCCAGTGCAGCTTAAGATGAACACGAATTTATTATAGACGGCACCACCTTGGGCGGAGAAGCAGCCTGTCCGCGGATGCGTATTTTGGTTTCCCTTTTTTTTTTTGCGCGCCCTCCCGCCCTACACGTGGCGGATTCACAGAGAGGAGGGAAGAGGTAGATGCATGCTACGCGCTAACAACGAGCGAAACAGACACGAGATAGGTGAGGAGGGGAGGGAGGGAGAGGGGGGACCGCAGCACGAGACAAGGCGGGCATCTGCCCAGGTGGGGTCTATATCAAAGGGAAAGAGAATCAGGAGGAGGGTGGAAAGAGCAGGAAGCCACGTCCAACGTTGTCTTCCGTCTGCGCCGGCGTCCCACTCCATCTTTTTCGCGTTGTTTTAGTTTCACCGCTGACGAACGCTACACAACGTATAGGAACACAGCACGAACCGAAAAGGAGTGTATGGTGCAAGAGAAAGGCATACGTTTTAGTGATGGCTTTCTGATCCCTGTGAGAGGTTCGCGTATACGTGTGCGTGCGTGTCTCGTGAGGAAGGAGTGGGGGGGAGGCAGGGGAAAGGAGGGAGTTGGCAAGGAGAAGAGAGTCCAAGAGAACAGAGACCCACACCAAAAAGAAGACAATCAAGACACGTTTTCGCGCGTGGAAGAGATAGGAGGTACACACACAAACACACCGACAGATAGACAGACATGCAGTGTGTGTATTTTTTTTTTTGCATTACCTGTGTGTATGAGAAGGGACGGGGAAAGGAAAGGGAGAAGCGACAAGAGGCGGCCCGGTAAAGAATACATGAATGAATAAAAGAGAACAACAGAAGAGAGCGAAAGAAAATGGCCTTTTCAGCACACAAACAGGAGCCGCAGCACGAGCGGCGCCTTTTCGAAAACGCCGCACCCACCCACACATATACATATACATACATATACATATATATATATACATATACATACATACATACGTATACATATATACATACATATACATGTATACATATACATATATACACATATATATATATATACATACATACATATATATATACATACATATATACATATATACATACGTACATATATATATATATATACATACACATACATATATACATATACATACATACATACGTATACATATATACATATACATACATATATATATATACATACATATATACATAGCAAGAAAAAAAGCAACAAATTAGATAGACGTATATATGCAAATGCATGTTTATCAATGTCTATATGCATAAATAGACATCGACTGACAGACGTCATTACACATACATACATATACATACATAAGTACGTATACATATACATACATATATACATACATATATACATACGTACATATATATATATATATATGTTTATACATATATATATATATATATATATATATATATACATAGCAAGAAAAAAAGCAACAAATTAGATAGACGTATATATGCAAATGCATGTTTATCAATGTCTATATACATAAATAGACATCGACTGACAGACGTCATTACATTACATACATATACATATAATACGTATATACATGCAAGCATATGCATCTCGGTCTCGCTCTCTCTCTGTATTTCTACCTACACACGGGTGTGCATGCATGATTCCGACACATCCCGAGAGACCCACAGACGCCATCACAGCCGCACACACGTATATGTGTGTGCGTCGTACGGCATCGGCAAAGACGGACAAGCAAGGCATGCTGGAACGAAAGGGCAGCAGCTGGTGGATCGGGCGACGCACGCGAACGCAGGCCGCCGCGAGCCTATGCGAGTGGATTGCACGTGTGCGTACCGCGGAAAGCTGCAGTTCTATCCGAAAAAGACAGAAGCCACAACGACACACCAGAGGGAGGGAGAGGAGGGAGGGAGGGGGGGGGAGGCGGAATTACGTACGACGCAGCTGTCTCAGTCTTGGCAAGGCGCTTTTACAGCTATGGTGCGTCATCGGCGAAGAGCTCGCGGATGCATGAGTCGATCTCGGAGCGCAGATGCGCGTCCTTCGACTCTCCGCTCAGCCCAGCAACGCCATGTGCGGTGACAGCAGCATCAGCGGTGGATGTAGCTTTCATGGAGGCATCGCGCGAGCCTCCGTTTGCCGCTGCCTGCACCGCAGTCTTCGCCCCTGCCGCCTTCACGGCTGCGCTGGGTTTGTGTGCACCGCTCTGCACAGCTGCGTCTGTGAGCGCCATCGATGAGCTGCGCGTTGACGCCGCCGCGGCGGTGATCTGCGCCTTCCATAGAGGGGTGATCATGCTGGCTTTCAACAGCGAGGGGTGGCGCGGCGGCGCCACTGCCATGGGCACAAAACTTTCGCCGTCGCTCATGGGGCACTTGGCGGCCTCGGCTGATGCACCCGACGATGTGGGCGGCGCAGGATGGGAGGCTTGTGTGCCGCCTCTGGCCAACTCTCTCGCCACGTCTGCCCCCGCGTCGTGGTTGTGCAGCGTCACTGTCGCCGACGATGTTGTTGCTTCGGGGTCCGTGCTACCGTCTCCGCAGCCCGAGACAACTTCTACGCCAGCGGCGGCTGTCTGCGCCTCACCAGCATCTTCTTCAGAGTCCTCAGGAAAGCGGAAGGCGGCGGCAATGCAGTAGCCGTTCAGGCTGTCCCCCTTCGCCGAGTCGACGCACGGGCCGCTATGCAATGTGCCGACGCTGCTCGTGAGCTGGTCCGAGGGGAGCAACGGCCGCTTCGGCTGCCTGGCGTGGCCTGTGCTACCCGGCGTCGCCGTGTCGGTACCGCCGCCGCCACGCTCCTCCAAGGCGGCATGCGCCGCCGCGTCGACATTCATTTCCGTGTTCGCGGTCGCCAGCACCATGACATCCGCCTCCAACAGATCGTCATCGAGGTCGTCCTCAACACCAAAACCGTGGACGTCGCCAGCGACGCCGTCGTGGCTCTCGTCCGCCTCGCGCTCGACGAACACGACCGTCCCGTCGTCGCAGCGCACGAAGGTGCCACCGGCGACGTCGTCATTGTATTCCCGACTTGCACACCCGCCGGGCTCAGCCGCCGTCGCTGATGCCGTGCCGCTACGCAGCGCACGAGAGGCGAAACCCATCTGGGGCCCAAGCTCCCACGCCTCTGCCACCGTATCGGCGTTAGAGAGCAAGTAGACGTAGAGGGCGGCACGCACGCGGTGCCGCAACAGCTCCCGGTAGCGCCGGCGCAGCGTCTCTTGCTGCGCCACCGTTAGTTGTGTCCAGGCGAGCTGCACGTCCGCGCTATCGAAGAACGGAGCGGCGACGTTCCCATTCACGGACGCCGGCACACTCACGCAGCTCTCGGCAGAGTTCGCTGCACATGAGACGGTGTGCCCTCCCGCCGCTGCGGCGGCGGCACCCCAGCTATCCCTCATGGGGGACTGCGGCTCCGACGTCGTGGCGGTGCCGGGGGCGTGGGTGAAGGCGGGCAGGTCAGCGCCGAGGACTCGCTTGCGATACGACCCCATAATTAGTGCTTCGAAGTAGTTTGGGAAGACCAGCGTCTTCTCGCTCGGGTGGGCCACCGGCAGCAGCTGCAACGTCGCGTCGACATATGCGCGTGCGGCCGCCTGCGCAGATGCTGTGAGATACGACGAGGCCGTGGTGTGTGCGTGGCCCTCATCAGCACCCGTGAGCGACGCCGTCTCTGCCCTGACAACGCCGGCGCCCACCATCGCCACGCCATCTGAGTGGGTCCAGCCCGACCCAGACGGCATACACCCAGGCGGTTTCGCCTTGCCGCATCGCGGTGGTGCCTTGGCGAATCCAGACTGCAAGACCAGACGCAGCGTGTCCATCTGCGAGCGACGCGTGCGCAGGCTGTGGCCCGTCATGAAGCGCAGAAGTAAACGCTTCTCCTTGAGGGGGAGTTCGTCAAGGACGCGCAGCGCCGACTTGCGCGCAAAATGACGGTCGCCGCGGAGCTGCGCTGCCGCCCCTCCGGCAGCGCTGTTGCCCACACCCCTCGCGTCGTCCTCCACGAGCAGCATAAAAGACTTCCTGAAGGTGAAGTCTTCGTCCAGGTGGTCGTAAGAGCCGCAGAGCACCTCGCGTACGGTGCGAGAGCTACACTGCGCGAAGAGCGGGGTGTCGAGCAGTGGTGTCTGACGCATGCCTTGCAGCACGGCGGCCCAGAAACCGTGCCCGGCCACCGCGCCGTCACGTTGGATGTTCCACATTATGGAGAGGCTGACATCGATCAGTTCCTTCTTGCGCTGGTGCTGGCGCAGCGCAACGGCAGGGCTGCCGGAGATGCACAGGTCATCTAGGATACCGCGTCCGACGGTGCGCTTGCCCTCAGCGCCGCTAGCCAAGGTGGCAACCACCTGCTCCTCCCGCTGAGTTTCTTGTCGGAAGTGTAGCTCTCGCAGCAGCTGCTCGCGCAGCTTCGTGTTTGTCCAGTCGGGGTGCAGCAGAGACATATCAGCAATGGTGAGTTGCACCGCGTCGATGGGCAGCTCCAGCTGCACCGCAAGGCCCAAGATGCGGAAGGCCAGTGGCGGCAGAGGAAGGGTGAATATTTCTTCATTTCCAGCGGACTGCCCGAGCAGCCAGCCCAGCAACACGGGCACCTGCAGCGCCATGGTTGGCGTGATCACAGAGAGCCCGGCAGGCGTCCACGAAAGCGGCGGCGTGCCGGGGGCGGGAACGCCGGCGCTTGCGCTCTGAGCGAACTCCGGGTTCGTCCATGCGCACTCACGGCTCACCTCGCGCGTGAACGGCGCGCAGTGCCGGCGGTGGTGGAGGACGCCCACGACACTCGGCGTGCGGAGCGACACAGCCGCAGAGGACGCAATGCCGTTCGGCGTGTCCAACACGACGAGAAACTCGCTGGGGTTCGCTGTTGCCAGGATTAGGCAAATGCGGCGGCGCTGCAGCGCAGGGACGTGCACGTCAGGCAAGCACTCCTCCGTCGGTTCGACAGCAGGGGCGGCGGCGACAACCGTCTCCAGAGACACTGCGCGGGAAGTCTTCTGGGAGCGTGGAGGGGACGGGGGGGCCGCGCTCGAGAACGCGGTCGCAAAGAAAAGCAGAGACTTCCTCTTCTGCCGTATCGCGGCTGCCAGCGTGGGGTAGTGGCTGCCGTGCGCGCGTGCGTGGGACTCGTTCGAGTCCACTAATTCCTGCGCGCTGAGCACGGCTGCCGCTGATGCTGTCTCGCTCGCTGCGATATTCTGCAACGCCGTGGACGATCGCCGGTTCGCGAGGCCTCTCGGGTTGCAGAAGCTGGCCTGCACACGCATCGCCGTCGCGGCTGCTCGGCCCTTTGGCGGGTTGCCCCAGCGAATCGTGAGCTCATCGCCCTCGTGCACCGGCGCATCTAACACCGTGGTGGTGATGCAGGCATCGCCTGTCTGCCCCGTTGCCGTCGCCGCCATCACCTCTGTCGCTGGCGTGCAGCTGTGCGAGTGGTTCAGCGACACACGTCGCCATGACATGATCAGCGCTAGCCGGTCATGGTACGTCTTCAAACGCTGCACCGTAGCCGGGGAGCGGTCTGCAAGCTTCTCCACCCGCAGCATCGCCACGCCGCCGGGCAGCGGGAAGGCGTGCACCTGATTCGTGATGTTTACACCTGGCAAGAACGGCGCCGCGGACTGGCGTGCGCACAGCTCGTAGAAGTCCTGCCGCTGCTCCGTGGCTATGTCTGGCGTGGCTCGCCATGCCGGCTTCGCGTGGAAAGGGTCTTCATTCAAAGTGCCGCTCCAAGACTGTGCCGGCGCCGCCGTGAAGGAGGGATGGAGATGGTAGGAGCGCTGCGCTGACACCGGTGCGACAGGCTCCTCTGCGGCGGCAATCACTGGCACGACGGGGCTACCTAGCGTAAGTGTGCTTGGCCAGCTCATGCCACCTTTGCAGCTCGCCGGCGACGACTCGATCGCCGTTGGTGACAGGTGCAAACTCCATTCGCTTGTCGTCGCGCCCAGCACCGACACGGACGGCTTCTTCTCGTCCTGCACACGCGCCGAATCTTGGATGAAGTCAACCGCAGACTGCAGGACGTCCTCTCGCAGCACCGGCCCGAAAGTGAGCGGCGTCTGTCCGGCCGCCCTGGCATGCACGGAAAGCATTACGTGCTTCGCACCTGTGCTGAGGGTGTACAGAGGAAAAAGCGGCAGCCACTTCGCCATGTCCACTGGACAGGCACGGCCAAACGGCAGAAGGCCTGCGGCCTGAAACAGAACCCGCCACATGCAACTCACCGCCCGCGCTGTGCGCACCAAGGCCGCCGTCGACCTGTGCGCCGCCAGCGGCCCGCTCATCAGCAGCGCACCCATGTCCACGATGAGAGTGGCAGAAGGCACCTGCAGAGCAGCGGCGAGAGCCACATCATCGCTGAGCTTGCATGCGTTTCCTGCCTTGCCCTCGCTGCACACGAGGCTAAAGTCGCCCGTCGCATCTACTGCGACGGGAACGGGCAGGGACGCTGCGTTGCGTGGCGGACTGCCGGCTCGCTCGTGCCATGCATGCGTGGTGGCTGCCAACTCCGAGAGACGGGCGGTAGCAGCCGTTACCGGCGGCATTGCAGCGCCGCTGATACTCAAGACAGGGGAGGGGTGTGGTGAAGCTGTCGGCGTGCGTCGCTCCGCCCGCCGCTGCTGCTCTTCCCGTAGGGCATCCGCCATCATGCGTCGGTCATCGGCGCGGATGCTCTCGCGTCCGCCAGCGAAGAGGAAGAGAAGCTTCATGAGCATCGACATCGCGACCGTCAGCATCGGTGGTGTCCCTCCACTGTTCTCCTCCTTCACGGCGAAGGAGCTGACAATGAACAGGTTGGGGTACTGCTTCCGCATAGTGGGGAACGCGTCGTTCATGAGGATTTTGTAGCCGGTGCAGTACGCCGTCGCGAATCGCTCCATCGTCTCCACCACCTCGTCCGAGGCGGTATGGCCTGACTTATGCAGCTCACGCCACCGCGACACACAACCAAGCACGGCACCAAGCGCGAAGGACGACATTATCTGCGACGCGAGGCTGGACAGCTGGCTCATCCCCAGCAACAGTGTCTCGGGCGTTCTAAAGCTGTGGTGCCCACTCAGCAGCGCGACGCGCTCCGTCACAGAGACAAAGAAGTCCTTCTTGCGGCGTGCGTGAACGCCGCATCCAAC
Organism: Leishmania aethiopica; assembly: GCA_003992445.1. NCBI lineage: Eukaryota > Euglenozoa > Kinetoplastea > Trypanosomatida > Trypanosomatidae > Leishmania > Leishmania aethiopica. The sequence continues at coordinate 364,448 of RZOE01000070.1, forward strand.
GTAGTTCTCCGGGATGGCGGCAGTGGGTAAGAGGTAGTCGTGATTCAGTCGCGAGTTGATGCCGAGCGGCATGCTCTCGGAGAAGATGAGCATGTAGCGAAGTGTGATGTCCTTTGTGTCGCTGAACAGCCTCACAAGGTCACCGCCCATGGCAGTCAGCGCGTCTTCACGGGTCTGCGCCGCCTGCACTTCCTCCTTGTTCATGGCTGGCAACACGATTTCCTTCTTCGAGATCCACGTACCACTGCTTTGCGGGTCCGCCGCAGAGCTGTCGTCTACGCAGCCAGGTAGACGCACCGGCACTGACGTCGTGGCGGGCAACAGCACCGACATGCCAGAGGAGTCTGCACGGGAAAGCGCGGAGGTCAAGAAGAACCGCAGCACCGAGGATGGATTCATCACCCGCAGCTTGCTCTCAATTCCCCGCACACGCTTCGCCAAAGACTGCAGGTAAAAGTCCACCACGTCGTCCTGCTCGGCAATGGCGGTGAGGTCCGACATGGAGAGTGGCCGCGGCGGTGGCGCTGGCACCCTGGTAAACTCCGCCAGCGGCTGCGACGGGAGGTGCGGGAAGGGGACACGGTCTGGCACGTGTCCCGTGACGCTGGACACGCCGCTCAGGTTCGCCATTGGAGCTACGGTGTCCATTGGCAGTGATGTGAGCGGCGTCGTCGGCGCCGCAGCGCCCTTGCCCGTATCCGTCACCGTATTGTCCATCTCCGTCGTCTCGTCGCTCTCGCTACCGAGGCCCTCGTCGCGCCCTGCCACTGTGTGTGTCGCCAACGACGCCCCGGAAACGGAGACGACGCCCATCGGCGTCTTTACGCTGCCTCTGTCGTCGTCGTCGCCGCTCCAGTCCGCCTCTTCGGTATTGAACAGGTGCGGCGCGGTCTCGTCGCAGGCATCAGTCGTCTCTGCGTCATCCAAGCGATTCACCTTCGAGGCGCTCGCGGCGCGCTCCACATCGCCGCTGTCATCTCGCTGAGGCAGCGCTGTTGTTGTCGAGGACGCACAGCCGCTGATGCCCGTGGCGCATCTGACGATGGTGGCGCCGCCATCGCGGCTCTTCACAGCGCTTGTGTGGCCAAGCACGCTGCCGTGTTTGCGAGCCACCAGTGCGTCGCGCATCACCGCCCACGACGCGGTCAACGCCGTCGCTGCATCGGGGTGGCGGTCGACCACAATCCGGCGCAGAGGAGCGTTGGCACCGCCGCTCATGGCGCCCCTGTCGTTAACGCCCACCTCCATCAACATCCTCGTCGACAGCGTCTTGAGTGACTCAGCGACAAAGACGTAGTCACTTATGGAGAGAAAGCCCGACGCCATGCACTCTAGCTCGCCAGCTGGCGCATTCAAGACCTCTTCCGCTCCCGCGACGGCGGCGGCTTCGCAGAACTCCGACTCGCGGAGCTTGTTCGCCTGAGCGGTGGATACGGCAGTGGAGCCATAGACGTGTCGCACGCCCGCGGAGTCGGCACCAGAGACCTTGTCGATATCAGAGAGATTGAGGGCGAGGGGGACGAGCAAGCGGCTACTATCCATGTGATCTGGGTAACTGATGGTGAAACTGGCGCTGCTGCTGCCGTGATGACGCCCGTTGTCTCTCTGGGGGGTCCCTGTCGATCCACCAGTGTAGCGGTCGGCATCCGGCTTGTGGGGTGTTCTGAGTACCGAGGGCAACAGCTTCGTCGCTGTGCACACTCCGTCTACGGCGTAGCCGTTTTCATCTCGCGGGTCGTCAGCTTTGGAAGCTAGACTATACGGACGCGACAGAGGCGCTGCGGCGGGTGCGTCGGCCGTCGCACTGGACTGCAGCGGTTTGGTCGGTGTGACGGCCGTCGCTGGCGCTGCGGCTGCTGCGGTCATGGCCTTCGCCGTCGCTATCGGGCATTCGCGACGCGCGTCTGGCTGGATAGCCGACACTCGGTGCACCTGCCCTTGGCCCATGTTCGTGTGCTGTGCAGCGGGATACTGAGTGGAGCACCAGCGAAAGAGAATGCAGGAGTGAGCGCTGCGTTGCGCTTGCGCGGAAAGAGAGGGAGGGAGGGAGGGCGGAGATGTTGGGTACCCGCCATGTCCATTTCTATGTCATAAAGCACTACTTGGGCGTCAAGTCTCGCCCACCTCCACCATCCGCGTGGTGCGAAGCAGCAGCAGACACACACGCCGGTAGAGCAGGTCACCTCACAGCCGCTCCCATTGTGCCGGCGGCCACGCGGCGCACGCCCCTCTTCGGGGTGGCACTCGGCCTCCCCACACCAGCAGTGGGCCCTGTGATACGACCGCAAGGAGGGGTGTGTCCTCCCCTCACTCCCCAACGTCATCAGGGCGAATAGAGCGATGTCAAGGAACAACAACAACAACACCAAAAAAAAAAGAAACGAGGGAGGTGGCGTGCCTGCGTGCGCCAGTGCATGTGTGTGTGTGCACGCAAAGTACTCAGCGGTGCTGGAGGGTGGCGGTGGCAGAAAAGAGAGAAGACGCTAACTCGCTGTGCGCGGCACGCATAACACCTCGCGTATCACACGTGAGCAGCAGTGCGTCATGAGCGGACTCTTCGCCAGGGAGGAGGTCATGAATCCGCGAGCCATGCTCACCCACAACTCCTTGTTCTTCGCCCCGTGGCCGTCACGGCGCACGGGGCTCCAGGCAAGGTCGTTCGCGAGGTAGAGCGAGATGTACTCGCGGCGCGAGGGCAGACGCCCGTGCAGCTGGTCGTTGCTTCGGCTATTCCGCACCAGCGGTGGGGCACTGCTCTTCATTGCCTTTGTCTGCCGTCTCTGCAGCTGCTCACGATACGCTTGTATTGCGTCCCGAACAGGCACGTGGGCGCCAAGCAAGAAGGGGTGCACACAGCTGCCACCGCCGCCGCTATCGTTGCTCATGTCGCAGTTGCTGCGGTGGAATGCGCTGCCCGTGCGGTTGTAGGCTTGGATCGATTCCAAGTACCCGAGCACGCTCGCCGGCGTTCTGGGTGCGTTCAGCGAGCGGTCCAGCGGAGTCGAGGCGCTCGTTGCGTCGCGCGATTGCTGATGCAAACGGAGCTTGACACTTTTTGAGCCTTGCCGACGGTGCTGCTGCTTCGACGACGATGCCGGCGAGTGCGACTGCTGCTGCTGCTGCTGCTGCTGCAGCGATGCCTTGTCCTCTCTAATTTCGTCGGCAAGGCTGTGAACAACCGGGAAGATGTGCGAGTCAGGGTTGCCCAGGGCGCGCATGTGTAGGAAGGCCACGTACTGGTGATCCGTCATGTTCAGAATTTCGTAGGCGGAGTTCAGCAGCAGCGTCGGGCTTAGCAGGTTGCCATCCGCCGGCTCCAGCCACATGAAGTTCTTGAATGAATAGTCACCGCTCATTATCGCCTTCTTCATCAGTAGGAACGCCAACGGCGCGATCGGAGCCGTGAAGTGCACGCCGTTCGTGATGGCGTTACCGAGGAGAACGCCGATCGAGTAGTAGATACTGTGCAGCGCCTCCTCCGTGTCGCAGAGCAGCCCGCTCGGAACAGGACGGCCGCCCCTGACTGCCGCTGCCGCTGCCGCTGCTGCCGGAAGCATGCGCTCATTCGCCGCCGCCGCCATGACGTCTGCGAGTGCAGGGCGGCTGCTCTTGCCCCCGTCCTGGCTCCTGTCGCCGTTCAAGATGGAGGCGATCAGGTTCGGATTCGACCAGCACACCGTATCATCGTTCGGGTCGACGAAGGTGAAGGCGCTCATGGAGGCGCGTTCGTGGCCGATGGTCAAGATGCGCAGCGGAGCTGCGAACAGCATGTCCGGCGCCGTGACATGCAGGACCACCTCTCTGTAGTACGTCTTGTGCCCGTCACTCTCATCCTGCTTCCCGGCCGCCGCCACCGCACTCAACGAGTTGCTCCCGCTCATGCGACACGATCGCCTAACGAGCGGGCTGCACGGCAGCACTTCGAGCACTTTCCACTGCACACCAATACGGCGGCTAACCTTTTCATGCAGGCCGAGGACGTCGTGCATGACGCCTTGGTACGCGTGCGCCGTCTCCGGCGCGGCGCAGTCGCCGCTGGACATGGTCATGGAGCCGTCCTCCAAGGCGGTGTTGTAGGCGCCCGCGTGGCTGTGAAGAGATGAGACCGTGTCACTGCTGTGCTTCTCGGGCTCATCAATGGTGGCCAGGTGCGTCCGCGCCCTCGCAGCTGCCGCGTTGCCGCTGTTGTCGTCCGCGGCCCCAATCGCACCTTCCTTTCCACTCATCAGCGCGTCCAACGCACCATTGCCCTCGGACACGCGGGGGGTGGCGCCGGTGAAGTCGGGTGCACTGTAGGTGCGCGACTGCTGCTGCTGCTGCGCCGAGCTAGACACTCTTGCCGCATCACCGCCGCCCGCCGCCGACGTGGCCACGCGCTCTGCCATGACGGAGACGAGGTCGCCGGCACAGAAGGTTACCAACGGCTCGCCAGATGTCCAGCGAAGCGTCAACAAGCCCTCACTAGGCAGCAGCTTCGGCACAGCGTGGCGGAGCACCGGCGCGATATCGGGCCGGTCAGCCTCAATGTCACGAGTCGAACAGTAGAAGGTGGTGCTCACGAAGGGCGTCAGCTCCGTCACGCCGTGCCGGTGCGTCGTGGCCTCGTTGCTGCAGCGCACGTACAGCCGCATCTGCGGATTCATGCACGTGTACACGTCGATGTTGAGGTTCTCCTCCATCAACGTGCTACACGCGGAGGACGCGTCGGATGAGGCCGAGGAGCTGCGGCGCTCATCTCGGCAGGCCTTGCCGTCTGCTGCGGTCGGCGATGGGGAGACACTGGGGGACGTCCTACACTCAAAGGCCGTGCTTTTCGACCACGAGGCACCGCTGCCGCTCATCGACGGCAACATCGGTTCACTTGAGCTCGCCGACCGCTGCGTCGCATCCTCGCCGGCCATGCCGTTGTTGCTGTCTGCGTTGCAGGGGGGGTGGCCAACGGTGAAGTTCGGCTCGAAAAAGTAGTTGGAGACGTCCGCCATGCCCCCGCCCATGGCTCTCGTCAACGCCGTCGCGAAGGAGAGGAGCGTCATGTCTTTCTGCAGCGTCAGCGGCACTCGTTGGATGGCGGTGACCTCGGCGGTGTAAAGGTAGAGGAGGACGCGCTTGCCCTCCGAGTTGACCGCGTAGAAGGGGAAGAGCGGAAACCACTCCTTGATATTCTGCGGGCAAGCGTTGCCGCAAGGCAGGGCGCCAACGGCCTGGAACAGCACGCGCATCGCACCGCAGCACTCGTCCATCTCCATGAGGGTGAGCGGCGGCTTGCCTTGGTGCTGTGGGGCGAGGAGGCCGTGGCTGGACATGATCGGCATGCCCATCATGCACCCGATCCAGCAGATGAGGTTGAGAATCGGCACCTCGAGCATGGCGCTGAGCGCCACGTCGTCTGTGATCCGGTTTCCTCCAGCCGGCACGCGGCGGTCATCTGCGACGATGCTGCGCTGGCCACCGCCGGTCAGGAACATCAGCTTCAGCGCTATCCCGCTCAGCAACCGCGTCACATCAAAGTCATGCCGCTCCTCCGGCGTCGCGGCCATCTGCAGGTAACCGAAAAGATCGGGGTAGCAGTCCCGCAGCTTTTCCATCTTGGCGCGGTTCTCGCTACGGAAGCGCGATACCAACTCCTTCGCCAGCACCGTCAGCGACATCTCGCCCCTGACGACGTCGCGCTTGAGCGCCTCAAGCTTCTCCACTGCCTTGTCCGAGTAGGTGTGCACAGGGGGAGCCTTGTGGCCAATCAGCCGCTCGAGCGTGACACCGAGCTGCGCCGCCTTTGCCTTGTTGTCACGGAGCGCCTGCCGCTCGCGCAGCACATCGGCGAGGTGGAAAAGTACTGTCAGCACCATCGACGAGCACGCTGTGGTAACGACCAGCCCGGCGTGGCGGACGGCTGAGTAGAGCTGCTGTGTGGTCTGGATCGGGTCCTCCTTGTCCTCGCGAGTAAAGGGGACGAAGTCGCCGGGGTCAACGTTGTTGTGACCCTTCATGTTTGATGTTGCGTTGCGGTTCATGTCGGCCGGCACGCGCCCATTGAGAAGCTGTCGCCGCGACTCGATGGAAACGAAGAAGGAGAGCGCGTCGAGTTCGCCTATCTTCTTCTCCTGGTACGCCACCTGCTGGTACACGACTGGAGTGGAGCTCGAGAAGTACTGACTCGCCAGCGAGGAGACGATGGCGGCGGGCACTCGCGCGGCGATGAGGTCGAAGCAGTCGAAGCTGGTGGACACGGTTGTCTGCAGGCGCATGAGCAACACGCTCAGCGGCTCCTGGCGCTGCACCGTCGTTGTCGCGCCTGGGACGCAATGCTGATCAGGTTTAGGAGTGCTGGTGCGGCCAAGCCAACGGGCGTCAGGGTTTCTGTGGTTGCCGTCCTTGCCGCTGCAAGAGATGCCATCCGACTCGACTACAGAGACTCCAGACACGGCGACTTCGTGGGAATGGTTGTCCGCCAGCAGCGTCTCCCGATTTCCCTTCTTTCCACGATGGTCGCCCTTCTCCATCAAGGCGCCGCTGAGCTCCGTGAGGCGCTCGCGCAGCCGATCGTAGCACTCCCGTCGCTTCTGGTTCAACTGCAGCACCTCCTCCCGGCTGAGGGCAACACAAGCGGCCTCCTTTGGCTGACCCCACGACTGCCAGCGATCCCTGCCGAGCACGGAGAGCATCACCGCGTCGATGTACCACTTATCCCTCAGCTCCGTCGTCAGAAAAGGTGCCCAGAAGCGCCGCATCAGGGCGTAGTTCTCGCGGGTGAGGAAGCCGGAGAGCACACACTCCAGCTCCCCTTGGCGAGGGAAGAAGATGCCGCGAAGAATATCACGTGCCTTGCTGGCCATCCGCCGCGGCTCCATGGTCGCCGATGGGCTTTGCGAGGCGATGGTGCCACGGACCGACTGCGATGGCGCCAACTCGTTGGGGCTGGGGGAAATGGAGCACCGGTGAGGCGCGTTGCTTGCCTCCTCCACGGCTACCAACACCCTGCGGCTTGACTTGTCCCCGTTGCGTCCGCGGCCTCCTCGGGCGCTACCGTCGGCAAATAGCGAGGGGGGTTGCTGTTGCGGCTTCTCTACTCGTTCAGGTGTTCCGAAGGTGCTCAGTGATAGCATGGAAGAGGTTGCCGGCGCCCGTGGGTGCTGGCTAGACGGCAGCGGCAGGGCACTCGTGCCATTGACGGGGTTTGAGGGGTGGCACAGCGGGTTCACTGAAGTTGATTCGGGTAAGATCGGCTCTTTGCTGTTGCGTAGACCACCACCGCCTCCGCCACGTGCCTGTGCATTGCCCATTTCGCTTCACTTCCCCTCCACCTCTTCTTCGCTCCACGCGTGGCAGCAATGGCAGCCGCGATCAAGAGCTCAACGACGACACGAAGAAGACACGAGGCCGCCGAACCCGTGGAAGGCGCCCCTCGCAGAGATACACAAACACACAGATATATACATATATATATATATATATTCCCCCCTCCCCGAAAAGGTCACGCAGCACACACGCGGACGGAGAAGGAAGAGGTGGCGATAAAAAGAGGTGGGTGGGAGGGGAAAGAAGGTGTGTGTGTGTGTGGGGGGGGGGGGAGGGGCAGCAGAGTGGAGGCAAGTGCGTCCCACGACGGCAGCCACTCGCCACCACCACACGAACAGACAGAAACGAAGGAGGAGGAGAAACAGACGGCGTTGGAGGATGCAGGTGGACAAGATACACACACACACGCACACACACGAGCGGCGAGAATATGCGAGTAAGGAATCGGTACAATGTCCACGTATAGGTATAGGTGTATGTATAGATAGATGCGTGTGTGTGTGTGTGTGTGTGTGAGGGGGGGGGGGCGGGGATGTTCGTCGTCTGTTCTCCGCTGCACCGCAGGTTTGTTCCGCTTTTCGGCTGAGAGGCTCAGCGACGGAGACAGAGCAGCGGGCGGGAGAGAGGGAGGGGGGGGGGTACGACACCGACTGGAAAGCGCGGCGAAGAGGAGGATGAGGAGGAGGAGGGGACACTAGCACATGCACCCCCTCAAAAACAACAACAAAACAGCGGTACGTGAGGCTCACCTGAGGCGGCACGCGATGCCACCGTCTGCCTGCGCAGCCAAGGAAAGAAAAAGAAAAGAGAGTATGAGCAGGAATCGGGGTGCGGGAGGAGGGAGAGATGCACAGCAGAGACGTGAAGACACACACACACACACATACTCAGAGAGACAGACACACGTGTGCAGAAAACAGGTCGGCTAGCAGGAGGGTGTTGCAGGGGGAGGGGAGGGGCATCGACTCAATTTCCTTCGTCTGTTGCGTGCGGGTCGCCCCACCTCACCCTCTCTCCCTCGTCGCTCTCGCCGGGAAGAGGGAAGAAAAGGCGAAGAGGCCCACGCCAGCCAGCCGCGAAATGCCGCCAAACACAATGACCGTTGTCCCGCCGCTCTCCCTTGTGCGTCGCGCTTCGAGCACTCCGCCCTTCACACCCCCTCTTTCTTTAACGGGTCCGCTTCTCGCCCGTGTCGACTTACGCCTTCGCCGTCTTTCTGGGGCGGCTCTCGGCCGATGGTGCACAGGCCGAGCCCGCCACCGGCACGGCACGGCACGGTAAGGCGCCACCCACCCACGCACAGACTCACGACACACGGAGACGAAGACGCGACGCAGAAAACCGTCGACGAACGAAAAACGCAGCAGTGGGAGGGTGGTGGGGGCAGGGAAACAGCGAGTTGACGAGGATCACCGAGCACCGCACGACCCACGCAACAGCAGCATGCTAGTTTGCCAGCGAGCGAGAAGGTAGGCGTGTAAAAGACACGACAACCACGCCAAGTTGAACACGAAGAAGAAGACAACACAAGAGAGGAGAGCCGTCGGTGAGGGGAGGGAGAACTAAGGAAAAAGAGAAACAGGGGAGCAAGGGGGGGGGGGGAGGGCGCACACACGCACACGCACGCGCACACGCGCTGTCTCTCACTGTTCAGAAAAGGAAAAGGCGAGGAAACCGCAAGAGATGCCGGAGGGGGAGGAGGGAGGGAAGGAATAGAGAGAGAACGAAAGAGCGAGCGAGCGAGAGCGAGAGCGAGACGAAGATGACGATGACGACGGGAGCAGCAGCCACAGCAACAACAGAAACGAAGAGATCCGGCCCAAAATAAGTATGAAAGAAAAGGGAGGGGGAGAGAGAAAGTGAACGTGAATGATAGAGTAACGGGATCAAGAAGGTTGTAAGTTCAGATGCAGAGAGGCACAGGCACAAGAAGAGGGTTCGTGGCGGCGGTGGCGGTGGCGGTGGCGGTGGGGGCAGAATACTAGTCCTCCCGAAAGGGTCAGGGGAGAAAGCGTGCGCTGCCCTCAGTGACGATGATGGCGAAGAGGCGCTGAAGCGGTGATGTGGTGCACAACAACCGCAACCACAGCAACAAAGGAAGATGAAGGGCACGAAAAGCGGAAAAGGAGGTGGAAGATCGAGGAGGCTGTCGTCGGGGGCCCGCCTTTAGCTTCCCAAGCAGTCGGAATGGGAAACCAGCGTGCCAACAGCCGGGGAGAGATTGTTCTGTGCTGTCTCCCCCGCACCCCACTCTCTCCGCCGCGGTGAGTGTGCGACACTATCTCGTGCGAGCGTCGGGAAAGCAGAGAGAGAGAGAGATACGCACACAGAATTACCCAGGCTGGCGCGATCGCGATGCGAATCTATTTTGATTTTGCTGCCCTTGTACAAGTAAGTGTTCGCTGCTGTTTTTGTGTGCGCCTCCCTCCGTAGCTCCGCGCTCCGCTGCTCCGTGGGGGCAGCGACTTCGGTCTTCTGTCTGTATATGGCGACGCTCGCACACCAGCACGCTCCTTGCCGTTTCTGCGATAGATGCGACCGGACGCAAGGATGTGCGAGAGCAGGAGCGGCAAGGGGCAAGCGGCAAGCGCCTTTCCGCTCTCGTCTGGTACGCGCAGATACGGGAACAAGGAAAAGAGAGCGTGTAAGGAAGACGTTACACACGGCGCCAAGAACACAGGCGAGTGCGGAAAAGTGAAATGCGCGCTTTTCGCTTTATGCATGACTGATGCGCGTGCGCGTGCGTGAAAAAAAGAAAAGCATGTGCGCCCATCGGGAGAGGAGGAGAGCAGAATTAGAAGGAGGAGGAGGAGGATCAGGATAGCGCTCGTGTAATGCATTACGATGGGTGTCTCGCCCTGGGGAGCGCTCACGGCCTCAGTGCGCATGCGTGCGTGTGCGCACATTTTGAGCGTTCGGCTCCACAACCGTCTCGCCGCCCTCCTTTCTCATACGCGCTCGGCCCTTCTTTCGTCGTTGGTGAGAGATAATGAACACCGCCCGCGTGTCGGTGTCGGAGGAGGGAGGGAGGGAGGGAGGGAGGGGGGGGGGTGGCGCACGGCGTCGGCTGCGAACGTGTTTGTGCCCTCTGTGGAGTGCGCCATGCGCGGCCACTCCGCCGACCGCCACCTCTCCTGCGAACACGGGCGCACACGCGCGCATCGCCGCCATTGTCGCTTTTTTTCTTTTCATCTTCGCACTCTTCTCGTTCTTTCTCTCGTTCGCGCTCGCATTGGCCACTTGTGCGCGCCCCCCCTCGGCTGCTCCACATCAGCGTTGCGAGAGCATGCGAGTGCGCGTGTGCGTGCAACTTTCCGGACAGCGGAAACACGCTTCGTTGCACACACCCACACCGTAATGACCCCCGGTGATGATGGTTGCTTTTTTTGGCCGGGCCGCCGATCGAATCCATCATCGTGCTCAAAGACGGAACCGCACACGAGCCAGCCACGAGGCGCCAACAACGGCAGACCCACAAAACACACCCGCACACATCCATACAACCAAGAAGGCGAAGGTACATACAACGGAGTGCACAGAGCGAGAGAGAGAGTGTGTGAGAGACAGAGAAAGAGGGGGGGGGGCATGCCGAGCACGCCTTCACGGACACATCAGAGGCAGCACAGATTCGAAACAACAATAGAAAAAAGAAGAAGCGGGGGCGAAACGCTGTCACACGCACACACTCTCGCGCTGATTCTCGTGCCTACGCACAGACATGCGCGCCTTCAGTGAGCCCACTCGAGGATCGGTGGAAGAGACCGAGGGAAGGTGTGTGTGTGTGTGTGTGCGAGGAGGATGAAGGCGGCAGACACAGAGAAGATGCACACGAGAACAAACAGCCAGCAGCGCCGTCCGGTGGTGTCTCTTACTTCCATCGCCCCGCTCCACCCTGGCTTCGTGCGCTCCCCCTCCTGTGATGGGGTCTTTACAAGTAAAAGCGCGAAAACGTCGACTTATCCTTGCGGTACTGCACATTTTCCTTGCCCTTGATAAAGTCGGCTTGGCACACCTTCATGCGACGCTCACGCAGGGCCAGCAGCCCGGCCTCTGTGCAGATTGCCTTCACATCCGCGCCGCTCATCTCATCCTTCGCGTGGATAAACTCGGAGATGTCGACGTCTTCGGCGAGTGACATGCGGCTGGTATGGATTTCGAAGATGCGGCGCTTCGTCTTCTCGTCTGGGAAGGGGAACTCGATCTTGCGATCGATACGGCCAGGGCGGATGAGAGCCGGGTCGAGGGTGTCGATGCGGTTCGTTGCCATGATCACCTTCACGTCGTTGCTGCTATCGAAGCCGTCCAGTTGCGTGAGCAGCTCCAGCATTGTACGCTGCACCTCTTTGGTGCCGCTGCTGTCCGTGTCGTAGCGCTTCGTGCCGATGGCGTCGATCTCATCGATGAACACGATCGCTGGCGAGTGCTCCTCCGCAACCCGGAAGAGCTCACGCACGAGCTTGGGGCCCTCGCCGGAGTACTTCTGAATCAGCTCCGACCCCACCACCCGCAGGAACGTGGCGCTCGTGCGGTTCGCGACGGCTTTGGCCAGCAGCGTCTTGCCGGTGCCGGGGACACCGTAGAGAATGACACCCTTCGGTGGCTTGATGCCAATCTCGTCGTACAGCTCTGGGTGGGAGAGTGGAAACTCGACCGCCTCCTTGATCTCCTGAATCTGCTGCTCCAGACCACCAATGTCCGCGTACGTGTCCTCCGGCGCCTTGTCCACCTTCATGACACTCACCAGCGGGTCGACGTCATCCTTAAGCACGCCAACGATGCTGTGCTGCCGGTCATGCAGTAGCACGCTGCATCCCAGCTCTAACTGCTCCTTGTCTACGAACGACATGAGGGGGACGTAGTACTCGGTGCCAGAGATGGAGACGATCGCGTGCGAGTCGTCCACTGCCTCCTCGAGCGTCGCCACCTCCAGCGGGGTGCCACGGATGTCCTCGACGCGCTTCAGCTCCGCCTCGTAGTGGCCCATCGCGCCCTCCTCCAGGTTCGACTGCGCGTCGCGCTGGGCGTTGATTGTGCGCAGGAACTCCTCCTCTAGCAGGAGGTAGTCCTTGCAGCGCTCAAGGCGGTACTTTCGGAGGAGGCAGGCACGGTTCGGATAGACCTTCGGAATACGCGTGGCCGCGTCAGGGCCGCGCTTCTTCTTGCGCTTGCCGATCTCCGGCGCCACAGGAGGCTCCCACTTCTCTGGTTTGCCGGCGCCAGGCGGCTTTGGCATGTTCTGCCCCATGGTTCCCTCCCTGGTCAGAAACGCGTCGTGATGAGATGGCGTGTGTGTGTGTGCGTGCACTGGGGATGGGGTGTGGTACGGAGAGGAGAGCAGCGCCAATATATATATATATATATATATGTCTGTGTGTGTGTGTGTGTGTGTCTGTCTCGGCGCCTCTGTGTATCTGCATGTACATGCGGCGTAGCGATGAGAAAGGAGGAGAGGAGGAGGAGGAGGAGAGAGGGGGGGGGTGGAGGTTGAGATAGGCGGAGAGAGCGTCCGCAGACTATGACCAGAGCGCAACCTAAGCCGCACTGCTCTAGACGTACGCGTGCACACGTGTCTGCGCTGAGGTGACGGGGCGTGGTAGGAGAGAGTGGGTTGCTCAGTAGCGGACGGGCACAACCAGAGATGAAAAGAGGGGCAGAGAGAGCGAGTTGGTAGGGGGCCGGTGTTGCGTCTGCAGAGCCGCTGGCAGAAACGCGGCTCGATACGGGGAGTGCATGCAGACGTCCGTGGCGACTGCAGCGCAGCTCCAAGATCCGTCGCCAACGCACCCTGTCATTTTTCAGCGGCTCCCTTGTGCGAATGGTGGGAGAGTTTGAGGCTGCGCACACGCCACCCCTGTACGCGTGCACACCGCGCAGAGGTGGCTTGACTCTCTCGGTCAGATGTTCTGCTCATCTCCGTGTGCGCTTGCTCGATACGGCGACACGCCATAACGAAAAGCGCAGCACGCTTGCCTTACATGCCTCTTCCCGTGTTTGCTTCGCTGCAGGAGCACTGTTACGCGCTAGCCTTCCGTTCTCCCTCCTCCTCTTCTGGTGCCCACCCAGGACGCTTGGGAGAGCGGGGACAACACACACACACACACACACGTGTGTGCACACACGCGAGAGAGAGACAAGGGCATCACAGAAGGAAGAAGCGCTTCACACGACGACAGCGACCCAACCAACGTGCTCACACCCGCACACGGAGATCAACATTTACGCACCGACGCCTGCACAAGCGCGCGCGCACACACGCAATCAAGTCCATACCCCACAGCGAGACAGAGGGTGCTCAGACTCACGTTCGCTCGAAAGGGAGGAGGGTGTGGGCTGCCGATAAGGAGAAGGAAAGGGAGATCGCGTAGCCACAGCCACACCCACACCCACACACATAAAATCATCACGCCGACGACACGAACGGGGCGAGCATAGAGAGAGAGAGCCAGCCATGGGCGAAGCAAGGATAAGGGGGTGGGGGATCATGGAAAAAGGAAGTTAGCGAAAGGCAGTTCGTTGCTTCGCGTGTGGGTGCGCTGTGCCGCTTGAGTGCGAGCGCATGTGCACATCCGCGTGGCCTTGCGTGTTCGTCGTCCCTGCGCTTGCGCTCCTCGTGGAGTAGGGGGAGGGGGAAGGAGGAGCCATGACGAGGCGACAAGACGTGGGCCCAGTCGACCATAACGGTTGGAGCGCATCATCGACCGCGACCAAAGCCGAGCACCGCTCACCCGATTGAAAGAAAATGCACAACAGGCACACTGGAAGAGCAACGGGAGCCTTACACGGCGTCCAGCCCAACGAAAACAAGGCATGTCGTGAGCGTACGGCGTACGGGTCACACACAAGAGAGCTCGGCTGATGATTAGGCTCACCGCTTTTTAACAAGCGAGAGAGGAGAGAGAGAGAGGAGAGCATGAGCCTTAGGGTGGAACATCACAAAGAAAGAAGATCAGAGGCGTTAGTTGGTTGCTTGCGTGAGAGGGTGACGAGACCACCACCACAGACGCAGACACAGAAACAGACACACACACACACACACACGCACACACACACACACGCAGACACACGCAGAGATGATAGAGAGCCACCAATACGTCAGGCAACAGAGACGCGAAAAACGAACAAGGCGGCGAGGACGCGTGTGCAGCGCCGACGTCACAAATCCAAGAGAGAGAGAGAGAGAGACAGCGAGTGGACTTCGTCCGTTTGTGTTTGGAGGGAAACGCGCACAAGACACGCACATACGACCTTGGCTCTGCACACATGCGCCCTCCCTCCTCGCCCCCGCCCTCTGTTCCGCTCGCGCCTTGTTTGCTTGGCGTTGTGTTTGGAAGAGGGTAGGACACCCCAACGTGGTTTCGCTCTACTCGCTCTTCACTACCGGTGGTAAGGCCACGGACGGCTCACCAGGCAGGCACTTGCGGCGCGCCGCGTCGTGCTCCTTGTAAGTCTCGTCTTCGGCGGACAGGATACGCACCACCGGTACGCCGGAGAGGCGGCTGAGGTTGTGCGTGACGTTGGACAACATCACGGCATCGTCGATGACGGGCTGCGTCGACATGGCCTGCTCCCCGTACTTCTCCACGTTGCCCTTGACGAAGGACATGAAGGCCATCAGGCCCTTGCTCATGATCTTGGGGTCGCAGGCGACAACTTGCTTCGCCATATCCTCCGGGAACGTGTTGCCGTTCGCCTGGTAGAGCTCGTGCAGTATCTCGAGCGCCTGCCGCTGCCAGTCCGTGTACTCGCGACGCGTGTACACGATGACCTCCTCGACCGGACCGCGCTTCTTCGCGTTCTTGATCACCTGCGACCGAATCTCCTTGAGAGTGATTGTCATGACCCGGCTCGCGACGATCAGCGAGTAGTCCAGCTCCGCCGTCGGCTTCGGGAACGGCTGCGTGACGACAGAGCCCTCGTGCTGGAGGATGCTCTGCCACAGGTGCTCCATCGTGTGCGGCGCCAGTGGCATCATCATCAGCGCCACCACCTCGTAGTAGCGGCGGCCGAGCTGCACGTGTACGTTGAGGTCGTCGCAGTACATCTTATACTGGCTGTACTCGTTGGACAACTCGTGGAAGGCTGTGTTGAGCACCATGCGGAACTGCATGCGGTGATAGAAGCCCTCGGTGCGGGTGATGACCGTGTTCATTGTGTTATTGAAGATTTTGTCGAACTCGTTGTAGTCGCCGCTGCGCAGGTCGGTGCGCTCGACCGTCTCCTTCGCCTGCTCCAGCAGCGTCGTCATCTTCAGCACAAACCCAGCCGCCGTCTCGCGCACAAAGTTGGCGTCGTCCATGCTGTCACCGGCATCGGCGCAGGCAAGACGCGTAGCGTCAGCGCCGTACATGTCCATCGCCTCACGCAAGGAGATGAAGTTCCCCTTCGATTTGGCCATCTTTTCGTTATCGACCTGGATGTGGCCGTTGCAGAAGATTGCCCGCGGCCACTTGCTCTCGTCCGCCGGCCAGATGGCGGCGTGGTTGTAGAGGAACATCGTCAGGTGGTTCTGGATGAGGTCCTTGCCCGAGCAGCGCAGGTCGACAGGGTACCAGTACTCGAACTCGTTGCGCATCAGCTTCAGCGACTCGACCGGCATGCTAACCGCGCCCGCGACGGTGGCCGCGTCGCCGACGCCGTGGTAGATGTACTCGAACACCTCGTTCGTGAACATCTCTGGCGCCAGACCGTACGGGTTGTCCGCCTTGCCGCACAGATCTGTCGAGCCGTCGGCGCCGACGTTGAAGAAGCGGTCGATCGTGTAGTAGGCCATGTAGATGGTGGAGTCCGACAGGCTGTCAATGATCATCGTGTGAGACGCGTCGCACGGCAGGTAGGTGCCGAGGCCGAAGGTGCGGCTGCACGGCCAGTCCGCCAGCCAGTTCAGCGTCTCCTCGAAGCCGTTGCGCACACCGGGGAAGAACATGTCCATCTTCTTGATGTGGTCCTGCACCATCTTCTTCCAATCATCCTTGCCGTACTCGAGGTACCACTGGTCGCACAGCGCGACGACGCACTCGTCACCGCTGCGGCTCATCACCTGACGCACCGGCTCGTAGTAGCGGATGCACTGGTCCGCCGCCTCCATGTCACGATGCGTCTTCACCTTGGCCTCGCTCACCTTGACGCCGGCGTAGGGGCCGGTGATCATGGTGCCGTGGTAGAAGCCCTGCTGGTAGCACACTTTCTTCGCCTCCTCTAGCAGCTCCGTCGCGTTCGGGCCGTTGATCTTGAGCTTCTCGCACATGAGCTTGGCGCCCTCGGTGCCCAGCTCGGGCATGTCGATGATCGGAATCATCGCGAACGGCACCACCCACTCGTCCTTGATGCCGAGCTTCACGCGGTAGTCCGGCTTGTTCAGCAGCTGGGTAAAGTTGATGTAGTCGTCCGGCGAGTCGGACGGCACAGACATGACGACGCCGGTACCCTTCGCCTCCGTGATGGTGGCCATAGGCAGCGTGTAGATGGTCGTGTACGGCGCCAGCGGGGCCGAAAGCGGTATGCCGACCATGTTTGCTCCCTCCACCTCGAAGAGCGGCTCCGGATCGGTGCCGACCTGGCCGTTTACGTAGAGGTTCTGGTACGCTATATTGCGCGCGGCGCGGGCCGTCATGATGTAGACTTCGTCTTCTCCCTTCGCGTTGCGCACGTAGTACCCCTTGTAGTTGAACTTGTTGCTGACCCAGCAGTTTGTCTGACCGACGACCGTCTCAGGACGGAGTGTGGCGCCGGGCAGCACGACGCTGCGGTCGCCGATGATGTCCTTGTGCTCGGCGAAGCACGGATGCGAGAGTGGGTTCTGGACGATGAGCTTCACCAACGTGTACTCCTGCGGCAGCACACCCTCGCCGCTGGCGCGATCGTGGTCGGCGCACGGCTGGCCGTCGCGCGGCGAGTACACACAGTAACGCTTGCCGTAGTTGAGCAGGTTCTCGCGGCGCAGGATGTGGAACTGCCACTGCACGAAGCGGTCAAAGTATGGGCTGCGCTCCGTCGTCATGAAGGAGCGGCGCCAATCGATGTGGCAGCCAAACCGCTTCAGGTCCTCCATCGCGATGGGCGGGAAGTAGTCCAGCCAGTACTGCGGATCGGCGAACTTCGCGATCTCCGAGTCGGCGATGCCCATGCTCCGCATGATGAGCCACTGCGGTTTCGCCGGCCCGCTCTTGCCTCGCTTGCTCTTGTGCTGCCCTAGCGCCTCCGTAGGCTCCTTGACCACCGGCGTCCTGGACTTGTCCTCGAGCAGCTCCGCCGGGAACTGCGGTGGGTTGCCGTACTGCTGCATCTCCTTGGCGATTTTCTGCGCGCACGCAGCGATCGGGGTGCCGGTGACATGGAAGCCGAAGGGCCAGAGCGAGCGGCGGCCCATCATGCGCTGGAAGCGCGAGGCGAACTCGGCCTTCGTGAGCGAGAAGCCATGACCGAGGTGAAGCTTGCCGTTCATGTACGGGAAGGGGAACGTGGTCAGATACTTCGCCGGCTGCGCCTCCCCAGGCGCTGGGGCGTCGAACTCATGCAACTTCTCGGCGGCCCAGTAGGCTTGCTTCTCCTGCTCAATCGCCACGAGCGCATCGCGACGTGCCGTGGACATGGCTGAGTTCTTCTCTGGCTGCGCCTTCAACGCTGGCGACGATGTACGCACGTGTGTGTGTGTGTGTGCGAGAGACGGCAAGAGAACGGGAAGGTCCTGCTGCAAACGGTGAGGCGCGAGGTGGGGAGGGGGAGGGGTGGCTGGGTGAGTGGGTCGGCTGGCTGGGAGATATGCAGGCACGGAGACAACACGTGCACTGGGGCAGGCAGGCAACCAAGCCGCATGCGATGGAGAAGGGTAGAGATAAAGGGGCGCGAACGGAGCGGTGACGACGGCGGATGGGGTCTGTAGAGGAGGAGCACACCGGTGAACACCGTGGACGACAGCGAGGCGATGCTCCAGTGCGCTTTACAACACGGAGAGAGAGGGGAGGGGGGGGGGCTGAAAAGGCCATGCTATGCAGTGAGTCGGTTGTGCATCTGGTGATGGTGGTGACCTCCGGTGTGCAGGACCGACACACAGGAGCACAGGCACACAACGCACGCGAACACGAGGTCAGCGTCAGCAGCATCGCCGACGGCGCTCTTTTCGGTGCTGTCAGCGCTTTCTTTACCACGAAATGCTTGCACGCGTGTTGATTGATGTCTGTCTAGGCTGCACAAAAGCAGAAGAGAAACCGATAGAGAGAGAAGGCGGACCTCCAATCCCCGCACTCTGCTCCACCGGCGTGTGTGCGTGTGTCTGCTCATGCGTGTGCGCTATCACCCCCCCCCTCCTCCTCCTCCTCCCCCTGAACACCACTAAAACACCGCTCTACTCCATTCCCCCCCTATTCCACACTGCTCATATGCCAAGCAGCAGCAGCACTCACACACGCACACATATACACACGCGTGCACAGCGCTCCACGTGCGCAGCCTTCTCCACACTGTGCCAAAGCAGTCCGCAACAGGCATGCAAGAACACAAAAAATGTCCCGACCCCCTTGGCATCCGTCCATGCATGCGCACAGGGAGTGCGGAGGAGGCGAGTGCTGGGGTGCTGAGGCTTGGCGAGCATGCGGCGTCCGTGTGCGTATGAGGAGGATGGATGAATGGATGGATGGGTGGATGGAGAGAAAAAGGGAAAACGAGAAAGGAAAGAAAAAAAAAAGTGCTTCTAGTTTACATCAACGGGTGCCGTCAAGTACACGTGCCCGAGACACGACAGCGCGCATACAACGAGGGAAGCGCATGCACCGACGTGGGCTCGTACGCGACATGTGAGCCTTCAAGGCAGCGGAACAGAAATACAACCGACAACAAAGCGAAAGCAGAGCGCTACTTCCATCACAGCCGGAGTCGCAGACGTGGGAGGGCCCCAACGAAGAGAGACACACACACACACACACACACACACACACGCACACACACACACGCACACACACACACACACACACCTGATGCGCATACATGCATAAACCATCATCCTCCGTCTCCGCATCTGACGGGGAGGAGTGATGGACGGCGGCTTCCGCCAACCCCCTCCAAAGAACAACACCAGAAAAAAAAAAAAAACGGGAAGGCAAAACGAGAGCGCGCGTGTGTGGGTGTGCGCGTGTGTGTGTGTGCGCGCGCGTGTGTGTGTGTGTGTGGGTGGAGAAGATGGAGGGACGCTGACGACGCTAAAGACCCGACACGCAGTTCACCTCCGTGCCGCAGTCCCTCAGGAGCATCGAGACACGCACACACATGCACGTTCGCTTAAAGCACAGCTTTCAATGCAGCTGAGTGGCTTTGCGGTACAGTATCGGGTCCATGTCGGCCGGTACCACCGAGTCGATGTAGGCCCGATACCGCGCGTCGTCCGCCTCCTGCTGGGCCTGCTGCTGCCGAAACTCTTCACGACGAGCCTCGACGGCGCGGCGCGCGTTCTCGCGCTTCTCGGCGGCCTGCAGTTTCTGAATGCGCTCAATTCGCAACGCCTCGGCGCGACGGGCGGCGGCCTCCTCGGCCTCCTTTGCCCTCAGCTGCTCCGGGTAGCGACGCATCTCCTCCGCGTACGCTTTCTCCTCGGCCTTGTTGAGAAAGCCGGCGGCAGTCGTGGCAGCGGCGTGTCGTCGTGAACTGCTTCCGTCGGCGCCGTCGCCGCTGCCGACAACATCACCTCGCGCCTCCGCCGCCTTCTGCTCCTCCATATCTAGCCGCTGCTGCTCCATCTCGAGGCGATATTCGTGCTGCTTCTCCTGCTGCTTCACGTCGCTGTCGTAGAGCTTCTTTAGGAAGCTCTCCCCCTTCTCAAACACATCCTGCGTGCGATACGTCGGCAGGTTCTCCTGCTTTGCCTCGTCAAGGTACCGCTGCAGCCTGCCTTCTTTCGCTCTTCGAACGCCGCCAGCTTCTTCTGCTGGCGTTCAATGACCCAGCGCTTGATGCTGTCGACTTTCTCCTCCTCGGCCCGCAGCGCGGCCTCGTCCTTGACGTTTTCGGCCACACGAGTCTGCAGCTTCTCCGACTTGGTCAGCGCGGGGCGGCTGTGCGCCTTGTTGTAGGCGCCGTTCTCCAGCTCTCGAGCACGACGCTGCGCTGCTTCTTCCTGCTGCTCGGCACGCTCCTCGGCGGCCTCTTGATCGACGTGCTTGCGGTCCTGCTGCTGCACCGCACGCTCCTGTCGTCGTTGATCGATCTGGTAGAGCACAGTTTCTAAGTTGGCGTTCTTCTCTTCGACGTTGCGCTGGCGTGCTTTGAGTTTCTTGTGCAGCTCCTCGGCCTGGTCGCCCCACCGCTGCAGCTGGAACTCGCGCTGAGCGTTCGCGTTCTGCGCCTCGTCCTCGCGCTGGAGCAGCTGCTTGTAGGCCACCTGCTCCTTGCGAGCCTTCAGTGCCTCGTGCAGCATGTTCATCGAGCGCAGATGGCGTCCGCGCGGGTCTTCCTTGAGGTGCTCCAGCGCTTGGCGCGCAATGACGGCTTTGTGCTCCTCCTCGAGCTGCTTGGTGCAGAGCTCGTCGAGCACCTTCTGACGCGCCTCCGCGGCATCCTTGGCGTCTTGCTGTGCCTGGACAAATTGGTCATGGCGTGCCTCGATCGTGTCGGTCCAACCGGCCGTGCGAGTCTTGGACAGCTCGCGGCGACGGTCTTCCTCTGCTTTCGGGCGTCGCGCTGCTGCTGTTCCGCCGCCTGCGACCCGGTGTAGGCAAGACGTTGGAAAAAGGCAAGTTCGCGGTCGCTAAGGATGCCGACGCGCGTCATGTCGAGACCACCGGCGACAGCATTGCCATTGCCGATCCGGCGAAGCGGATCCTTGCGAGCGCGCGTGGAGGACATGGACATCGTCGCCGCCGCGGCAGCAACCGTGCCCTGTGGCCTCGGCATTGTTAATGACAACTCTTGAAAAGTCGTCGTCACGAGTCTCGCCACACCTCCTCAGGTGTGGTCTGGGAAGGAAAAGGGGGCGAAGTGGCGTTGAGAGAGGGGCGACTCGGCGACTCAGACGTGTACTGCGATGCACACCCCTTTTTTCCCAGATCGATGGCAGAAGGTCGAGGAGCGTCAGAGCAGCGAGAGCGAGAGAGAGGGAGGGAGGGAGGGAGGGAGGGACAGCCCTTTCCCAGAAACGAGCAATTTAGCGTTTTGCGCGGACACCCCGGTACGTGTGCCCGTGTACCCACGAGCGCATACTCCAGTAATGATCGGGCGGGAAATGGGGAGGGGCGCCCAACAGAGCCGAGCATGCAAGCAAGAGAGGGACAGGCAGAGAGAGAGAGAGAAGGGATGTGTGTGTGGATGGGCATGCTTGCGAGTTCACGCGTCATGGCGCGCGCGTGGGGAGGCGGCGAGGGAGGCGGGGGGGGGGATTGAAACACTGCAGAGGGAGAGAGGGAAAAGGAAAGGGGCGGCACAAGAGAGGGGCGACAGCAGACAGAGGTGTGTGTGTGGGGGGAGGGGGACGGTTTTGACTACGAGGAGCATCGACTCCGCTCACTTCTCCGTCACTGCCCACGCCTTGCCCTGGCTGTTTCTGTGCCTGTGTGCTTGTGCTCAACCACCCCTCCTCCTCCGCCCACACCGACCCTCGAGCTCCCTTTTTTCGCGCCTCCATCGAGTTGGCCACCGTCGAATGGTCATCAGAAGACGTCTTCTTCTCTCTGCGACACACACACACACATACACATACACATGCATAGGTGTATATGCATGCCGCCGGAGTTCAAGAGCACCACAGCCCCCCTACCCCTCCCCTCTTTTAGCGTTGGTCTTCGGTCCTTGCGATCGCTTGATGGCGCCATTCATTTTCGCTTCGTGGGTTCGCACGGCAGCCACACACACACACACACGCGTAGGCACAACAACACGAGGGAGAGGGAGAGGCAGAGAGGATCGCTACACTGACGCACACTTGCCGACTCTTGAGGCCGTGGTGAACGCGCTGCCCGCCCACGGACGAATTCAGGTCATTCTTGCACGGACGCGATGAGCGGCTGAGTGTCGTGTCTGCTACGGCATGCCCACAGCGCCGTCGTCCTCCCCGGCCGCCGCCGCTACGGAGGCAGTTCCCAGCACGTTCGTGTCGGCCGGGTTGAACTTGAGGAGCAGGTCCGTCATGTCCACGTGGGTGAGCATCATGCGGCGGCAGCAGAAGCGTTCTAGGTGGAAGGCGTTCATCGCGTCCTCCTCGGAGACGCCTTGGCTGACGAGGTCAAGGTAGAGAAGATACTTGTCGGCAATGACATTGCCGCACGTGAAGCAGCGCACGGGGATGATCATTGGTGGAAAGGGACTGGGAGGAGGACGAGGGGGTACGAGGCGTCGGGAGGTAGAAGGCCCGGCGCCGCGAAGCCGACGAGCAGACGCGCGCGAGGAGCAGAGCAACAACAAGAGAAAAGGATGAGGTTGAGGGAAGGGGAGAGTGCGCAAGCACGCAACGCTGTGCTACTCACTCCTACCGTCTTGAGAGCGGTACCTCGTGTCGATGCAAGGGCTTTAGGGCAGCAGCCGCACGGTGGTAGAGGGCAAAACCATAACGGAGAGGAAAATGAGGTTGGGTAGCGCCGACGCCGCCGCACCGGCAGAGACAACAAGGGATGGGTGTGGGGAAGAGATGGGGTGCTGTTGCCTCATCACGCTTCTCATGATCGCGACGGGAGGAGGGGGAGAGGGAGGGGGAGGTGCGATGTGCGATGCGTTTCAGCGCTTGTTCGTGGAGGGCGCTCAAACACACACACGTCACGGTCGCGCCTCACCACGGTGGAACGCGCGTCTGCACGGCTTATCCACCGCACCAGCTCCCCCCCCACCACCCACACACCCGCATCCGCCGGCAGCATCCCATCATCTGTGCGCGGCTTGACTGGGTTTTCGCTTTTTGTTTTCTGTAGCACATCGACAAGGACGGCTGGCACTGCCTCGGCTCCTCCACTTCCCAGATGAAGCCGGCGACGCTGACGAGGAGACACACACGCGCGAGAGATCGAAAGCAGGGCAAGGAGGAGGGGGAGCGCGAGGAAGCGGGAAGACGAGCTGCCCGTCTCAGCCGCCCTGGTCTCTCACACTTACACACGCCTCACACCTTCCATCTCCGCCCCCGTCTCTGCCTCTCTCACGGCCACGCAGCTCCGCCAGGGCGCAGGACAGTGCAGATGCTGCGGCTTTACAGCGGAACCGAGAAATACTATACAGCAACCACAACAGCAACACACATACACACACAGGCAGATACCGTGGACCCCTTCCGTCCATCAACCAAGAATGAGAACCCACGATACGGTTGGAGCGGGAATCCGGCGTGTGCCACTCGCCCCACGGTACCACTACAAAGAGCTAGCACAAAACACCTTCGCTTCTGCCGTCGATAAGACGTTGCCCTAGTGGGCTATCAGCACACATGCAGCCACACCCGCCGACTCGGTTGTGGGTCGCACACCCACCGCAATATTGACCTCGCCAACTCGACCAAGGACCTTCCCTACCAATCGCCCCTCGCCTGCACCTCACCGCGCGTGCGACTGGAACCACGGCCGCACGTCGACCAGCAGCTCCAGCACGCCAATCACAACCTCCACAAAGACCAGCCAAATCACAATCCACTCCAGTCGCGCGCCATGCCGTTGCGAGAAGTCCTCGGCCAACATGGACAAGATCTCGTTCGCCGCATCCAGCTTGTTGTCCAGCGCCTCAACCCGCTCGCTGATCTCGTACTCTTCTTTGGTCGCTTGAAAGACCGGCTTCAGATACGAGTTCTCCCAGAAAAAGTCCGGCTCATCCAGCAAGTCGGAGCCGCTCTTCAGCATGAGTCGGTACGACAGCACCTCACCGCGCAGCTGCAGCAGACGCCGTTCCGTGATGCTGACGGCGCCCTTCTCCCGCAGCTCGCGCGGCAGCGGCGAGCAGCTGTCAGCCAGCTCCTGCACCTGCAGCTCGATGTAGTCGATTTTGGCAGACTGCGCGAGTGCGTGCGAGGCGCACAGCATCAGCACGCTACCCGTCGCCAACTCGCCGCGCCTGTACGGGATGACGAAGTGGTCGAAACGCAGACGCGCCTTGAAGTTGTCGTCCACCTCCAGCGTGTCGCGAGCGACGAGGTGGAAGGTGCACCACACGGGGTAGTTCTCGTTCACGAGCTGCGTCGTGTAGCGGTTGGTCATGCAGTGGCCGATCGCGCTGTGTGGCAGCATGTAGTCGTTCTCCACAATCTTGAAGTACCGCTGGTCGAATCCCCACCAGACAACGGCGCCGTAAGGGAACACGAAGAGGTCAAAGTAATGCATGACGCTGTTGCTCGAGTTCGGCGTCGCCGCGGCAGCTTCACCTCCTTCACCAACCTGCGCGAGGGTGCTGTGTACGGCTGCCTTACTCCTCGTGTTGCTCCCCAACGCACCGTAGCCCTGTGAGGAGGCGGAGGTCGACTCGCCGAAGCGCTGGGCGGCAGCTGCGACGGTCCCCCGTTCGAGAAGCGGGGGCGGTGGCGGGCTGCTGCCGGTATCCTCGCCGTGCACGACTAGATCGCTGCTGCGCTGCGCCGCCGGTGCGTGACGCGAGCGTTGGCGGTCGCGTTGTCCGGCCGGCGCGTTCGCTCTGTCGCCTGCGCCCGCCTCGACGTTCACGAAGGATGGCTGCGCGAAGCGCACGTGCAGGACATCGAAGTCGAACTTTGTGTAGTATCCTTGCGCGCGGTAGTACGCCTCCAGCTTGCCCAGGTGCAACTCGTCCGCGACGCAGATGTAGCCGACACGGCCGACGGGGCCCGGGTAGCTCGCCGCGTCTTCCAAGCCGCGCTGGCCGGGCTTGGCCCACGCTCCACCCGCGCGGCGGCGTGACAAGAGAGCGACGCTGCAGTTTGCAGTAGCGAGGCCGGAGTCCGACCGGTAGCCACTCGCGGCGGCGTTGCCACCGCCGCCGCGGTAGCTGTGGCGGCTGTTTGATCGATGCTGACGGTACCCAGCAATAAGTGGCGTTGATCCAACACGACCGCCGCGAACGCCACCGCCAACTACGTCCACGTCACTCAGCGCCAGCAGCGCTGCCTCATCGTCGTCTTCGAAGTTGTCCTTTGGCGCCAGCAGCGACCGCACGGTCTGCTGCTCCGCGTCGTAAAGGGCAAACTCACTGCGCGCAAGCAGGTCAAGAAGATGCCGATACTGCTCCTCGCCCTCGACGCCGAGGATAGAGGCGATTTGCGAGACGCGCAGCGTTGTGCAGCGCCCCGAAGGGCGCAAGAGCTCCAACAGCTGCCTCTGCAGCTTGCTTGACGACTCCGTTTCGCTGTCCATGATCGCGTAGTCACCGTGGTGTGTGTCTCGGCGTGTGAGGAGGCAGGGAGGTGGGTGGAGGGTGTGTATGGGAGCAGCGCGAGATCTGCAGTGCGAGGGCGATACGCGTTCAAAGCAGCACCGGGAACGCCACAGCAGGCATATGCGAGGCGGAGCTGTTGAGATGCGCTGGTGCAGCAGGGCGAGAAGTGGTGGTGGTGGTGGTGGTGGGGCGAGGAGTTCGCTCCGTGTCACGGCCGCCGCGCTCACTGAATCGATAAAGCCGCAGAGAACGGAAAGAAGAGGATGGCGGTGGTGTTGTGAGAACGGCTAACAGAACAGTAAAGCACTGCAAGACGAGTGCTTGGGGTGCTTCGACCCTGTGTGAGCGGCCAGCGGTGTGTGTGTGTGTGTGTGGGAGAGAGTTGGCGGGGGATGGCTGCCATAATTGATGGAGCGATGAGGTGATTGGATGCAATAAAGAGAGGGGGTGGGGGCAGGCGGGCGTTCCCAGAGGAGGTTGGATGAGGGACGGGGGTGGTTGGGGGGCGAGATGGAGACGGAGAGGGCGGGGCACCAGCCGACCGACGAAGAAGGTGCACACACCGGCAGAGCCTCCGTTGTACCTCTCTCTGGCTGGAGACGAGATGAACGGACATCAAGTCCACATAAGGCAGAATCCGATGATTCGGAACGATGGCACTGCAAGATCGGCGAGCACACACGGGCACGCAAACACATGCGGACACATCCGCACGAGTGCGACGTGCAGAGGCACGAGTGTGTATCGTCTGTGCATGCGTGCGTAGCTCTGCATGCGTGTCACGTGTATCCCGTTACCACTGCTGTGGGTTTCTTCGCTTCGGCCTCTGACCTACCTTTGCGAGTGCGGTATCGTTTCCCTTCCGCTTCTCTCAAGATGCGCGCTTGAGCGTGTGTGTGTGTGGGTGTGTCTGTGCTATAGTTCGTGTCTTTACACGGCACTTCCCGTAGATGTCCGTCCTAGCAAGGTGCGGACACACACACACACGCACGCTCAAGCGCGCATCTTGAGAGAAGCAGAAGGGAGGAAGAGAAAGGTTGTGTCGGAGGTGGGCGGCAGAACGTGTCGAGCGCCATCTTTGCAGCTCTCACCTCCCCACCCCGAGAACTCCAAGACGACTCTCTTGCGCTTCACGGCTGTGAGATGAGGGACGCGATGAACGGCGCCACGGCGTCGGCGAACTCCTTCGGCTTCTCGTAATGCAGAAAGTGACCGGCGCCGGCCACCTCCACCTGCGTTGCGTTGGAGAAGAAGCGGGAAATGTGCTGGCGGCGATCCGGCTCGTTGTAAGGCGACTTACCACCAAAGACGAACATGACAGGAAGTGTGCACAGCCGCGGCGCGGCAGCCGAGGACGCTGGCCCCATCGTCGCTGCCGACGACGTAAACCAGCTAGTGATGGATGGCTGGAGGCTGCCGTAGTCGCCGGCGAGGACCGGCAGATTGCACTTCCACTGCGCCGGCTTCGACTTGTCCTTGGGATCAAGCACGATGTTCGTTGCCACAAAATCGCGCATTTCCTGGTCAGCCATGCCGACCCGGATCAGCTCTGCCGTTGCGTCCTTGTAGCTGTGAATCCCGTCCAGCCGCACCTGCGTCATGCGCTGGAGCGTCTCCTTGACGTTGTCAGCGCAGCTGCGCTGTTCACCCAGCCGCATTGTTGGCGTCACGTCCACAATGATAGCACCAGCGACGCGGCCCAGCAGCGGGACGCGGGAAGCATTACTGCTGCCCGTTGATGCTGAGGAGGACGCACCACGGTTATTGAAGAGCACTTCCGCGATGGGCTGCGAGGAAGCGAAGCCGAACTCCTCGTTCACGGCACGCATTCCAGCGATGCACTGACGACGGTGCTCCGCCGGCCACGCTCCGTATGACGACGCCGAGCCCACGTCGTCGCAGTGATCAACCAACGAGGTCAGCAGCCGATCTTCGTTGGCGCGTCGCAACAGCGCGCCCATCACCGTCAAGCCGCCCATGCTGTGCCCAATCAAGATCGCGTTCCGTGTCGTGCACGAGGCTGGGTCACGAAAAGCGCGGTCTAGCTCCTGCTGTTCGCGCAGCACCAGCGCTTCGAGATCGGAGGCAAGCGCCGCGTTCGTGTGGTCACTACTGTGCGCACTGCTGCCGTGGTTGCGCATGTCCACCGCGATCGCGCGACGGAGCTTGTCTTTGAGAGCAGAGTGCTCTACAAGGTGGCGCGAGGCGGTTGCCCAGTTGCCCGAATTGCCGAGGAGACCGTGGGCTACGTACAGCTGACTCGCCGCCGTTGGACACACCGTCTTGGCGCTGAACACCTTCTCCGCCAGTTTAATCGGACGCACGTTGGCCCCCCGTTGCATTGTGGAGGGATGTGTATGTGTGTGTCGTGGACACTTCCTTTTCTCCGCCAGTGTGAGAGGGAGAGAGACAAGAGGAGGGTCAAGGTGTAGAGGAGCGAGTAAGGGCCGTGCCACCAGCGGCGCGCACGCACGGTCCGGTGATCCAAAGTAGAGAGAGAGGCGTGCACGACCGTGCCGCTTAACACCGAGCCGTACGCCCCAAGGTGGTGGCATGGCGGTACAGCGTGCATACGTTTTCAGTTTGGTGCGCACGAGACTGCCCCGACACCCACCCTTCCACCGCTTTCCTGCCTTGCCTGGGCGGGGACGTGGGCAGAGGTTGGATGAGGTGGGATTGACTCCGACACACACACACACACACAACCGTGCGGAGAAGGCCCAAGCGCGAAACTCGAGTGGCAACGAGCGAACCGCAATGGCGCGGACGAGCCGATGGAGGGAGACGGGGAGGGGAGGGGAGGAGGTGGTGGGGTTGAAGGCAGGATGAGACAGCAGAGCAGAGGGCCCTCGGCGGACGTCTGCATTCACTGCCCAAGGCGAGCCTTCACCGCAGTTTGAGTGCGTTGTCGCTGCCGTCGCGCACGTCTCGGGAATGGACAGGCACCGCAACAAGAAGTCCCTGTCGAGCGCAGGGAGGGGATCGGGGGGAGGGTACCGCCGGAGGGAGAGACAGAGGGGGGGGGGAGAGGGGAGGGTGAAAAGAGCGCGGGGCAGCTGAGGTGTCCTTGCTTGGTGGTATGTGTGCACGCCTGTGCATGCAGATCCGGAAATAGAGAGACCCAGAGGAGGAGGAGGAAGGCAGCAGCGAAGGTGAAAGAAAAAATGATAGAGACGGGGAGGGGGCCGGCGACTAAATTGGGGAAGCGCAGACATGTGCGTGGAGGCGCAGGGCAAAGTACGCAAGTAAGCGAGGTGGCGCTTTTTCTTGCCCTCCCTCTTTCCTTCGGGTCTCTCGCCGCAGATAGCCAACCTGAAGATGACTGAGAAGCAAGCAAACACCCCCGGAAAAAAAAAAACGCTATCTCCACGTGGCACGTACTGCAAAGCATGCACGGCGGACACACCAACACACACACGCACATACACACAGAGAGGGAGACATAATCAGCCAACAATGCCCAGAGGTCCACGAAGAGGAGGAAAGAGGCGAGGAGTAGCACATGCTAGCCCCCTCTTCACGCACACGCATGCAGAGGCGTGCCGCCGTCCGCTGCCTACCTGCGCGAGCACCATCGTATGCCCTCCGCTGATTGCTTCCCATCCGCCCCATCACAGTTCAAACCGCTCAGACGCGCTCTTGCCGCCGAAGAGGTTGGCGCGCAGATTGCGGAAGTTAAAGTCGTCGCTCGGCGACCGATCTGCCTTGGCGAAGTAGTACGGGTCCTCCTCCCACCGCTCGTAGCGACGTGCATCGTTGTAGCCCACGTCGTACGCCTCGAGCAGTTCATCCTTGCGCGCGTCGCCGCCCACCAGCGGAGCGAAGGCCATAAGCACCTGCTTGGGAAAGGAAAAATGGGTGTTGCCAACGTACCCGTGGCGACCAAACATGATGTTGTGCCGTGCTTGGTTCTTGTTGTAGCGGTAGCCAGCGTAGCCGTGGATGTAAACGTGCCGACAGTACTGGTCGAGCTCGCTACTGAGCGACATCATCGTGCCGCGCAGCACGTTGTCCGCGCCCCGAAACACACACGGCTTCTGCGTGTTTGGCGCGGTCGCCGCGATGATGTTCTGTGCCAGGTCCTCGAAGTCGGTCCACTCCGCAATGTGGTGACCAAAGTAGACGTTCTCCTTGGCCTGTGTCATGTATCCCGGGTCCTTGTTCGAAAAGCCGATCGTCAAGGCGAGGCGGCCCTTCACCAAGTCGACGGCGTTCTTTGGAAGGAGCTGATTGATGCCGGCTGCCATCGTCTCGATCCGCTTCTCCTCGTCCGTGACAATGAACCTGTTGTTCACAATGAAGTCGCGGACGCGCTCGAGATTGACGGCTCGCGGCCCGCACGCCAGCGCCACCGCCGGCAGCACTCCAGACCCCGCGCCCAGCAGGAAGCTGTTGGCCAGGAGCACCTTCTTCTCTTGCTGCAAGTAAAGCGCCACCCCAAGTGCGTACGTGACGAGGAATCCGCAGCCACCAAAACTGAGCACGGCCTTCGGCACCGGCTTGCCCACCTCGAGCAGCTGCGGCGTCTTGGCACGCACCTTCTTCGCCCACTCCCGCGGATCGGTTGGCGGCATTTTCGTTTTCTCTTCAACGAGCGGGGAGCCGGCGGGTGTTGCCTGACGTGCGCGCACTCGGATCCGTGTCCTCGCAACGCAGACGCGGATGCACAGCCCTCCTAGGACAAGGCGGTGGAGGAGAGAGGAGAAGGGGAGGGAGGGAGGGGGGGGCAGAGTTGGTGTGCAGCAAGAGCGCAGGCTCGAACTGCGCTCACGGACACTCGGCACGCGCACACGTGTGTGCGCACGCGGTACGCTTGCAGACCAAGAGCGAGAGAGAGAGACGTAGCGGGGGGGGGGGTGCCATCCGGTGGTGTGCGTCGTCTTTCGTTTCTTTTCGTTGTTGCTGAGAAGTGTTGCCTTTTCATGGCGTCATTGCGTTCCAGCGCATCTGCGGAGGAGGTGACGCGCTCGCGCGCGTGGAAGGTCCTGCGCGGCTCGACCTGTACATCTATAAGGGCGCCCGTGAGCGCCTGTGTATGCCAATCCTCGTGTGGACCGCACAACGAAGTGCCGTGCACCTGCGCGCATGACACTCGTCACAGCGAAGCAAAGACCGAAACAAGGAAACCTGTAGTCACCTCCGTCTCTCGTCACGTGCGCACGTCAGTGAGCTCACGAGGAGGACGCGAAGGCTGACGGGAGAGGGAAGCCATCATGAGAGGGATCAAAGAAAAGAGAAAGGGACGGTGGGGACCGGTAGAGGGGAGGGCTGCCCCTTCCCGCCCCCCGTGCACCTCACATACCGCTGACATCGTTTTCATCGTCGCCGTGACCGTCAACATCACACCGTCACGGTATCCACGAACTCGTAGTAGTTCACTCGGCCCGTATTGTTCGGGTCGATGGCCGCCATGAGGCGATCGATCTCTTCCTTATCGAGTTTCTTCGACCCGTACGTCGCCAGGGCGTGGGCCAGGACACTAGTTGACACGAAGCCTTCTGGCATGTCAGGCGACTCGAAGAGCTGGAAGGCGTTGCGCAGCTGCTTGGCGGTGTACTCGGACTGCACGCGGCGCGCCATCATGGTGGCAAACTGCGGGAAAGTCACCATGCGCGCCGACGCTGCCGCGCCCATCACTTCGGAGGACGCATTGATATCGCTGTGGGAGTTGTTCACGACGCTACCGTCATGGGGTGCGGCAGCGGCGATGAAGGAGGGCGGCAGCGGGAAGGTCGACGCCGAAGGGGACCCGGCACTCGCCTTCGTGATGGACGGCAAGCTGCATGTCTCCTCAAACACCTCCTCTAGCTCCTGCTCGGTTGGTTTCAGGTGCAGAGCTGCCATGAGCTTGCGCAGCTCCTGGAGCGAGATGACGCCGGATTGGTCGGAGTCGATGAGGTCGAAAATCTCCTTCAGCTCCTTCTGCTCTGTCTCTGAGAGTTTCTGCATTGTGGCGCCGCGGTGCGCGTGGGTGGGCAGGGGAAAGAAAGGGATGAGGGAGCGAGGAGGTGGGATGGGGGGGGGGGAGACGTAGCCAGTGGGATGAAGAAGAGAAGCGCACGTCTGCTTTTGCGGTCGAGGGAGAAGAAGCGTCCACTTGAAAAAGAGCGAGTGGGAGAGGGGAAAATCTAGTCGAGCGTGCATGTGACGGCGGTGGCGTTGGCAGGGCGTGGTGGGCGACAGGGAGGGGGGAGTACAGCTAGGAGCGAGGAAAGCGTTGAGGCATCATGTACGCTACGTGCATCCACGCACGTAGACACCCGTGCGTGTAGCGACGAGAAGCAGGGGGAGGAGAGGGAGGGGGAGGGGAGGGGTGGCCGTTGCGTGGACACAGCAGCTCCTCCGCCGGTGCTGGTCTGAGCTCGCTTTCTCATGCCCTTTCCAGCGCCATCGGAGACACTCGATCAGTGTTCGTTACCACCTCTCCTCAGCCATTCTTGTCGTCTCGCCCTCTTCTCTCCCTCTCCCACCTGGTCAGCGACAGCTGCGGCATGTCCTTTTCCGTTCCGTTTCTTCGCTTCGTCTTGTTACTCGGCTTAGCGTGTGTGTGTGTGTGCGTGCGTGTGCGCAGCAGAAGACGAAATGGGCGATCGTGGCTTTACGCTGCTTGGCAGGGGCATGCGGCGTCCTTTCCGCTCTTTCATCGCGCTGCGCGCGTGTCAGAGTGTCTGCTGCAGCGTTGCGGCAAGTTGCCCCCACTGCGCCAGCCAGCCAACGTACTCCTCCTGCTCCAAAAAGAACTGCATCTGACACACGTACTCGGCCACCTCGTTGGTGATGCCGACGTCCATCATGATGTACTCGCTCAGCGCCTCGCGCAGTTCCTTGGACAGCTCCGTCATGTAGGGGCCGGCGTAGGCGAACGTCCGTGCGTACTCGCCGCTGCGATCGAACTGCGAGGTCAGCACGCGGGCTGAGTTGAAGGAAGACGCCGTCGGTGGAGCCGCGGCCGCTGGCGTGGGCGGGGTCGGCTCCGGTGCGTCGAAGACGTTCACTGGCGAGGCAGC
Organism: Leishmania aethiopica; assembly: GCA_003992445.1. Taxonomy (NCBI): domain Eukaryota; phylum Euglenozoa; class Kinetoplastea; order Trypanosomatida; family Trypanosomatidae; genus Leishmania; species Leishmania aethiopica. Next base: position 397,045 of record RZOE01000070.1, read on the forward strand.
ACTCACAGTGGACGGTTGGGCCTTCCTCTCCAAAGAGCTGCCGCCCCGCCGCTGCGATGGCTTGTGGAACGAAACGTCCGTGGGCATGCGGCGCAGCATCTCCAGATAGAGCGGCTCGCCTTTGCCGAAGACGGCGTGCTCCTCCAGCGCACGCGCCAGCTTGTGCGACACAAACTGCAACGAGCGCACGCGCAGCTCGCCATTCGCGTACGCAAGGCGCAAAAACATGCAGCGCCCCTCGTCCCACACCTCCTGCTGTCCTTCCAGCGCCGTCGACGAACGTGACGACGCCGCCGCCGTCGCGGCTTTCGGCCGCTCTTTGCGGATCAAGACGTCGAACCGCGTCCACTCGCAGATTCCGACGCGTGGGTTGTACAGCGTCAAGTCGAGGCTGCGGAACGGAGCGAAGAGGGTGATGTGCATGTCAGAGCGGGCGTAGCGCACGGCATCTCTACGGCGACTGCCGCCGTGCTGAAGACTGTCACCCTCATCGCCCGCCGAACTATTCCGCTGCGGCGCAGCTTGTCCGTCCTGCGCTGCCGTGTAGCGGCCCCGGTGCAGCACCCACATCTCCCTCTCCGCTGCGGCGTCGTCACGTTTGGCCGAGCGCGGTGGACGTCTACCGCCTGTGACGAGATCGTGTACGCTGCGGTACCGCGGCACCGTGTCTGACGCGGCCAGTGGTGAGTCGCCATCATCGTTCGCCCTCCTGCCGCCGGCTCGGCTGTTCACGTAGAGGCCCTTCTTCAGGCGCGACATGGTAAAGTGGCTCGAGCCAGTTGTGTGCAAAACGCGCCACCCACTCGGCGCAAGCGGTGGCACGGCCGCCACACCGTCCTTCATGTCCCGCGCCACCTCGGCGCGCAGCTCATCTTGCACGACGTCCGCCAGCTCGGTGCATTGCGCGAAGAGCCGGCGTCGCTGATCGAGAGCAGCGCGCTCGCTTGCTGCGGTAGGGTCCGACTGCGGCGGCAGCGGGTCAGTCGACGCCGTGGCGGAGAAGGCGCTCGATGACGAAGGTAGCGCATCCCATCCCGCGTCCTGGAAAGGACGAAGTTTTACGCTGCCCCGTGCCGCCGCGTCGTCTTCCTCTGCGGCTTCCCTCCCATCCTGCCTGTCTGATAGTCGCTCTGCCACGTCGCCGAGGATGCGGTCAGCGTGGCCACTGCCGCCGCTGCTGCTACGCCACCACCCCTCTCCATCGTGCAGCCCGGAGGAATAGCAGCGAGTCGCAGCGATGATCGCGGATATCGGTAGCTTCAAGGGCATGGCCCAATTCGATACGCCGCCAGCCACATCCTTGGTGCCATGCCGACGGCATGGCAGGACTGACCGAGACAGATTCTTAGCGCAGGGCGCACAGCACCGCTCCGCCGCCTGCGGACGCCTGTGCTCCAACGCTGCTCGCTGTGCACACCAAAGGAGGCGAGAACGGCGAGCGGCAGCAACATGAGCGCCACAGCAGCACTGCACGACTGCTCTGCGCTGCATTCATGTGACAGCTGTGAGCCGACACACACACGCAGAGACGAACCAACAACAAAAAAAATTGTGCAAGAGCTCTCGGCACAACGCGTCTACGCAGCACAGGCTCTTGTTCCTGTGTCTCTCTCTCTGTGTCCTTGAGAGAGAGAGGGAGGGGAAGGGGAAGGGGAAGGGGAAGGGGGGGGGAGGGAGTAGCGGTATGATGGGCACACGCAAGCATGTCCGTCCCCCCCCCCCACTCCCCCCCAAAAAAGGGAGGGATAGAGTGGGGGCCGTCAGATCGCGTGAGCGAGGGGAGGGAAGAGAAGGATTGCTTAACACAGCGAGCGGGCGCAGCCTGCGGAGCGCGATGAAGAGGATGCCGCCGCGTAGCAGTGCATGCACACCCACACCGACGTGGGCCGTGCGGACACTTAAGCACTGCTCACATCGCCACAGACAAACCCGCAAAGACCCTCGCCAGCACTTGCGAGGAGGGAGTGTGACAGGCGTAGAATGGGGAGAGAGGTGGGGCAGGGGGGGGGGAGTGGATGGGATTCAAGCGGTGCTCAGCTTGCGGAAGGTGCCGATGAGGCGACGAAGAGGCGTGCGAGGCGCTTTATTGTGTTGGCTCTATGGCTCATCCCGTGCTGCCGGGATACTCTCAGATACATGACGCACAGGTACGCAAAAACACGCGAGGAGCAGTCAATCAATCCCCTCCACCTCCACCTCCACCTCACCACCTCCACCTCCTCCTCCTCCCTCCCTCCACACACACACACACCGCGCCCTCGCCCCTTTTGCTGCGTGGGCACCAAACAAGGATGGCACAGCTCATCGGAGGAGAGGGGGAGGAGGGAAGTGGGGGAGGGGTGCGCGTTGCTCGCGTTCCTTCTTTGATGTTGGACCCTCTGCCTTCCCACACACCACCCCTCCCTTTCTCGCAGCTTCTGGTTTACATCGACGACAACGCCGGCATACGGACACAACAAAGACGCACATGCACAAGTACACCGACAGCGACACCAAGGAGGGAGGGCATCACGAGCGAGCGGCGAGGAGGGAGCAGTAAGGAGGTCGGCGGTGGCGGTGGCGGTGGCGGTGGCGGCGGCTGGAGGGGAAGAGAGTACGAAAAGAGAAGACAACAACGAGAGCAGTGCGTAGCATACGTGCTCAACACGCATGGAATGCACGCCCGCCGTGCGCCAACACCCTCCTGCCAGTCTCCTCCCTCCCTCTGCTCGCTCATTCCACCTTGCTTCACCCTTACACCTTCTGCCGCACTACCGCCAACTCTCCTGTGTTCCCCCTGCTGCATGGCGTCGGCGTCGACGCCGACGCCATGCAGCCTAGTCGTTCTTCAAGAAGTACACCGTCACCAAGCAGTGAAACGAATCGTTCTCGAACGGGACGTGCACCATGCCGTCCTTTGTATTGTCCCAGAGGCTAATGAACCCGACAGAAAGCGCGGCACCGGTGCGCTGCATGAACACGCACGTGACAATGTACTTGTACGGTTTCTTGAGCTCCGCGAGCTCCGTCAGGATCGAGTTCACAATGTCCTCTACCCAGCCATCTACCTTGGCGGGGTTCCACTGTTCGCCCGCTAGTTTTGTGCGCAACAAGTTGCTTATATCCTCTTGGATGCTTTCACTGCTCAGGGTGCTGTTCTGTTCGAGGTTGTCCTCGGGCTCGTAGTCCGCCATGGTGGATTGAGAGAAAGGAGGGCGGGGCGGGGCTTGATGATGGATGATGACGATGGTGAACGCTTCACCACGGGGTTCTGCGTAGTGTTACAGCGGTGCCCGCAGAGGGCACGCGGGCAGCCGAGGCGGGGACGAAGAATTGGGGGGGGGGGAGGAGGGGGAGGAGCCAGCGAAAAAGCTACACGGGCCATTTGAGGGCGGGGCACCCCATTATGCGCCGACAGGCATTAACACGTCGGCCTCGTCCACACACAGACATGCTCAGAGAGGAAGAGAGGCGTTGGGTATCTGGAAGCGACGAAGGCGGCCTCCACTATGCCCTCTTCTCATCACCGAATTCACGGATGCACAATCAAGTCGCCGTTGCCGTCCTCCTCCTCCAGCACAGCATCAACGCCATTGCAGCCCGTGTAGGAGAGGGAGGGGAGGGAGGGGGTGGGGCGAGTGTGTAGGGAAGAGCAGCCGATGACACATCTCAATCGCTGCTCCGCCCCCGCTTTCTGCAAGTACTTCAGTGTGGATGCCTGCGCGTTTCTGTTTTTTTTTTATGCATCATGCGTTCTTCTCTTCCTCTCCTTTGTACATTGTGTGGGCTGCTTGGTTGTTAAGCGTACATGGCAGGGCCACTGGGGCGGCGGCAGCGGCGGCTGCGTGAGGACGACGACGACGACGAGGGAGTTACGAAAGAAAAAAGGTGTGCGTGTGTATCACCGGCAGCGTTACGACTTCCATGTTCAGCAGCCTCGGCAGAAGGGCGGCGGCACGCAGCCCCATCGCACATCCGTACCGACCCAAGACAGCAACGCGAGGGATAGCCAGAGCGACATTTTTGTGTAGGCATGCATGTATGCAGGGAGTGAGCTGCCATAGTGGAGCGAGGGTCAGCGCACACCGTCTGCAGCAGCAACCTCCCCCCCCCTCCGCCACACAGCTTGCAAACACCGTAAGGCAGCCGTATTGCAGTGCTGAGGCTCCCTCCCTCCCTCCCTCCTCTCTCTCTCCCGCTCTCTCGGACATACTCCCTCCTTCCCTGGCGTTTTGTGCGTGGGTGCGCGTGTCTTCGCTTTCGCATTCCGCCGCCTTGGGAGCGCCGGCGGGCAATCCTACTGGAGAGCATCTCACTGGACACGGTAGACGCAGATATGCGAGTGGTTGCGGCGCTCGCAGCAGGAGAGAGGGCGCGTGGTGGCGAAGAGAGGGGGAGGGGTGGGGGAGAAAGACACACGCACACACACGCGCACCGCGAGAGATGGAGAACAAACCAGCAGAAGTAACGGCGAACACACGAAACACACAGCGGCTCGCGCACAACGACGTTATCCACCGCAGCTGAACAACAAAGGAACAACAGCAAAATAAATGGGCTACGGTTGCTACGCTACACGCCCACCCACCCACACACACACACACACGAACACACACAAGCGCGTCCAAGGCGCACACTACACATGCGCCCTTGCCGTCCACCCTCTTGCGTTTTCCAGTTCATTTTGCGAACTGGGGCGGTGGCATACTCAACCCGCCACCGCCCCCCCCCCTTCCCCTCCCTCTACACACACCTTCTCTCACTTGCTCGCTCTCTTGATTCTCTGTCCACCACCACCACCACCGCCCGCCTCCTCGGGCTGCTACAGCTCGCAGTGAAGCGCGCGTTGACACTGTCGTTTAGAAAGGCGAGGAGAGAGTGAAAGGGGGAGGGAGGAGAGGGATAGTGCTATCCTGTCCCTCTGCTACGGCTGCTTTCTATAACAAGCCCCGTCCACCAACCTGCTCGTTGCCACGCTTCCGAAGCGTGCACCTCGTCGCTATCCTTGCGTTTTTTCGTTTCTTCTCAGCCCACACAGTTACCGTTAACGGTTGGCGCACATCCTTTCAGGGTTTTGTTCTGCTAGCGGCCTGCTTCTCTGCCGTCCACGCACCGTTCCCCTCCCCCCTTCTCCCTCTACCCATTCTGAGCACCCACAGACGCACCAGACAGACACACACACACATACATGAGAGCTGGAGTGGCCCAGTGTGCATGTGTAGAGGTTACAACGGTACTCTTCAAGGACTCGGCCTCTTCCGCATAGACGGGAGGAAGAGGCGAGGGAGACGATAGAGGCTGCTGCAGCACGCGCACACCCGCACGCACACACATTTCCTTGTTCAGGTAGAGAGGTGTGCGTGAAATCGAGGTGCATAGGGGAGAGAAAGGGGGGAGGTGGGTCATGTAGAGGGAGCCGCAAGAGGGATACCTGCAGCGATGGTGGTGGCGGTGGATGGTGAGCGCTAGTGCAGTTTTGCTATTTCTTTCCTTGCAGAGGAGTCTTTCTCATTCACGCACAAGCACGTATAAAACTTCAACATCTTGTCTGTCGGCATGTGTGTGTGTGTGTGTGTGTGTGTCTGTGTCTGTGTCTGTGTTGGAGAACCTGCCGTGAGGTGTACCAGCGCAGGGATCGTCGTCTTTAGCGGCTGCCCTCGATGGATACTACTCTCTCGGTCTCTATTGCTTCCGGGTGGCCGCTCCCCTCTGCGAGGCTGCCGCTGGCTACGTCCCGCCGTGACCGGCAACGCTTCCAAGTCGCCGCCGCCCGTGCTCAGGCCCCTAACTCCTTTGCAGAGCCCGGGCAGCGGCACAGAATCAGGCGGCGTTACTGCCGGAGGTAGATGATGTCGTCTCCGTTCGGCCCGTTGCCGATCGAGAGGATCTTGCAGTTGGTGAAGTACTCGATGGTGGAAAGAAGCTCGCACACGCCGCGCGGCAGCGGTGCGTTGCGGCGGCGCTTCGCCGCGGCGATCGGGTTGTCGCGCCAGCCGTCGATCAACTTTACAATCGGATGGCAGTGGTAGAGGGCGGGCTCGCTCGGCACCGGATCACCGGCGCGGATGATGTCGCCGTTCTTGTACACGTGCCCATTCACGTCCACCTGCTTGCCCTCTGGGTTGTAGTAGACGTAGGCGATGGTCACGCCGACCTTATCGTACTCGTCTCCGCGGTCGAGGGCGGAGATGGTGAGGTACGGGCCTTGGATGCTGTTCACCTCGTGCTGCAGGACGCAGTCGAAGAAGCCACACACGCGCGGCTTCTTCGTGACGGCGCCGCATTCGCCGTGGTGCTGTGCCGAGGCGATGGCCATGGCGACGCCAATGTTGTATGTGCCGGTCTCGTCCGAGTACTCTACCGGGGCCATGATGCCGTTGTGCCTCGCCTTGTCGTTGCTGTGCGGGAAGCCGTCGCGGAAGAGCGTGCGCTGCACAGCCTCGAAGTTGGCACACGTCGCCGACGGCAAGTCGCGCAGCGTCTTGATGTTCTGGGCACTGAAGTAGTCCTGCGGGACGAAGCTGCTGGGGCAGGCACCAATGCCGACCCGGCTGGACCCCGGCGCCTTGTGCACGTTCAGCACGACAGACTTGAACTTCTGGAAGTTCAGCTGCGAGGCCGCCAGCAACCCAGCCGCCGTGGTGTCTGCCGACGTCGTGCTCTCCCAGAACTTTGTGCGCGCGTTGCTAAGCCAGTACGACTGCGGGCCCTCGAGCAACACTTTCTCGCCACGCAGCACCGCCGCATGCAGCTCGTAGGTGACATCGCAGCGAGCGGGGAAGTCCGGGTCGTGCCGCACACGGTCGCGATACAGCTTCACGAGGAACTCGACCTTGTCCTTCGCCTGCGCGAACGCAATGACGTAGTCCGGCACGCGCACAACGCCGTCGCTGTTCTCTTCGCGGCAGAGGCGCACCACGTCGGCGTCCGAGAGGTTCTTCACCTTGAGCAGACCAAGGTACGTGTCCATGTCCTTCTCCAGCCGCTTGCGCAGCGTCTCGTCGTCGTTGAAGATGTGGTCCAGGCGGATGCCGCGCTTCATCACTTTGCTGCCGTGAACGGGCGCCATGCCCTTCAGCGTTGACGAGTTCGCCGCTGAGCCCAGCAGGTCCAGAAGCTTGTGGTACGGCGTTACAATGCATACGTTGCCGATGAAGAGGCGGTCGCGGTAGTTGATACCAGCGTCGATCAGCTGAATAACCTCCTTCTCCATGAAGCTGACGGGGTCCATGACGCACTCGGGTCCGATGTAGTTTCTCTTGCCAGGCAACAGCAGACCGGACGGTGCGAGGTTGAAGACGAACTTGCGGCCGGCCTTGTCGTAGACGGTGTGGCCGGCGTTCTCGCCGCTGTTTACGCGCGCGATGCACGTGCAGAGCGGGTGGTGGGCCACCGCATCCACGGTCTTGCCCTTGCCCTCGTCACCGAAAAAGGCGCCGGCCACCATGATCACGTCGTGTGCCTCGATAATGCGGTAGAGCGAGTCCTTGAGCGACGTCTCCGCGTACTCTTTTACGCGACACGGCTCTTGCAGCTCCGGCAAAGGCCGCAGCGAGCGCAACGCCTCATACACACTTTTCTGGCGCTCATTGGTGTAAAAGGTGTAGCCAGACGCCGTTATGGCGTTGCATTTCGAGCTGCCGCTGCTGTTGTTGGCGTTCGCGGTGTACGGCGCCACGCTCAACGGCTTCTGCGAACCACGCGGCGGCTCGTCGTCTATCATCTCCACCTCAACCTCGACGCTTGGCTCCCGGAAGGGGGCCTGCTGCTGATGCCGAGCGTCCGCCTCATCCTTCACGTAGTAGGCCTCCTGTGGGACAGGATCATGGTGCGTGGGCGCGAGCTTCGAGCCCGTTTCTGGCGACGGCGATAGCGGCCAACCGGCGGTGCTGCTCGGGCTCAGCGCATTCGACACGCCGGGCGAGGAGTTGTTGTAGCGCCCACCGTAGCGACGAACCGGCATCTCCGCTCAAAGAAGGGGGGAGGGAGGCGTGGTGGTGGGTGGTGGTGGGTGGTGGGTGGTGGTGGTGGGTGGTGGTGGGTGGTGGTGGTGGTGGGTGGTGGTGGTGGGGTGGTGGTGGGTGGTGGGTGGTGGTGGGTGGTGGTGGGTGGTGGTGGTGGGTGGTGGTGGGTGGTGGTGGTGGTGGTGGTGGTGGTGGTGGTGGGTGGTGGTGGTGGGTGGTGGTGGTGGGTGGTGGGTGGTGGGTGGTGGTGGTGCTTCTTTTCCGAAGCACGAAAAGGAGATGTGAGGGACAAGGAGGGAAAGGAACGACGCACGTGCGGGTGCTCGACAGAGAGGCGAGACACAGGGGAAAGGAATGGTGCGACGCGGGAAGGAGGGTGCGGAGGTTCCAGAGGGAGGTGGGGAGGCTGGTGTATAAAGGGGTAAGTGTAAGAAAGGAGGGAAAGAAAGGGCGAGGAAGTGAAGAAGCTCTGGTGAGCTGTTCCAGATGTGACCGTGTGTTTGGGTAGGGTGGTGGCAGTGACGTTGCCGACTGCTTTCCGAGCCTGAACTCTGCAGCACTGCGCGTTTTTGCGGGGCGTGAAGGCATTTAGTGAAGAGGGAGAGAGACGTGAAGAGTCGATGAGGCTGAAGAGGGCGTAACGCCCACATCGAGGGTCATCCCGCAAGGTGAGGAGGAGGTGCGAGATAAGCTCGCTGCCGCCGTGGATACGAAATTGGCACCCCTTTTCAACGGCAGAGGTGAAAGGGAGATATGCCTGTGGGTCGGATGTTGAGAGGATCACCTCTGCAGTGACAGCTCCGAGCGAAGGGGCGAGAGCGACGGAGAGAGGAGGGAGGACAAGCGAGCTCTACGAGGGAGGAATGCCCGCTGCGGCTCTTCAGCGAACGTTCCAAACAACAAAAAAATGTACATTTCACGAACCAAATGTGCCACATGCGCACATGCGCGTGTATGCATAGGTATGTATATATATATATATATATATATATATATGTATGTGTACCTATGCATAGATATATGCATGTATGTGTATGTATGCCGTGCGTCTACGCATCTAGATATAGATAGATACGACGCGCGTAAACCGCACTGCCGTATGAACATGCACTCCACGGGCCTCTACGTCCGACCCTGTCACAGCCTCCCGACTGCGTGGTGCGAGGCAGCAGCAGCAGCCGACACACACGCCGGTAGAGCAGTGCGTCAACTCCGTCATCGGAGCACGGCCCCCACCCCAAAGGGTGCCCACCCACCCACCCGCTGCGCAGGTCGCCTCACAGTCGCTCCCACTGTGCCGGCCGCCACGCGGTGCACCCGCCCCGTCGGGGCGGCACTCGGACCTCCCCACACCAGCGGTGGGCACGGTGAGGGCCGGGGGTGCGACACGCTTGAGTCGCGATGACATCTCGCGCGTCATGTGGATGGCACAGACGTGTTCACGGTCGCAGGTTGCTCCGACGCCACGCCATCCAGGGGCCTCACCGCCGCCATGCGCAGCGATGCATCGTACAGACCTCCCTTGCGTCGTAGGCACTGGACTCTGTCACCGCCAGAAGTGGGTCGGCATGGGCAGAGGCAAGGGGGCTGACTGGCTTCCCCACAGATAGTGGGGGCACTGGGCACTAACACCACACACGGAGGCGTCTCCACGTCATCAGGGGGGGGGGGAATCAGTCGTCTGAAGAAAGTTACAAAAGCGAAGGCGTGTGTGCGTGGAGGCGCTGGTGATTTGATTGTCCGTCGCACCAGATGGAGAGGCACAGCAGGGAGGAGGTGTCTGCACATGCATGCATGCTATGAGGGCGGCTGACGATGGCGCGTCGCTCGTGCCTTCGCCGTCGTGCACGCCGCAGTGCAGCCAGCCAGAGAGAGAGAGAGAGGACGGAGTGGAAAAGAGAAAGCACCGACATCCACCCACACACCCACACGCACATACACATGTTAAGAGCATCCGCACACACCGATTTGCCAAGCAGCCGTGGAGATACGGAGCGGGCGCCCCTCCTCTCCTCCCTCGCCCGACTCCCCCCTCTACCACCACCACCACCACCAGAGGAAGAGCTTCTTGTCGCCACCAATGCACGAGGACCGTACGGGTTGCTCGCCTTCCTGTGTGTGTGTGTGCGGCTGATCAGGTGATGCTCGGTGGCTTGGTCATCTTTAAATTTTTTTTTTGGTACCGTCTTTTTTTTTTTTCGATGTATGTCTGATGTCGCGTACGTTTCGCTTCCTGTTCATTGTAGCCGAGGGGGGGGGGCGATGATCTCGCCATCACCCCTCCTCCTCCCTTCACACAGACACACCAAAGGAGGCGCGAGGGCGAAGGCAGACCCCCTTTTTTTGTTGTTGGCGGCAGAGAGCCGAGAGGGAGGGTGAGCAGCGCAGCCTTTGAGCCGGGGATCGTGCCAATGGCCTTTCCTTGCCTCCATCGGCTCGGTCACCGTCAGAAGGTGCACGTGCACACGCTGCGCCCCTGCGTCACCGAACCAGAGACGCTTCACTCGTACGAGTAGCGACTAAGCGGGCGCAGGGAGGGCACCAGTCCGCGAGTAAAGGAGTTGGGGTCCTGGAAGCGCTCCGTTGCCTTCGGCACCCTCATCACGCGCTCGCGCCAGTGCGGCTCCGTCACATGATCTAGCTCAGCACGGTAGTGCACGTTGCCCGCTACCATCATGGAGGCCTTTCCGCGGGCCTGAAGGGCGGCGCGCATGCATCGACTGCGGTAAACCTTCTGAATGTCCGGCTCCACGTCGAGCCACTTGTATGAAGGGTTGATGCGCGAGGTGCGGATGGTCATGACACCCTTCATCGTCGCATATAGGGTGAAGGTGTTGGGGTCCATGCGGACGTTGCGCCCTGGCCTGTACTCGGGTTGCCGCGAGTACCGGTCCTGACCGAAGCGGCGGCGCTGCTCCTTCAGCTTCTCCACCGGCGTGACAGGGGTGCCAGGGATGACGTGAAAGAGCTTAGCCTTCTGCCGCGGCGATCCGGCCTGATTCTTGGCATTACCGGCCGTCACCTTGCTGGCGTACCTGCTGGGGGTTATGCGCAGCATCGTCATCGATGCGAATAAACACGACAAGGGGTGAAGAGGAGCCGCAGGTGAGTTGGCAGTGCGAAGGAAGAGAGAAAGAGACGCAAGAGCGAGACAGGGCTGCCTTTCTCGTTCCCTTGGAGTGCTTTCTGCTTTTCATGTTTGCCAAGTATTGAGTATTGGTACCGTTGCATCGTCAACGGCGCATGACGCGCGCGTGTGCATGGCCGCACAGACGACCGCAGCAACGGCAAAAAAAAGAAAATAACAACACAGGAGGATGACGTGAACGAAAGTGTTGAGGCGATGAAGTCCGAGAGATATAGGAAGAGGAGGAGGAGGGGGAAGGGGGCAGCGTGTGTGTGTGTGTGCGCGCGCGACAGGTGCGCCCCGCCACCACAAACCACACCGATGACGCCGTTGCGGGTGACATGCGCGGAGAGACGTGATAAGAGGAGGAGATCATGCGGCACTTCCCTCGCAACTTCTCACCTTCTCTGTACGGTCCTTCGTCCGCTGTGGCGATGCGCATGACATCCCATAGCTGCTCATGTTCTCCTTGTTGCCTTTTTCTTGAGTATGATGGGAGGAATCACAGATGTATCCATCTAATATATGCTTACGTAATTAAAGACTTTCTACTCATGCACACACGAGCCTTGAGCTTTATTTTTTTTTTCACATCCTATCCAGCAAGTTTCTGTTGCCCATGGGTGTGCGTGGTTTTCTTGTGCTAAGACTTCCACGCAACACACAACACACACAGACATATATATATATATATATATATATATCGTACGTCTGTGTGTGTCGTGTGGAAGTCGGCGTTGCCGCCCTTTTTTTTCTCTGTTTCGTTCCTTTCCGGCACCCCACCCTCGCCCGCCGCCCTCTGCACACACAACGACAACAACGAAAAACAAAAAACGCCGTGGCCACTTTCTTCTTTCGTTGTTGTTGTTGTGTCTTCGAGCCTCACGCAAGCATCGTCTCCGTCGTCTCCGCGTGCGCTGTGAGCATTGTGTGCGTCGTGGAGTGGCTGGAAAAAGAGGAGGAGAGATCGCCGTCGCTTGCCCTCTCTCTCATCGCCCGGACACAAGAGAGCCACACGCCCACAACAAAACACACACACACACACACACAGATATGGATGCATACATACACATCGCGAGGAGGCGAGAAAGAGAGACGCAAGTGGACCCGGGAAGGGAAGAGGGCGGGCTGTGTGAGTCTCCGTGCAGGAGCGAGCGCGAGACAACCGAGCGGGAAACGAAAACGGCAAACACGAACAAAAAAAAAGGGAAACCACAGCCCACAAAAACCACGACGAAGCGCTTTCTAAACACACACACGCACACACACACACACACACACACACCCATACACAACGAAACAAGATGGGAATCAGAACATTACAATCAAAAAAAAAAAATACGCACCATGTGCCGAAGCCAGCAAAAACAACACACATGGAAGAACTAAAGAAGACGCACACACACGCACACACACGCACACACGCACAAGCAGAAGATGAGATGGACTGCTTGTGCGTGATTTTTTTTTTTTTCGTGTGTATGGGTGTATTTTTTTTTTTGCTGTTGGAGGGAGAACGTGGGGGGGGGGGGAGGAGGAGTCGAAAGATGTCGGAAAAAAAAAAAACGGAAACACACACCCAGAGAAAGAGAAGAGAGATAGAGAACAGGTGGGGGAGGTGGTGGTGGCCGGAGAAGGGCGACACTTCGGCCACACGTACGCGGGGTGTAGGTTGTGTGCTTGTGCGACCGTGCATGCTTGGATGGAAGTGAGCGATAAGGGCACGCACGCACACACAAACACACGCGCGTAGGAGGGGGGGGGGAGGGGTTTGTGTGTGTGTGTGTGTGATGGGTGGGAGGATTTGCCACACAGACACACACACACACAAACCAAAAAAAAAAAAGAATATATATATATACACACACGAAATATATATATATATAGATATATAGATATGCATAGCACAAGAACAGCAGAGATCAGAACAGCACGCAAGCGCCCGGCGGTAAAGAAAGTAAAGTGTGAGCGAGCGAAGTGGAGCGGGAAATCCACAAAAAAAAGTGAAAATAGCGTTTGATGGCAAGAGGGAAGGTTAAGGTGCACAAGCAGACGGAGAGAGAGGACGCAGAGACAGACAACCAAGGAGAACAGGGTGTCTGAGGGGGAGGGGAAGCTTATCACAGTTAGACTGAGGCGCACACGTACTCACGGAGGCATGATCTATTAGTAGTAACCGTAAGACCACAGAGAGAGAGATGCGATGTGGGGAGGGGCGAGTGGGTAAGAAGAGGTGAAGAAAAAGTGTCTGCTGTTGTTTTCCTTCACCTCAGCGCCTTCTCGTCTCCCTTCCTTATTCCGCTGATCCCACTCTTGTTGCGTCCGTGTGTGTACGTGTGCTGCTGCTGTCACTGTACATTGTGTAAGAGTGTGCTCTCGCTCTCTTTCTCTTCCGTTGGGATTACCTTGAACAAGTCGACCCCGATTGTCTTGGGAGGGAGGGGTGGGAGGGGGAGGGGGGAGGGGAGAGGTGATAATAGAGGGGAGATGAGGGCAGCAAAAAAAGAAAACAAGGCATACAAAACAGTCGATTACAATCAACACGGCGTGCTTAAAAGTCAGGGGACACTTAAAAAAAGAAACACGTGTCACACAAACTCGAAATTAGAACAGCAAAAAAAAAATCGAGGGTCGACAGTAGGTAGGTAGGAGGAGGAGGAAAGGGGGTGGCGGTGGTGGTGGAAGATGAGAAAGATACTTAGGAAAAGAAGGGAAGGGCAGGAGGAAGCATGCGAAAACACACGCACACACACGCGCACCCCCCACACACAAAAAAAGAAGGACGATCGGCGAATATGAGTCGAGTACACCAATCGACACGCATAAAGCAAGGCCAATGCAGGCGTGTGAGAGTTCAGAAAGCAAAGCAAAAATAGTTCAACCATGGAGAATTAATCTGAGCACGCACGTGCGCGCGCTCAATGTGGTGCAGGATGGTGGCGGCACTCGTGCTCGCATTCCTGTTGTTTTCTTTTTCTGTTTTCTATTTTTTGACAAACCACCACTCCTTTCTTTTTACTCCAAAATTAAGAGACAAGTCATACACACTCGAAGACGGATGATCTCCGCTGAGTTCTTTCGCGTGTCTTCAGCGTGTGTGAGTCGGAAAGGGAGAGGAGCGGTCCTCTGGCTGCTGTTTCTACCTCTTCATCGTCCTCTCTTACATTATTGTTTTCTTGTCGGGCGGGGAGGGGGGGGGAGTAGGGCATACACAGCTCCTCACGCATTCTCTTCTTCCACTTGCAAGAGCTCCACACGTTTTATTTTGGTAGCTGTTTTCTTTTTTCTTTCGCCACGTCTCTTTTTCTCTCTAGACCCCACCACAACCCGCATCCACTTTAATCTTTACTTTTCCTCTTCTTCCTCTGTCGCCGGGCCCCTTCTCGCGAGGCGGAGAGGACTGTGTGTGTGGGGGGGGGGAGGAGGAGGAGGGGCTTGAGAACTCACTCTCTTTTTTTTTCACGCACCTTGCAGACGGCCTGCGTTTCTTTTGGTTGTTGCTTGCTGGCTTTGGTTTTACTCTGTCGCTGTAGTCGCTGTGTTCCGTCGCTGTCCACCAGCGTCGGGATAGATGGATGGGTGGTTGTATGGATGGATGGAGACACACGCATATATAAGTGGTTTGCGCCCCTTCCCTGTTGGTGTTGTTGTCGCTCTCAGTGTGTGTCGTGCGTGTCGTGCGGCGTTGCCACCCCCATCACGTCCGCAAAACAACAAACACATACACACACACACACACACACGCACGTCTCCTCCTCGTTCTTGTCCGCTGTCCAGAGAGGGCCGGAAAAAAAAAAAGAGAGGGGTGCAACACGTCCAGGAGAGATAAGCGACCACATGATGGAAGCCTGAAAAGCCAACAGGAAAACAACAAGGAGGGAGGGGGGACGTGTAGGGGTGGGGAGGGAAGGAGGAGCAGATCAGGCGAAAAACAGCACGGGAACAAATAGAGAACCACGGCGTGCATGAGCAAACACGAAGAAGAACCCAACTGAAAAAAGAAAAAAAAACAGCAAAAAAGAAAGAGGCGTGCCTTGCTGAGCTCATCACTCCGGGGAGAGGGGAGGGGGAGGGGGAGAGGGGAGAAGGGAGAGGGGAGAGGGGAGAGGGGAGAAGGGAGGGGGGAGAAGGGAGGTGGAGTACAAAGACAACGAAAAAAAAAGAAAGAAACGAGAAAACACTGGCAAACACATGAGAAATGAACAACGAAGAGAGGTCAACTTAATGCGGAAGACATAAAGCATAAACCAACAACAAAAAAAGAGGGAGGGAGGGAGGGGGGGGGAAGGGATAGAGAGAGGGGGAGAGTGTGTGTGTATGGGCGGGGGGGGGAGGGGGGGGGGGAAGAGGCTTTGTCTGTCGGTGTGTCTGTCTGTCTGTCGGTGTGTGTGTGTGTGTTACTCGATCAACGTTGTTGCCGTGTATATATATATATATATACAACGGATATATATAATAATGCATATATACATATATATATATATATGTATATGTATATACCAATTCTTTCGTGTGTGCGTGTGTTCGTGCGTGGCACCATTACACATCCTTTCTTGGTCTGCACGTCTCCTCGGTGCTTCCTCTGGTTTTGGCTTCGCTCCTTGTCCTCTCCGTCTCCTACTACTACTCCTGCGAGGGCGACGAGCACACACACACACACACACACAGACACCTCTCCCCCCTTAATCTGCCCAGCATGACAACAGGTGAGGAGGAGGGGGAGGGGGGGGGGCGGTGGTGGTGGTGGTGCTGGCGTGGATGTGGACGTGAGAGCGAGAGCGGGAGACGGAAAGGAAAGCGAGGAAGCGGGCAAGCAAGGAAACGGGAGCGAAAAGGAGCAGCAGACGAGAGAGACACGCATGACAAGACACACACACGCACGCACAGAGAGAGAGAGAGACACACACAGAACAGGTGCACCAGCAAGAAGAAAAGGCGAAACAACGAAGACGCGGTGGGAGCCGACGGATGGGGTCAGAGAGATCGAGAGAGTGAACGACAGTGTGTGCGAAGGTCGTCGTCATCTTTTTTTTTCCCTGTGTCGCTTTCACACACACACGCACACACGCTCTCGCTCCCTTGACCTCGAGCCTGCCGCCGCCGCTGCCGCCGCTGCCCGTGTTTCTTTTTGCATTGTGCTTAGGGCAGGAAGGGCACGATTGCCATCGCCAGCATGGCGGACAGCGACGCACCAGAGAGGAGCGCGACGCCCATCAGCTGACCCGCCATCACGCGCTGGCCCTCCGTGCGCAGGCGTGTGTCGATCGGGCCGAACACCATCGAAATCGCACCAAAGAAGCCGTTCGTGAGGCCGAGCAGCGCGAAGAACACGTACGGGGCCGGGTGGCCAGGGATGTACTTGAAGATGCACAGGAAGGTCAGCGGGATGAAGATGAAGCGGCACCCGATGCCGATGAAGAGCACCAAGTGCGAGGGCCACAGGAACTTCACTGAGGATAGCCAGCGGCCGGTCGCATCACCGCAGTTGTACAGCAGAATCGCGATGGTTGCGAACCACCTGTCCGTGCGGTCGACCGGGATCATGAGGGACGGCAGGATGAGCAGCGAAACAAAGAAGTTGCAGAAGCAGGCAGCCATGAGAGGCCAGATGAACTTCACCACGGGCCACGCGCGCGTGCGCTGCAGCTGCTCCGAGGTGGTCAGGTTGCGGTCGTCAGCGTTGCCGTCGCTGCAGGTGTCGCCAGCCTGGCGGCCCACCGCCCGCACCTCGTCGCACTCACTCAGCTCGTCAGAGCCCCCCGCGCCCTCGGCCTTGCAGCGCGCCTTCTCAGCCGCCTCGTCGACGAGATCGCCGTAGATCTCATTGCCCTGAGCCACCGGATTGACGATAAAGGGTTGACGCTGATTGCTGCTGCTGAGGGCGCCGTTCAGCTCCTCCTGGGCGGCTTTGTTGGTCTCCTCAACGTCCAGGCCCTTCGCGGCTTCCTTGGTCCGCTTGATGGCACGGAACTCACCGACGTGCTCCTGCGCGTAGGAGTTAAAGCGCAGCGAGAGCGCCATGGCGAGCGCAACAGCCATGAAGCCGAGGGCGAGGCTGAAGTAGAGGTACGCCTGGCGGAGCACCGAGTCGTACGTGTCCTCCATGGACGCTTTGATGATGCACTGCAGCGTCGAGGAAATCACACCGGAGAAGCCGCAGCCGAACATGATGGCGGACATGAACTTCGGCGGCATCGTACCCACCAGCGCGTAGCACGTCGCCTCCAGGTAGGACTTGCCCACGCCGGCCGCGATGGTCACGATGAAGAAGGCGACAATGGCGCCAACCTGCGACACGCCCCCGGCGGGAATGACCAGAATTACGAACACCTCCACCATCATCAGCGTCAGGGCCATGAAGAAGCGGAAGGAGAGGGAGAGCTTGCGCGCCCACGGGGTCAGCACCGTTGGGCCAACCAATGCCTGCGTCACCACCGACGCCACGTTGTAGAAGGTGAGAATGTGGTTCCAGAAAATGGGGCTGTTCGGCTTCGCATTCGGGTCTCGGGTCGCGTACTTGTAGTAGTCGAGCATGTACGCCGGTGCCGATGCGAGGGCATTTAGCGGCATGAGCATCGACACACCAAGGAGCACGCACGTGGCATACACGTACAGCTCCGCCAGGGAGGAGAAGTTGAGGATCATCTTGCTGTGCTGGGGCGAGGAGGAAAGCTGTTTCGCTTGTAGAGCTTCAACAACAACAAGACGTAAAAGCAAGACTCGTCCGTGATGGACTTCCACCTCTGTAGTATCCTTGGGGGGGGGGGGGAAGGGTGGGGGTGGGGGGTTGCTTCTTAGGATTATGTGCGCTTGAGTCGCTGCGTCGTCGTCCACCTCTTTTCTGTTGCGTGCTCTTCCCACTGGTATCTCCAATATAGCCTTCACGTCTTTACCGACAAGAGAGAGGGGAGGGGGGGGGCGAGATGGGTGTGGAGGGCTGTTGATGCACACGTCTCTGCCGCTTAGTGGAGATGCGAAGAGACTGCGTGTGTGTGTGTGTGTGTGTGCGTGCGTGCGTGCGCTCACGTAATTTTTCGTCGCTCTTTCTGCTATCAACGAGAAAGAGGGATTCGGGAAGCGAAACGAGAAGGGGGCGTGAAGGCGCGTGGTACACGCGAGGGCAACACAAATGAGGGAGAGCCGGAGAGGGGGCGGGGGCGGGGGCGGGGGACCACGGAAGCCGACTTCTTGTGCGAGAATAAAACGCGATGCGCTGGTACGAAAGGAAGGAAAATGACTGAAGAGGACGGCGGTGCGTACGCCGAGTGGAAAGAAGGGGTGGGGAGTGGCGCGGTTCGAGGTGGGGGGAATGCGTGGTGTGCAGCGGAAGAGGCGAGGACGGCGGATAAGCGCGGTGGTAGCACCGATTCGCACACCGACACACGCAAAAACACCCGAGCAAGAGACGAGAGAGAGGGAGGGAGGGAGGGAGGGGATAAAGAAATCGGTCAGGGTGAAACACAGACATGGAGACGGTGTAGGAGACGCGGGCGAGAAAGGAAAGAAGAAGGCGGAAGTGGCCCCCTCTCCACACAGGCCCAGCCACACCGCGGGCCCACGAGTCTAAGTGGAACATGCTCGTGTCGCGATTCTCCTACGCTCTGCCCGCCGCCTCCCTCTCGTTTGCCTGGTCACAGCCAACGCCACGCTTCAACGCACACGCACACCAAACATCACATGCGTGCAGGAGTTGATGCTGGAGGCAGTGGGGCACTGTGCCAGTGGAGGCGTGAAGAGGAGGAGGAGGGGGACCAGGTGCATGCAGCACGCAAGCGTCCATCCTCATCGTCACTATCCCTTCGCCGCTGCCCTCGCCGGTGTGGGGGGGGGGGGAGGGGGAGGTGTGCGTGCGTGTGCGTGTGCGTGTGTGTGCGTGTGGACGATATACTCCGGTCGTCTTTTTCGTTTTGCGCGTTGGTTGTGAGGAAATAACGAGAGAAAACAGCTAAACTGAGAAAGGAAAACAGCCGTAGAACACGAGAGAGCCACTAACGCCGAGCCCGCCGCCTGCGACGCACGCACACCCGCTCAGAGAGCGAGAGAGAGAGAGAGGGAGAGGGAGAGGGAGAGGGAGACCGACCGAGAGACAGACACACGCGCATGCATGCAAAATCCAGTAAAGCGATCTGGGGACAGGCACAGCTACAGCACAGAGAGAGCTCAGAGTGGGGAAGGACTTCACACACATCACACACCTCTTCTCGAACCCTCACAGCCGACCCGCTAAGTCGCTTCAGAGCCACAAACACGCACACGTGTAATCGCCTCCTCACTTGCGGGCCTTGCGGGCACCACGAGCCGGCGCGTTCTTGCGGGCCTCGGCCGCGATCAGGCGCTCCTCGCGCTCCTGGATCACGTTCATGCGCAGACCCTGCTGCTTCGGCACCGTCACCTGCAGGTTGTTCAGGTCCTTGCCGATCACGAAGATGTTCGCGGCGCGGGTGGCGAACTCGGCGCCGGACGCGTCCTTCAGGTGCGCGATGTTGAACGCACCGGGGTGGCACTCCACCTTCACGATCTCGCCGATGCGGCCGCGGTTGGCGCCGCCGGTCACGATCACGGCCTTGCCCTGGCGGTTCTTGATCAGGTCCACGCACTTCTTCTCCTTGACGTTGTACACGATGGTGTCACCAATGGAGGTGTGCGGGTCCGGGTAGCGGATGCGGTGGCCGTCGTGCGTCACGGCGACCGGCACGCGGCCGGTGGCCGTGTACAGGTTCACCACCTTCATCAGCTTGATCTGCGCCTCCGCCTCGGACAGGTTCACCAGCGCGAAGCGGCCCTTGACGTCGTACATCAGGCGGAAGCGGTCGCCCGTCTTCGGGATCTCGACCACGTCCATGAAACCGGCGGGGTACTTGCCGTCGCGGCGCGGGTGGTTGTCCACGTGCACCAGACCCTGGCGCAGGATCATCTCACCCTCGCGCGCGTTCAGCGCGTACTTCAGCCGGTTGCGGATGATCACCAGCAGCGGCAGGCACTCGCGCAGCTTGTGCGGACCCGGACGCGGACGCGGCGCGAACACGCCGGTCAGCTTGCTCAGCATCCAGTCCTTGGGCGCATACAAGCGCTTGAGGTGCTTCTTGGCCATCTTCGCGGGAAGAACGTGTTCTACTGATGTTCTGTAAGGAGGAGAGCGAGAGACACAGAAGGAAGAGGGAAGAAGAGTAAGGTCGAAAAGGCGGAGTGAGAGAAGATGGGAACCAACACCTGCAGCAACACACACGTGGGTGAGAGCATATTTAATAATAATACTTATATATATATATATACGCGTGTGGGATAGGGAGCGACAGAGACAGAGGGATTCGTCTCGCCGCTGCTGCTGCTGCTGCTGCTGCCGCTGCCGCTGTGGTGGGTGCTGTGTTGTGTTGCGTTGCAGGTTTGTCTGCTTGGCGTCGTTGGCTTGGTCGCGTAAAATGAGCAAAGGAGAGAAAAGAACGAAAAGACGAAGGAGGACGGCGCCGACACACACACACGCACACGCACGCACGCACGCACGCACGCACGCACGCACACGCACGCACGCACGCACAGACCCCCTCCCTCCTACCCCACCCCCAAGCAGTGAGGGGGAGGAAGAAGAAGGAGGGGGGGGGAAGAGGGGAGCGGTCTTGGGAATGCCGCTCGTGCCGAACCGTCGGCTAACGAGCAAGAAAACAAAAGAGGGTGTGCGCGTGCTCGATCGAGACACGAGCGAGCGAGCTGCTGACAGCACGGGTGAGTGTGTGTGTGTGTGGGGGGGGGGGGGTCAATGATGTGCAGTGCAGTAAGTGGTGGATGGGGCGTGTCCATGACCTTGAAAGAACGTCACGCGCGAGCGGAGAGGGCGGCGCAGAAGGGGAGGGCGAGCATGACGGGAGAACTTGCGACGGTGAAAAATGAAGCTGGACAGCACCACAGAACGCTCAGGGGAGGGTGGGACGCAACAACCGCGGTGCAAGCGCACATGCTAGGGAGAGGGACGGAGGAGCAGGAAGACAGGCCCGACCAAACAACGAAAAGAGGGAGAGGGGTAGCGAGGTGCACCTGTGTAGAGAGGAGAACTGCAACACATGTGCCTCCATTACCATACAGGTTGCGTGTGCGTGTGTCCCTTCCAACGCAGCTGCGAAGTGCAGCCTAAGTCGCCCCTTCTCTTCTCCTTTCCGATAATATGATCACTCCCTTCGGTGCTCGACCTTGTGCCTTCCATCTCCAGCGAACCGCCCCTCCCCCGTCCCTTCGCCATGCGCGCAGACGCACATGGGCACAGAAACCAACGCGCCCCTCCCTCTTCCTCTCTCGTCACTCATAAGCAGCATTCCGCGTCATCCAAATCAATGCGCCCACGCCGGACACGAAGCGAGCTCCTCCCCCCTCCCCAACCGGCAGCCCCTGGCGACGGCGCTACCACCACTCCTCCGCACTCGCTCCGCTTCCCCAACCCCCTCCTCCCTTCCCACACTGCCACCCTCACTCTGTCTCCATCCTTCAAAGACACACCCACGCGTGTACACAGTGATCCACACACGCGCACGCAATCCCTTTCCTTTCTCGCTGTCCTTCCCACTCGCAGTCTTCCGCGGCGGCGTGCGTGACACCCACGGCGATCAACGCTCTGTGGGCACCGACAACCGTGAAGCTGCGCGCACGGCGTCGCACACACACACACACAAACATGCACACGTGTAATCGCCTCCTCACTTGCGGGCCTTGCGGGCACCACGAGCCGGCGCGTTCTTGCGGGCCTCGGCCGCGATCAGGCGCTCCTCGCGCTCCTGGATCACGTTCATGCGCAGACCCTGCTGCTTCGGCACCGTCACCTGCAGGTTGTTCAGGTCCTTGCCGATCACGAAGATGTTCGCGGCGCGGGTGGCGAACTCGGCGCCGGACGCGTCCTTCAGGTGCGCGATGTTGAACGCACCGGGGTGGCACTCCACCTTCACGATCTCGCCGATGCGGCCGCGGTTGGCGCCGCCGGTCACGATCACGGCCTTGCCCTGGCGGTTCTTGATCAGGTCCACGCACTTCTTCTCCTTGACGTTGTACACGATGGTGTCACCAATGGAGGTGTGCGGGTCCGGGTAGCGGATGCGGTGGCCGTCGTGCGTCACGGCGACCGGCACGCGGCCGGTGGCCGTGTACAGGTTCACCACCTTCATCAGCTTGATCTGCGCCTCCGCCTCGGACAGGTTCACCAGCGCGAAGCGGCCCTTGACGTCGTACATCAGGCGGAAGCGGTCGCCCGTCTTCGGGATCTCGACCACGTCCATGAAACCGGCGGGGTACTTGCCGTCGCGGCGCGGGTGGTTGTCCACGTGCACCAGACCCTGGCGCAGGATCATCTCACCCTCGCGCGCGTTCAGCGCGTACTTCAGCCGGTTGCGGATGATCACCAGCAGCGGCAGGCACTCGCGCAGCTTGTGCGGACCCGGACGCGGACGCGGCGCGAACACGCCGGTCAGCTTGCTCAGCATCCAGTCCTTGGGCGCATACAAGCGCTTGAGGTGCTTCTTGGCCATCTTCGCGGGAAGAGCGTTGCGGGGGCGTCGAACTTAACCGAGAAGTGCGGGGAAGGAGTTGCGTTCCTCTTTCTTATGTGCAGCGCGAGTCGGGCCGAAGCGTGTGTTGCGCGCCCACGTGTGTGTGTGGCGGGGGGGGGGGAAGGCGCGCGCAGAGGAGCAGCAAGGAGGTACGTTAAGAGCGAGGTAGGGGTTCGAAGAAAGGTGGTTGAGGTATCGATGGCGAAGCATAATATGCTTATTGCGGCTGCGATGAGACGCCATGGCAGAAGAGGTGGTGAAGAACACCCGACAACAGTACAAGGCGTTGCACGTGGTCAGTCCCCGCCTCTTGCAACGGCAGTGCACGTCTGGTGGTGTGCGCGTGTTCCATACTTGGAAGAGCACACATTACTGTTGAAGGCCGCGTTTCTGTTATACACAACGTATATGTGTCTGTGTATATATATTTATGTTGTTGCGACGATGTTGCTGCCGCGTTGCGGCGGGTCTCTTCGTTGTGGTGCACAGATGATGGACATGCAAGCCGTCATATATTCGCGGGAGACAGAGGCAGAGGACGGGCTTCGATAAGAAAGGGAGGCACACGCGTTAAGGCCATGCACGTAGGCCAATATAGCAGCTGTGTTTGCCCGCGAGCGGCGCGGGTCACACGACGAAACAAACAAGCGAGGTGAGAACGATAAGGAGAGGAGGAGGCACGACGTGTACTCGGGATCACGAGCTGATCAACGGTTACGGGTATGGTACACACACACACACACACACACACACAGAGTAAAAAGAAAAAGCGGAACGACCAGAACAGAGAGAGAACGGAAGAGACGTCGGTGATAGCCGGAGGACTACACCCGCTAAGGCGTGTGCGTGCCTGCTCCCCCACCCCACCCCACCCCGCTCTCTCTTTCCACCCCATTTTATTTCGCAAGCGAGTCTTCGCACTCGCCAAAACGGGGTACAAACGTGGCCTCATCTTAGCCTCCCGTGCTGGGCGCCTGCACACACCACCACCAGCACCACGTCCGCTCGAGGCCCCATCCGCAGGCCCAGCCTGCATCCAGCCCGTCACGATGCCTCAGGGACTCTTGGGGTTGCGCTGCGTTCTGTTTTTTTTTTTTGCGCGCTTCGCTAGCTCAATTTTAACGGTGTCTTCTTGGGCACGTCTTCCCACACGCGGAGAAGTTCGATCACCAAATACGCGCCGCGGATGGGAAGGGGAGAGGGACACGCCCAAGCACGAGCACACGGCGGGCAAGAAAAAAAACGTCCGAGGCACAGGTGGGGCGGGTGGGCGGCTTCGTGAGCGCCGATAAATGTCCGCTCGCGTACAACATCGGCGAAAAAAAGAAAGTCGAGCGTGGGGAGGGCGTGGTGAGTCGTGGGCGGTGGTGCGGCGAGCCCACAATGCATTACCAGCCATCCGTCGACGCACACACGACCACGGATCGTTTCGTTGAGCCGGCGTGCACGAAAAGTCTAAAACGCGAGGAAGCACTGCACGCGGGCGTCATCTGCCATCATCGCTAGGAGCGCCGTCCGTCACATCCCGCCTCCCTCTGCCCTTCGCCCACCCGCCATGGTCTGCTGCCTTCCGCTCCCGCTGTCCTCACAAAGGCCGCCGGCGCATCTGCGGGCTAGTCAGGGCATACCCCGGGCAGCCCCAGCGTGAACAGGGTGGGCGGATTTACGGAGGGCGCATCCGGGTCGCAACTGCACTTCATGGGAGCTACTGAGCCTGGAAAGCACGGCCCCAGCGCGCAGTGCAGCGGCCGCACATCGATCGTCACGACCGGGGATGTCACAGTGTTGCAGGCCGAGACAAGTCCGTCGAAAGCGAGGCGGTAACTGTTCGTCTGCGTGTAGCCGTCGTACACCTCGGGGCGGCCTTTCACCACATTCCAGCGAAGCCCGGCCGTCTCCATTTCGCGCACGAAGCCGAAAGGGATGATGCCGCACATGTACGGCGCTGCCGTCTCCCTCGGCGCCGGGCCTGATGACGACCACGACGGCGGGAGGACGAGCTGCGTCACCCCGTCTGGCCAGCACGCAAACAGCACGTTGTACTTGTTCATGACCATAATATGAAAGACTCGCGCGTAACATAGCAGGCAGCAGACAACACCGAACTCGTGATCGATGCGACCGCCAAGTGCGCCGAGGACGGCGATGTTGGGCAGGACGCGCGTCTCCAGGCCTTGAGCAGGCTGCTCAGTGGTGAATGGCGCCGATGGCGTTACCGACTCGAGAAGGCGTCGGCAGCGGCCAGCCTCCTGCCGATCCTCCCCTGCCTGCATCTCGGCGGTGGACAATGCCTCGGGAGACGGGCCACGCAATCGGATGCAAGGGAAGTGACGTCGGGCGACTGCGCCGCAAGCGGAACCTCTTGATCGAAGCCCTGCAGGGAGTCCGCCCCGTTCAGCGAATCCGGCATCCCAACGTCAAGTGCCCACAGACGCTGCAGCAACGCCACACACTTCGTAAAGTCCGTCGACATCTGGCACGCCACGGGCAGCAGAACAACCGGCTCGACTGGCGTTGTTGACGACGCGGACGCCTCGCGGTACCTGTAGGCATCACGCCGCCGCCGGATCTTCTCCAGCAGCGTCACGGGAATCGAGTTCACGTTATCATGGAAAAGTAGGCGCTTGTCGCCACTATTGTTGCCCTGGCCATCGTCACGGCGGCGAGGCGGTTCTGCATCAGCCGCAGCCGCAAGCACGATTTCTGCGTCACCAGCGTCAGCGAGGTGCATGGCGTGCGTGGCGGGGAGGCTGTCCAAGTCCCCGATGAGGGCATCGCACAAGCGCGACGCTATGAAGGCGCTCTGCTCCGCGGTGCCGCTACCACTGCCGCTGCCCGCGATACTGATGTAGTGCTGTGTGCAGTACCTCTTCAACGCAGCGTACGCGCCGTCCGCACAAACGAAGTAGGGAGAGCGCTCTTGTAGCTCTCTGCTGACGGGGGTGGCTTCGGCTTCCTCTTCGCCCTCCCTCGCCCAGGACGCCGGCGCGACGCGGCCACGGTGGCGCTCAAAGAAGCGGATGTAGGAGGCGAAGTCCTCCTCTGTGTTCGCTGGGCTGTTCAATAGAATGACCCCGAAGAGCGACGTGTCAGAGACAGGTGTGTCCGTGGCTACGGCATCCGTTCTACCCAGCGCCAGCACCGCGTTACACGAGCACAGCTTGCGCGTGTGGAGAGCGGGCTGTGTGCCGGGGTGCATGCACGGCTCCAGGTGCGACATGGCGCTCGAGAGGCGGTCAGCGGTAGCTTTAGCAGAAGATCCGTGGAGCGGACAACGGCGAAGAGTGCGTGTGTGACGTGTTTTTCTTTCTCTTTTTGGTGCATTGCACCATGGGCTGACGGACGAGCCGATGGAGGGAGACGGGGAGGGGAGGGGAGGAGGTGGTGGGGTTGAAGGCAGGATGAGACAGCAGAGCAGAGGGCCCTCGGCGGACGTCTGCATTCGCTGCCCAAGGCGAGCCTTCACCGCAGTTTGAGTGCGTTGTCGCTGCCGTCGCGCACGTCTCGGGAATGGACAGGCACCGCAACAAGAAGTCCCTGTCGAGCGCAGGGAGGGGATCGGGGGGAGGGTACCGCCGGAGGGAGAGACAGAGGGGGGAAGAGGGGAGAGGGAAGATGATGAAGACAGACAGAGATGCATGAGAGAAAAGCAAGTAGGATCGACCAGAGGGAGATGGGCGGAGTAGAGAAGTGTACGCCACCCCGCCTCCTTTCGGGGGAAGGAGGAGGGGGGGGGGATAGAACAACAAAAACAAAAAAATAACATGAAGGAATGAGGAGATGCCATTGCAAACCAGCGGCTGTAGGGCACCCACGCAGGGATGCACACACACACACACACACACACACATACACGTACACCAGCACATACACAGGTGTACACAGGCACGAAGAGAGGATAGCGTTGCACATCTCAGCGCACACCTCGATGATGACGGTGGCGCCGCGACAGGGAGGAGGACGGAAAGCAGTAAAAGAAAACGAGGGAAAATAAGGACACTGCAAAGACGGGAAAGGGATGCAGACATGGCATGACCATAAACACGCTCATCCACACACACACACACACACACACACACACGCACGCATGACAGTTCTTCAGGCTATCTCTTGTCCTCCCCTTGTTTTGGGATGCGCATGTGCACAGTGTCGCAGTATCAAGGTTCACCGGCATGGCGGAGCACACATGGTTTCGGTGTGCAGCCGAGTTGACCAACTCCACTCCGTCTTTCCCCGGTTAGCGCATCCTCGTTCCTCCTCTCATAGGCCACGTTGCTGTCCGTGCGCCCAATTAGTCTCGCTTGTGGCTGCTCGTGGTCTTGCTATGCCGGCTCTGCGCGGACACCACCTCAGGCGTTGAACTGTTCGACTTACTACTGTCAGCCGTGCCACCAGCCGCATTACCCACGAAGCTGCGCTTCGTGGTGGTGCTGCACTTGCAGGAGGCTCTGCTCTCCTTCAACTCGGCGCTGCTAGAGCGGCTGCTGAACTCACTTCCGTAATGGCTAAGGCCGTCCATGCCCACCTTGTCCTCGAGCAGACGCTTCCCCGGGGTACGGACGTAGAGTAGGTAGTAGGCCAGCAGGGCCGCGAAGGCGGCGAATAGGACGAGACACTCGATCGTGAGCAACACCCACCAGTTGTTCTGCACCCACGAACGCTTGCTGCGCGGCACTGCCTGGATGGGGATCGTCGGGAACGGGACCGGAGTGGAGATTATATCCTTTTTCTCAAGTCCGGACATTTTCGCCCTCTTGCCGAAGTGTGTGTGTGTGTGTGTGTGTGTGTGTGGTGACGGTGGTGGTGGTGGTGATGGTTCGCGCTCTGTCGGACGGGCGTTGCCGCTTCTTTCCGTTGCACCTGCAGATTATTCAGGTGCGTGCCTGGACGGTCGTGAGGGCGAGCGTGTTGCACCTCACAGAGCTGCGTTGCGAAGGATGAAGGAGTGGGAGTGGGTGCTGGGGGATGAGACTGCAGAGGAGGTAGAGCGACACAAAATATAAAGAGCGAGTTGCCGGAGCACACCGGCGAGGAGGAGGCAGCAGAGGAAGAAACACACACAAACACCCAGACACACACAGCGCACACTCGTTGAGCATGCAGAAAGCGGGCCGACGAATCAGCAGCGGAGAAGAGACACTGCGGAGAGTGGAGGGCAATGGGAGCACGCGGCAGTGAGCGGAACAGCAGCAACTGTCGTCCGTGGCACGGCTAGGGAGGCGAGAGGCGGGAAAAATACGCAATGGTGTGTCATCCCTATATCCCTCTCGCCCTGTGACGCTGCTCTGCACCGTGCATTGCACGCTCACGCGCGCGTGAGCGTGGGTTTCCTGTCTTTGCTTCGCTCGGTACGAGGGCTAAGCTGTGTGGATGTGGGTGCGTGCCGAAGTGCTGGCGCAGGTGCGCGAAAGGTGCGCCGCCGATAATAAGGAGCATCGAAAACGAGTCGGTGCACAGTTCACGGAAAGACACACGCCAACATGACTGGGCTTGAGCAGCGGTGATGGTCCTCGCCTTATGAGCTCCGTTGCGCACGCGCGCAGGGTTTTGGCACACGCGTGCCTGGCAAGACGGCGAGAAGAAAAAAAACGCCAACGCTGACCATGCACTCGTCGTTGCGCGGCACGCTCGTGTAACGGACGCGGGTGATGTGGGGACTGTGCGTGTAAGAGCGACGAGAACGAAGAGGGAAGAAAGAGGGGGGAGGGGCAGGTGCTTTCAGGAGAGAGCGGAGGTGTTGGAAAACATTCAAGGAGCTTCAAGGCACACACCGCCTGCACGCACGACACCTTGGGAAATACACATCGTCATCGCTAGCAGGTACATGCGGTATGGGACACGCGCACACACACAGCGCATGCGTGAGTACGCATCTCTGTCAGACTACCGGCTCCTGCAGCCCGCCTCACCAGTGGCGGCTAGCGCTGGAAGCACTGAGAGAGGGAGAGGAGCACGGAAGGCAGACAATAGTGGTGGAAGAAGAGCAGGAGTGCGTGTGCCGCTGTTGCCAGCGCCTGCGCATTGCTAGCAACAACCGCAACCACCACTATCACGGCGCGTCATAATTTTTTTGTTCCTCTTTCCCTGGCGCTGATGTCTGCAGCAGCGTCTCTCCATTTTCAACACAGCCGCTGGGCGTGATTTGCGGGGGGAGGAGATAGGGAGACCCAACGAGAGGGCGACAACACCCATCCACGAAGCCAAGCGACACGCGCGCGTACAAAAACATGCGCGCGAAGGATACAGCAGAGGAGCCGTCCAAACGAGAAGGGGAAAAGAAAGCGGAAGGGGCGAAGGTAGGGCTGCGTCGCGGGCATCCGTGGCAGCCGCCCCTTCCGCACAAACAAGCGCATGCTTGCGGCGGCGCATATTTGCACCAGGGCACAACAACACCCGCGTAAAGGACAAGACAGCGAGGAAAGATGCGCTGCGGCAGAGAGCGGGCGAGAGAGACTGGAGGGAGAGAGGGGGTGGACGAGGGAGGGGGGGGGGGCGGTCAGGAGGAGCTCGACGATCGACTATGATTGATACGCCTAGACACATACAGATAGAGAGATGAGCACATCACACAACACGAGAGAATGAGGACAGGAGAGGAGGTATATCGAAAATAAAAAGGCGTGCCTGCGCCTGCGCCGCGGGTAGCCCATGGGAGTGGGTGGGAGCAGCAGCAGCAGCAGCAGCAGAAAAAGGAAGGGGACATTGTGGGACATTGGGGTCTCCCGGTGGATAGGTGAATGGGTTCTAGTTCAATGTCACGCGTTTGCCGGCCAGCACAATCGGATAATGGAGAAGGCGAGGCACACACACGCACATAAAGATCCGCGAGGCGATCAGTACCGGCAGTGCCGCGCGACGAAGGCAGCGACAACACCACCAGCACAGCAGGAGGGGAAGGAGAAGTGGGGGTGGGGGTGGGGGAGCAGAGCGCAGCCCCAAGCGGGGAAAGTACCGAACGAGAAACGCAGATATGTGGGAAGAGAGCAGGAGAGCTACGCAGGTGCGCCTGTCGGTGTCGGTGTGTGTGTGTGTCTAGATGCTTCACTGCAACGTCCTCCGCACATACTCGCAGGCACGTGGGCACCTTTCAGATGCCCATGGTGCTCGTCAGACCTCGTCACTGCTGCTACTCCACTCGTCCCCTTCTTCTTCGTCATCGCAGCTATCGTACGAGGAGTCGTTGTTCTCCTCCGCCGCATGGCTGCCATCCTGCGGCAAGGATCGTGCATCATGCTCACTGTGGGAGTGTGCGTCGTCGTCGGATTCGCTGTGGCTCTTCCTCTTTAACTTACGCTGGGCTTCACGGCGACGCTCAAAAACGATGCAGGCAAGCACCAGGCCCACCACTGCGAAACAGATAATGGAGGAGACAATGATGAGCACCACGGCCCACTTGTACGCCTGCGGCCAGCTCTCGTTCCCCGGCTGTAGACTTCCACCGAGCTCGTAGTCTAGGTCACGGATCACCATGTTCGCCGCTATGGGTACGCCATATAAAAGGATCCGCTGAAGAGCGTAGCGAATAGCGTCATCAATAATCGACAGCTCCACGACGCGGGGCACTGCCGCTACCACATCCCCGTTACGGGGCGGCACGACCAGAAGCTCGTCAGCACTGAGCGAATCCACTGCACCGGGAAGGACCGGTAGTAGTTGCTGCCGCTGCCGTTGTTGCTCGAGCGACATACTTGCTGCTGCTGTACTCGGTAGCCGGCCAAGAGGACTAAGAAGGGAGCTCCGTTGTGCGCGCCGGCTGTCGGTTCCACTGACTCGATATCTTTTTCTTCGACTTCCACCACACTGCTCTTCGCGATCTCGCGCTCGCCTTTCTTCTGCACCGGTGTCTTCCGTGCCACAAGGGGGGGGGGGGGGGGGAGGTACGCGCGCTGCCGGCGTGCTTGCTCGCTATTCGTCTCCGCCTTCCCGTCTTGGGTTTCCAAGAGGGAGGAGCGTGAGGGGAGGGGGAGGGGCCGTGGCTGAGGGAGGCTGGCCGGCAGAAAACGAAGCGACGGAGCAGACAGTGATGAGACAGAAAGAAAAGAAGGCACGTTGAGGGCTGTCGTGAGACCGCTGGGGCGACAGAAGAAGTGGAATGAGAATAGCCTGACGAGAGTGAAGCGAGAGGCTGCGATGAAGGAGTGCGCGCGCTTCGACAGCGGTGTGCCCACTATTCTCCGCGCCTCCCACCACCACCACAACCCCCGCCCCCCAAAAAATTGAAGAGAGGCGAGTGTGTGCATGGGCACAGAAAGCGCCGCAAGAAAACGAAACGAAAAGCGGAGGCATCACAGGCAAAGTGAAGGGCGAAGCCGCGAGGGTGGCGGGACCATGTATCGCCGGCGAGCGCGAGGCGCTGCAGGGAGGGCCACCGTGGTAAGGAAGCCGACGTGACGCAGTGCCATCTGCACCCCTATACGAATATACGCACGCAGCAAGACGAAAGGGCCCTTGCAGCGCCTTCGCGCAAGCCGACGCGTGGAGACCGGAGGTGCGCAGGCCGCCGCAGTTTCTCTCCGCTTCCAGGAGAACCGAAATGCCGATGCACGAGGCCCTCGGCTGGACGACGAGCGCGCGCAGCTCTCCTTCTCCGGGTGCCACGCGCACGGAAGGCTTCGCTTCGTCACGGTCTCCTTCCTCCTGTCGGTGTTTCGTTCGATAACGTCAACGCTTCGGCTGACGCCATTTTCGTTCGCTCGCGCCCGCCCCCTTTCCTTTCCCAGGCTAACAACCACGCAGACGGACGCGCTTGCGCAACGACAGCGGCGTGCTGGTCGGGATGATGTGGGCGCGGGAGGGGGGGGGGGGCAGAGCCATCGAAAAACGAAAAGCGACAAGATGCGCGCCACCGGTGCAAGACAAGCGGCGAGGGGAGAGATCGAGGCAACGAACACCGTTGATCACTGAAAATATGTGTGGATATGTGTGGACGCACACTTGCGGGCGTCGAGGCGGAGCAGGGGAGAGGGGCATACACAGACCATGAGGATGTGGAGAGGACAGAGAGCGAGAAACAAAGGAAAGGAGAACAGCTAGATCGAGTGGGTGGAAGGAGGTGACAGCGAAGCGCACGGAACACCATCCCGTCCCCGTGCACGCGCTCAGCTTGTGTGCAGCATGCATGCATGTGAGTTGCGGTGGTGGTGCACTACTGGGGAGGGGGAGGGGTGCAGGAGAGAGGCATAGAGGAAGAGGGGCTGCTGGTCTTCGAGGTGGGGGCCAGGCAGGCGCTAGGGGACGCAAAAGGCGAAGCGAGGGTGGACAGAAAAGCATACACGAAGAGGCTCCTCGCTGTTCCGCGCGTGTATGTGCAAGGGAGGAAGCGGAAAGAGATGGGGGCGAGGGAGGAAGGGAGGGAGTGGGCGGGCGAGGGACGAGAGAGTCCCGATCTCGCAAGCGCTGAGCAGAATCGAAGAGACGATCCCATGTTCACATATCAAGCGGAACGAAAGGAGAATGAGAAGGGGTAACGGAAGTAAGAGACGGAAGACATGTTTGATGGCACACACCTGCACACACACATGCAAGCACAGAGGTCCACATTCACAAAGGGAGAAAGATACACGCGTGTGTGTGTGTGTGTGTGTGCGTGTGTGCAGGTGTCTCTCTCTACGCACACGCACACATGTATAGAAGCAGAGCAGCGGAGTCACACAGGCGCACAAACACAGACAGCGTGCAAGACACCCACACAGACAAGACGAGTGGCCCACACGACGCAGTCGAGAGCTGCGACACACACCTGACAGAAAACCCCACCTCTTCCCCCCCCCCAAAAAAAAAAAATCGAAAACGATAAAGGAAGATCGCCATCGATGAGAGGTCCTGTGTTGGCGGTGGTGGACCGCGGAGACAAGACAGCAGCAGGGTGAGTAGTGAGGTCAAGGGGAGGGGGCAGAAATGCGAGAACAAGAAAACGGGCCAGGGATACGGATGCACACATGCAGAGGTAGAGAGAGATGCATCAGCGCAGAGGCACACGCGTCGGCGATTCTCGAAACGCGGGAGATGAAAAGGAAAGGAAGAGGGGCGAAAAAAAAAATTATTTTTCTTCGAAAAGGAGCGGCCAGTAGAATGAGGAAACGCCTAACTCGCAGATAAAACAACATAACAACGGGTGAGTCGTGATCCGCAGGGTAGGGGGCGCAGACAGATGGACAGTGATGGTGGTCGTGTTACAGCAGCCAGTGTCGCTGATGCAAAGTAGCCCTGTCCCGCGCACTCGGCCCCTCTCTGCCCCTCTCGCTGTGTCGTCAACTCGTTGTTGATGAGTCCCCTGCAGCACGTGCGCGCACGCCAGCGACAGAGACAGAGACAGAGTTTAAAAAACTATGTAGAACAAAGAAGTGAAAAGGAGAAGTACACACACACACACACACACAAAGTGCGAAAACCACATCAAGACTGCATCAAGAAGGGAGGGCGTAGCGAGCAAGCGAGAAGCACGGAGCAGATTCGGCTCACTCGCAATACGTGCGCGTTCTTCGCCGTGCGACGGTTTCTCTCTCATCGTGAGTCGTCCGCCTCGTCGTCGCGCGTGGCGGGCGACTCGGGGGGCGACTCAGAGAGGCGGGGGGAGGGGCAGGCCTCGGAGCGCCGTTGCAACGCGGACGTAAACCTCTTGCGATACAGGGAGCTCAAGAACAGCATGCCGCTCGTGTGCCTGCACCGCTCCCCCGCTCGTGGCGGTGCTTAATGCGGCGGTACCATCGAAAACTCTGAAAGGCGCATCCCATGCCGCACAAGACGACAAGGATGCCAACGATAAGCCAGACATACCACAGGTCCCTCGACCAGCTCTTCACCGTTGGCATTGTATAGAGCAGTCGGTTCTGCTCCGCTGCCGGCTCCATGCACAGCGTGCCATACTTTGACACCACATACTCTTTTCGGCCGAGGTACGCATCACAGCCTGGAAGCGTGGCCCCGCTGCCCTTGGAGTCGGCCATGGAGACGCGTGAAAGCCGTGGGGGAGAGAGAATGTGCCCTATTCTGTGATGCGACTGCTGTTGTCGACGTCACCTGCACACAACTACGCATACGCACGCAGGAACGCAGAGAATCACACACACACACACATATATATATGTGTGTGTGTAGGTATTTATGTGCGGTGGCAGAGGGGGGGAGGGGGAGGGGGCGTTGTTCTTGCCTTCCGGAGGGCAAGCAGTAGTGTCTGTGGTGACTCGTGGGAGGGAGTGCAGGGCGGACACGTGAAGAGCAAGCTCAGAACAAGACGATCTGCGTGTGTACTGACGATGACTGCCACCCGCACACGTACCAGAAAGCGTGCTGGTGCGCGTTCCAGATTGCGTTCACGTGGAGCCGACGTGCTCGTCGGGAGGGGGGAGGCAGGAGAGTGGCGAGGGGGACGGTGAGACGCACAGCATTGCATTACCAGAGATGAGTGGAAGAGAGAGTAGAAAAAGGAAAGTGGAAAGACTCGGAGAGGGACATGACGCTCCGTGAGGGAAGGGGCTCTACCAGTGGCGCAGCAGCAGAGAGCGAGAGAGGTCCACGCATAGCCTATAGAGGACGCCTCCAGCGCCAGAGCCGCCGCGGCGGCGGGCGGTAGCACTTCCTTTCCGCAGGCGACAGCATCGACACGATGAACTCCGGCGACTGCTCACCCGCACCAGCAACAGAGTCTCCGATGCGTCTGCGAGGACGCAGCGACAGGGCGTTCCGTGAGGGAGGGAGTTGGGTCGCGGTGAGTGGGTAATAGCTTGGACACTAAGACGGGAAAGGGACAGGGGGTGGAGGAGGCACCGATGAAGGGCGGGAAACGAGCGAGAGAGCACGTTTTTTTTTTCGTTCTAGTGACACGTACAGAAGGAGAGGGAGGAAGAGAGAAGGGGTACCTGCACAGAGGCACACAGAAAGGAGTGCGGTGGCGGCGGCGGCAGCAGCAGCAGCAGCAGCAGCAGGGCATGACAGGACATGAGGAGTCTCCCCACAACCCCAAGCGGAGGCA
The DNA here is from genome assembly GCA_003992445.1 of Leishmania aethiopica. Lineage (NCBI taxonomy): Eukaryota > Euglenozoa > Kinetoplastea > Trypanosomatida > Trypanosomatidae > Leishmania > Leishmania aethiopica. Next base: position 431,611 of record RZOE01000070.1, read on the forward strand.
CAACAACGACAAGAAGGCGAGCAAACAAGAGAGGGAGGGGGAGCGGGGTAGGCGAGGGCGCACGGCGAAGTCGTAGGGGAGGCTTAGCGTCAGGGGAGGGAGGGGAGTCGATGAGAGTTGTGGTGAGGGGTGAGCGGGGGTAGAGGGAAAGTAGGGGGTGGGCGACACACACACACACACACGCAGCGCTCCACACAGCTTTGTGCGTGAGAGAGATGCGTGGGGTGATGCGCGCTCGCGTGATGGCGGATCTGTGCATCTAGACGCTTGCATCTATGCAAAGAAAAAAGAAAACAACCGCGAGCAGGTGCAACCGAAGAAACGAGAGAGCGCTGGCGACCGTCCCGTCCACCGCAGACGGCGAGAAAGAAGACAAGACAACCGCGGGATGAGTGGGCGGGACAGCGGAGCGAGTGGATCGAGCTCGTCTCCAACGCGGCGGAGCGCACCGTACCCACAAGGCGAGAGAGAAACACGAGCCAGCGACGGAGTCGTGTGGCGCCGGCACCGCCCGACGTCCGGTACACCACAAGGTGAGTGCGCGCACGCGCACACACACGAGCGACGCCTCAGCGACTGCCACCACCACTGCCGCAGTGCCGCCACATCCATCGCTGTCGATAGACTGGGAAGAGGCTAAAGTGCGTCCGCAGCGCTACCAACGAAGCGGCGCGATCGATGTTGCTCATGCTGTCGCGACTGGTCGCGTCCGTCACGCCGGCCGACATGCATCGTGAGCGCAGCTCCACCAACGACTCGGCGAAAAGTTGCTCCAGCTCTACTGTAGACACGACGAGGGATCGTAGGGCCGTCTCCAAATCGTCTGATGGCCATCTCGACGGGTGCGTCGAGCGATGTCGTCGTCGTCGTTGCGATGGGAACGACTTCGACGCCGCTGCTCCCGCTCCTGTCGAACGCCTGGCCGCCACGACCGCAGTGACCGCTCGTATCGAAGCTGCATCGGGGTGGTTCGGTACGATCAGGTGCACATGCTCGTGAGTGTGCACGTTCCACAGCGAGAAGAAGAAGGCGTCAGGGATCAAGAGCGACTGCTGCTGCTGCTGCTGCGGCGGCGGCGGCGATGCCCATGTCGGAGGCGAGGCTGCGTTTCCAGGCCCTCGCCGTCGGATGACCTGCCGCGACCTGGAGCAGCACAAAAGAGGCGGTGCGACGGCATCCGATGATGCTGCAGCGATGGCGGGCGTCCTCCCTGTCGCCGTGCCGCTGCCCCGCCAGCTGCCCTGCAATACATCATTCGTCTGCTTGTAGTAAAGCGGCCCTACATTGACAGCGACCTCGCGCTCACGCTGGCGATGAAAGGCTGCACCGCTGCAGTGCGGCCACCACCACCGCCACCATTCCCGGCAACATCGAAGCGTTCGTGCCACGCATCCCCGAACACCATCTCCTTGGAGTCTCAAGTGCGAGCCAGTCCCGCTTCCGACGCCCGGTGCGGCGAGCAGGCGGGCAATGAGCTCACTGTCCCGCGGTAAGCCTCGGCGTGAGCTGCCGCGACTACTCCTCTTCGCTGCCTGACCACAGGTGGAGCTGCAGCGAGCTGGTGAAACAAAAAGCGGTGACGCCGACTTCGGCGGACGTCCACGACGTCCCTTACAAGCAGCGCCGTGGCGCGGAGGTAGAGGCGTTGGGCCCGCCTGCGTGGAGCTTGCGGCTTCGGAAGGGGGCGCAGCCCCTGCACCCACAGCGCCAGTCGAACTTTCCTTTCTCGCGCGATGCTGCTGAATCGCCACGGCGTGCGGCACATCGGCAAGCGGCAAGTGTCGCACGTACGCCCTCGTCGCCGCCTCCAGCCAGCGCCACACGCCTCGGTTGATCTGGCGGTGCTGCAGCAGCGCATTTGACAGCAGAGCCGCCTCGATGGCCGCCTGTGGACTCGCGGCGACGGATGCATGCGGGGCGAGATGGCCGCGATCGTGTCCGCGTGCCTTTAGCTCCGCCGGCACTCGTCGCGCTGTCTTGCTAAGTGAGCGGTCTGTGAAGAAGGTGATGCAGCGGTTCTGTCGCCGTGCACGGTCGACCGTTTCGCGGGTGAGATAGTACCCGCACCACACAGGAAGACGGGCGACGGGATCGTACAAGAGTGCAAACCCCTGGCGCGGCAGACACAGAAGCGGCGACGCAGCTGCCAGCGTCGCAGAACGCGGGCTCTCGGTGTTCTGGCAAGTAGCGGAGACGAAGACGTTTACCGCGTGCTGCGGCAGCGGTTGCCACTGATGCAGGGGTGCTCGTGTGAGGTGCGCGATGAAGAAGAGTGCCGAGGCAGCAAGGGAGGCCGTAGAGCCCTTCGACGCGGCGGCGGCGGAGCGCTTTGCGAGAGGGCGCGTGCCTTTGTTTATCATGCGCGTGCCCCACTGAACTTCTGCGGCGGTGTCGCGATCGGCGCTGCTCTGCCGTGAGTGGCGCGCAGGGGAGTAGAGCTTCAGCAGCGTGGGCCGTGAGAGGCGCTGTGGGAGCCAGCGGCGGCCTGTGCAGGCAGCCAGCCACTCCGCGGCATGCCCGTAGTCGAGCCGCCGCGTCTCGCTCACGGATCGATGCGCTGCGGTGCACCAGAGCCTCCGCCACCACCACGACCCCGGCCATGGGGCTGCTGCGGGAGAAGGCAGCAGCCGCAGCGGATTGCGGTACTTGGCCTCGCGCTGAGTGTACAAGCGAGCTGCGCGGCGGCTCAGCCACGGACTCAGGTGCGCACCGACGATCACACCGCAGGTGCCCGCAACTGCTGCGGTGGCGCATGTCAGCCACAGCTTAAGCGGCTGCGACGGCGCGGGGGACGACAGTGATGATGTTGGCGTCGGCTGTGCACGAGCGCCGCGCCGCGGCCCAGCTGCGAAGTACGTATGGTCATGCAATAGGCGCCGCGCTGCCTGCGCGCAACACGGCGGAAAGATCAAAAACAGTGAAGGCAGCGAGACCGCTGGTGCTACGCAGTCGCGTGATGAGCCGAGTGTCGATGGTTGCACAGCGGCCGGCTTACCGGGTACGCTCTCCATCCGCGTGCTTCTTCGCAGATGTTTGTCGAGGCCACCCACCACCACCACCACCGCCGCCGCCCCGAAGACACGGAAGCAGACGGCCCTCGGAGAGAGAAGCGCAGGGAGGAGAGAGCCGCGCATGGGGAGGAGCAGAAAACAGAAAGAGAGAGAGGAGAGGCCAACGCAAGCGAGGGCGACCCGCCGCGGCAGCATGTCCAGCAACACATATATACGCACTCGCGTGCAAGCGCTGCGTAGCTCAGGGAGATGCTAAAAGGGTCCTCAGAGTGACTGATGGAGGTGGACGACCGCAAGCGTCACCGGTGGACCCTGGCGTCCTGCGAGGAGGGCACCTCGTTGCCCTGTGTATCCATGTGTATGTGTATACACCTGTTGGGCTTTGTGCGGGCTGTATGGCAGATGAGGTCTCGAGTTCACTTCAGCAGCGGGAGTAGCAACATCGATATCGAGTAGTACACACGTTGCGCTGGCGAGAGAGAGAGAGACATGCACAGACGGCATACGGTGGAAGGGCAGAATGAGGAGAGATGCGTGGAGCGGAGGGGTGGGTCGGCGCGTGGTGGTGGTGGTGGTGACCAAAGACACGCCAAGGCACCCCTACCTGAGAGAGAGAGACACACACACACGCACACGCACACACCCTCCCCCACGCGAGGCGGCATGTGCGCAAGCAAGCCAAGGTGCACGGAAAAGACGTCCACAGACAGAGACGCAGCACAGACACCCCACTCCACTCACTCGACCACTTCCCTGCAGCCAAAGGAAAAGATGCACACACGCACACACCTGTCCGAAAACCCCTCTCAACGCTCTACCGCCCCCTCTTCCTCCCCGTCGTACACGTCGGCGGCTCTGTTGGCCCTCCCACCCCGCCTCCTCTTTTCCACACCACGGCCATCCCCTCATCCTCTCGATGACCTCGAGAGCAATCATGCGTGAGAATAAAAGAAGGGGTGGGGAGGGAGGGAGGAGGGGGTGCAGGAACGAAGCTAAGGCGGGAATAATTCTGGAGACGCGCGGCGAGTCCGCCTCCCCCGTCCTTCAAGAGCACTCCCGCACGCAAAATAGAAAAGGACCATGAATCAACGGGCGTGTTGCTTCTCAGCTGCATGCCAACAACACAGGGAAGACGGTGCTGTGTGAGAGAGACACGGCGGCATCTCCTGTAGAGCAGACGCGCTGACCGCCGAAGCATCCGCCTACGCAAAGGCGTGTACCGCCTCAGCACACTCACGACTGCACCATGTAGCGCACCCGTGCACCGTACTGTTTATCGGCTTGATGGAGCTAGAAAGTGCATGCGGCTTTCTGTGGTCTTCCTTCGGTTTTGCAGGCCCATATTGCCCATGGAATACAGCAGCAGCTGGTGCAAGCATACCGCCGGTTTTGTGTACTTGTCTGGCGAGGGTTCGTTGTCGAGCTTACGGGAGGCTGTCGCCGCTCTCCTTCCAGCCGGATACGCCGTCGCTCTCCTTCCAGCCGGATACGCCGTCGCTGAACGACTCTGCGTAACGGGAGCGTAGGCGGCGCTGTTTGCACTGCAGACGCGCCATCCTCGCGGAGACCTTCGCTTTCTTATCCGACAACACTCGGTAGGAGATGCGCATCACGTGCAGCATGCCGTCCCCCCCCCCGCTTGGCAAGCACCTCGCGCTCGTTGCAGTAGTGATTGCAGCCTTTCCATCACACAGGGAAAGGCGATGCACACCACCACGAGGAGCATTGTGAGCACTGAAAATGATGAGGGCAAGCCAGTTCTCGTGTCCTCAATACGAGGGAGGCGGCGGCGTGTAGGAGAAGGCGTTCTGGCACGCCGCCGATATCATGCACAGACGGTCCAGCGTCATGGCGGGCACCATACCGGGTCAGCCACGCTTCTAAGAAGGGGTTGGGATGAGGCCCGCATGTTGTCGTCGTTCACTTCTTTGTGTTTTTTTTTTGTGGTCGGGGAAGGGGGCGGGGGCGCTGCTTGTCTCCTGCGTGCTCAGAGCGAGTTCTCGCGCATGTCGATGCGGGTGCGGCTGTGGATTTTTAGGCGAGGATGGTGGATGAGGGCGGAAACGACATGTGTGCGCGCCACGAAAAGGGAGGGAAGCACGCTCCGACAGTGGTGAAACTGAGAGACAGGGGAAAGGGGGTGGAAAGACAAGAGCGAGGGCATGAGCGCTGCGAGGGAGTACGAAGGCACAGCGAAAGAAGCAGCGAAGCAAAGTCTCTCGCGTGTTCCGTTATGGGTATTCCCGTCTTGCTCGTTCTGCGCGCCTCTACGTGTGTTGGCGTCTGCTTTTCTACGAGACATGCCCGCACCCCTGCACAGGAGAAGATGGTGCAGGTGTGCCCCTCTCCCCCTCGCGTGCCGTTGCTGCCGTCGCTTCGATTTCGTTACTCTTGTAATGTTACGGAGCACCACTTCACGACTGGCCCCTCAAACGCCAATCGCGTTGTCGACGGAAAAGAAAAGGTCGACCGCACTTGTGCCGCTGTGTAGCTGCAGGCCTCTGTGTACGATGATGCGTAGAGCAAGAGATGCGCAAGCACTACCACGCACGCGTCGCTTCTCTGCCTCGTAACCTCCCCAGATGCCCCCTCGTGCCCCTCAGGCCTACCTCCTGCTCATACACGCACACGCGCGCATAAGAGAGAGGTGCTGGGCCGATGCGCTGTGTAGCCACCGCGCACCGGCATTGACATGACGCGGTGGTTACACGCGCCACCTTGTTCTGTGCCGACAGGGAGCACACACACACACACACATTCAAGACAAAAAATGCAACAAGGCGGCATTGCCAGGGGGAGGGGGGAGGGCAGCCTCACGCGCATGGCACGTCGAGAACGACACACCACCTCAGAAGAGTTCTTCAGTGCGCACTACGCTCTGCCTTTGCCTCCAGTGCCTGCTGCTTGCCCCGCTCAATGGAGGCTGCGAGCTCGCTCATGCCCGCACCCGACGCCGCCGATACTGCCGCGTATGGTAAGTCTTCGTAGAACTCATGCAGAAACAGAGACATAGACTGCGCCAGCGTCCCCGCGTAGCTGTTCCCCTGGTTGGCGAGCAACACGTCCTGGGAGCCGAGCGCGGCCGCCCCGATGCGCGTGCCCTCGCCCCGCCAGTCGCCATCCTCGCCATTGCCGGGCTCTCCGGAGACGGCGCGTCTGCTCTGATTGCTGCGGCGGGGGTTGGTCACGGCCTCGTCGAGCGCGTCGTTATCCCGCATCCACGCAATGACCGAGTCTGCCGACACCACGTCGGTCTTGTTGAACACCACGACGAGGGGCACCTGCTGCTTGAGCATGATGCCGCTCGAGTACAACATGGTCGACGCGAAGGTTTGCGGGCTGCTCGCGCAACGCACCGTGTCGGCGACGAAGAGGAGCACCGTGGGGAACGCGGCGGCGAAGGAGTCCGCGATGAGATGCCCCGAGGCGGACCACGTGAACACCTCGATCTGGCCAGGTGTGTCCACGACGATCCAGTCCAGCGTCTCCCTCTTCTCCAGCAGCGACACGACCTGGTGAATCTTTGTGGCGAAGAGGTTCAGCGACGTCATGATGGCGCCGTTGGGGCCCAGCCGGTACTTCCTCATGACCTCCCCATACTGCACGCTGTCACGGATGTCGATGTTCGCGTTGTACGGGGTGTGGGTCACGGCGGGGTCGAGATTGATGAAGTACGAGCGGATGCCGTTCGTGTGGGCGTAGTGCTGCATGCGATGCACCAGCGTGGTTTTGCCAGTGCCGGCCATGCCCACCACAAGGATCACCACCGGCGTGGTCGCGGCGGCAGAGGTGGTGATGGCTGGCGAGGCTGAGGCTGGGGCAGACGAAGATGTGTCGACCATGATGCAGGGAAATGATGATGATGGGCCGAGAACGCCGTATACACAGAGAAATGTGTGCGTGTGTGTGTGTGGAAAGGGACGGCGACGGAGGAGGCTGAAGGATGCTGCACTGGTAGGTCGAAAGACCCGTGTGATACGCTGTATGCATGTACACACACACACACAGGAAAGCCATGCTCACACACAGAGAGAGAGAGAGAGAGGAGGAAGGGGGTGTGGGATGTGGGTGGTGGCCAAGATGGCCATGGAGAACCAATTTGGCTAGACGTGACATCAGCCGTGTGCCCGAAAAAAAAACGAGAAATCGAGAGCTTCGCACGCGTTTGTGCGGAGGAGTCGAGGGAGGAGACGGCCACGCGCGCGCAGGCCATCACGGACGTGCCCCCCTCCTCCTGCTTACCTCCGTGGCTCGCGTTCCCGGCCCTTCAGTGCTCGTCCGTTAACGCACGCACTTCCTGCGCCACTTTTGCTTCACGGCCCAAAGCCTGCCCGCCTCCTGCCTCTCTGAGAGGTCCAACACGTGCACCTGCACCACGAAGACGAAGGCAAGGATTCCACGCGTCGCGCTTGTGTTGGGGCGTTGGCCTGATGCGCTCCTGTTTCCTTCTCTTGTAAAGTTAGACGCCGCTGCCACCCACGCGCTGTCATTGAGTGAAGGGGAGGGGGGCGAGAGGGGAGGGCAAGAGCACCGTGTAAGTGGCAACTATATGCAGAGTTTAGGGAGGAGGGGGGGGGGCAGAGAGGGGAGGGGCGTGGCTGCGGCTTGGGTTGTAGCGAAAGGAGAAAGAGAAGGATGGAGGGAGGGAAACGAAAAGGAGACGAGCGGGGCGCTACGAGGAGAAGCCGTCAGAGTCGTCCTCCACCAGCGCACACCACTCCCTCTCCTCTGCCGAGTCTCCCTCTCTCTTATACACAGCCCCTCTCTCAGGCATCATTAAAGAGGGAGGGGGAGATACAAAAACGCAGAGGGCTACGGCACACTCGTGACGCGTGTAGATATACACACGTACACTCAGCCATTCATCAACCAACAACACGTCCAGGCACACAACCCCTCAGGTGCTGGTGCCAGGGCAGGAAGAGAGACGGGAGGGAGAGGGGAAGGGCCAACACATAGCGAGATTGTCTATCGCGACGTCCACAGCGCCTCTGTTCCTGTGCGCGTGCTTGTATTGCGAGTGTGCATGTGCGCGCATGAGGGCTATTGGTGGAGGGAGGGGGTGGCGCCGGCCACTGCGTCACTGCCACGTGCAGCCTCCTCCCTCTCCGAACAGACTTTACATCACGCCACGCACCATCTTTGCCTTCTACTCTTCCTTTCGATAGTGTACCCGCTCTACCCCCTCACTCCTCCACATTCATCGCTGCATCACACTTGGATCATGTCTTCTACATGGTAAATCAATTACGCCGAGCGACATCACTGAAAATCACGTGGCCTGTGCCATGAGCGCGCAGAGGTGACTCATCGCCGCCGCATACTCGCGCTCGCTCATGCAGGATGACCGGAGCAGCGTCGCACGCCACTGTGCCAGGCGACTCGCGACACACAGCAAGTCTCCCTTCATCGGCAGCTGCACGTGGAGGAGCAGAGCTGATACGGTGGCCGCCAACCGCGCCGCCGTCGAAAACAAGGTGAGCTTTACAATCTCGCATTCACCGTGGTGTCGACGCCGGGGCGAAAGGTGCATGTAGGCGGCGCTGCTGGCGCGCACACCGTTGCTCTCCTCCTCCCCCTCAGCATCTCGAGTGTCGTCCTGTGGCTGCCAGAGCATGGGCAATTCGTTGCAGAGACGGCATACAGCGTAGAGGAGCTGGTAGTGTAGCTGGCACACGCGTGACCGCAGCTGCGAAGTGTCCAGTGCACTGACGCCCACTCGTGATGCGGACGGCGAGCCAGGAGGCCCACCGCGCGGCGTTGACAAAGACGAAGGTGACGGATGCGGGTGCGGCTGGTGTTGGCGATCCTCAACGGCAACAACCGCAGCAGTGGCAGTGGAGAGACTACCCGGCGACGCTGGCGAGCCTTCATCTTCATGCCGTGTCGTCGTTTTCCCATCACCGTTCGCAGCCGCGCCCGTCACCGCGGTGCCGCAACAGACGTCAGCTTGCACCAGCGTCCGAAGCTGCTGGAGAACTCGGGGTGGGCTCACGTAGAGAGACGTAAGAAGGCGGAGGAGCGCCAGGCAGGTGTGCTGTGCCTTAGCGAGTGCAGCGACAGCGACTTCCGCCTGCAGATCGGGGCAAGAGGTAGTCTGTGACGCGCTTCGAGGCTGGCCCATGGCAGCAGTGCTGTGTAGCAGCTCACTGACGGCACGCACAAACGCGTCCACCAACGCATCCAGCAGCGTGCGCATGCCTTCTGCCACAACAGCCGCGAGGATGCCTTGCAGTGCAAAGGCAGACTCTTGGGGCTGCGGCTGAGGCGGCTGTCGTTCACCACCATGGCTGGTCTCAGTCCGCCGCCCAGCCGTCTCCTTTCGATCCATCGCCGCTGGCGTCGCCGAAGACGCGCTCAAGGTAGCGGGAATGGCGGCGTCACACGTCACAAGATCGGTCCAAGCCGGGTGAACCATCCACCACTCCACATAACCGAGCGTCGCTGCTTCGCATGGCCACTGGGAGAGCACTTCGCACCACTGCCGCGTGAGACGGCGCAGCTGCTCGGCAAGTCCATCGAATACGCCGGAGGCAGCCGCTGCTGCAGGCGGAGACGGGAAAAATGCAAAGGAGGCGCGACAGTCACGAACATCTGCACCCTGGAAAAAATTGGACGAGCCGTGCGCCCTCGGTCCGTCCAACAGCACCTCCGCCAGGTCCGCCTCAAATCGTTCTAGTCCATCGAATATAAGCAGCAGCGCGGACCGTAGCGTGCACGGCTGCGCTGACCTGGAGGCCACCGACGCCGTAGCGGTGGCTGCATGCGCTACAGGAGGAAATGAATCTAGGCCCTGGGTGGAGGTAGCCGCAGAGCTAGCAGCCGCGGTGACGGTGTCCGCGTCGCGCTCGAGATGAGCAGCCATAGCGCGCGAGAGGGCGTGGGACAGCCACGGCCGCAACCACGCAGGCGGTCGTGTGGGAGGCACAGCGGCAGTTGCCAGAGGCGGACCAATGACACCGGCTGTCAGCGCAGCTATCCCAGACGGTGCAGGGCCAAAGGCAGCGAGGAGCGTGTTGAACGGCGGCGATGCAGCCGGTGGCCGGGTAGCGCTGATACCATGTGCTGGCGCCGTCGCGGAAACGAGAGCCGTCGCCGGTGACTGTGGAGACGCCAACGCCACCGATGACGAAGATGACGCGGACGGCGATGTTAGACACCGCATCGGCACCGCCGCGCCACCGCCACCGTCATGGCTGCTTGTGTAGCTGAGGCGCTGGCCCAACCGCACATCCGCCGAGCTCCCCATGCGCTCGGGCCGGCGCCATCGCTTTGACCCGGGAACTAATCGGACGCTCGCGACATCTAATGGCGACCTTTCCTCCGCGCCCAGTCCGGATGGATGGCGGGAGATGCGGTACCCGCGGGCCACCTGTACTGTCAGCAGCGATGATGGCACCGGCACTTGGGTCCGTCCTGCCTCACCCGAGCGACTCCCCGTTGACCAGGGCAGCACGGTCTCGGCCTCCTCGCGGATACCACAACTTGCATGCAGCTCCGCCGCGCGACGAGCACGTTCCTCCAGCGCATCCATGCCGCTTGGGGAGCGACTCGCTTCCGGTGGCAGCCGCACCTGCTTGTGCGTGGTGTTCTCGGCGGAGATACGAAGGGAAGCCGGGCCTGTGAATGTGTCGCCATGGCCACGGTGGTTGCGCGCGGCCGACAGCACCGCCGACGACGTGACGCTGTTGTGCGCGTAGAAGGCTGAAGGCACGCGGTAAAGGTGCTGCACAGGAACGGCGGTAGACGAGAGAGCGTGCGAGGAAGGGCTCCCTGGAGAAACCGGTTGCTGGCGTTGCTGTGGAAGCTTGTCGAGGCCGCGGCTTGAGCTTTCCATCTTCGCCGAGCGAGGCGAGGATGCTAGGGACGTGGAGGAGGTTGGACGTGCCTGCGGAGCGGCCACCGTCACCGGATGCTGGCGCGCCTTTGACGCGGCTGTTCCTGTCGGCGTTACGAGACCTCACGGTGAGGGCTGCCGCTGTTACGACACCCTTCCTCGTCGCGCTCGCTGTTTTGAGCAGCTGTCAAGCATCTGTCGACCGCCTCGGCCATGGTGGTGGCCGCCGCAGAATCGGCTCGCATGCCGATGCCACCAGAGCAAGTGTGGCTGTCACGCACAATGGACGTGCCGGCAACAACAGATTCGCTCATTACCGAGTGACAAGGAGGTGCTTGTCGGACTGAGCAGCCGCCCGCACCACCCGCGTCGCCACCAACACTATCAGTGGTCGAAGCGTCACAGTCGGTGAGGTGAACGTGTCTGCGCGTGCTCGCCGCGATGGTCGCGAGGGCTCTGACGCCGTCCGCCACAGGGACCGCGCCAACCAACTCGACCCCGGCAGCTCCGAAGGACATCGTTAGGGAGCCCGAGGACGCCGTGTGGTGGGCAACGGTGACGCCGGTGTAGCTGGCCGCTTGCACACTGGCGTCCTCAATGAACGCCGCTAAGCGGGAGGGAGGGAAAGAGGAGGGGGGGGGGGTGTGTGTCGACAGGAAGATTTGGGAAGAGAAAGACGCAGCGACTCTCTGAGAGAGGCGAAAAGAAGCAAGAAAGCGTTACGCACAAGAGATCGCTCTATGGCAAAGATGGGGATGGGAGAGGCTTAAGGGAGCGCTACGGGGGATGGAGGGAAAGGGCCCGCGCCAATCGCCGACAACGTCCACGCCAAGTGCCAAGCCACCGTCTAGTTATAAGGGGGTGGTGGGGGGGGGTGGGGCACCGAGTGTGCAGCGTTCACACCAACCCGACCTCCTTTTCGTTTTCTCTTCCCCCCTCCCCCAACAAGGAAGTGCGAACGGCCAGATAAGCGCGTGTGCGCCTAACGTAAGCGTTGGTCCGGTGAACCGTGCACTCTAGGCAAGAGCCGCACGCGAGAGAGAAGGGATGGGGTGGAGTGGTAGGGTGTAAAAAATCAGAGGAAGCCATCTGGAGCAGGACAGGTGTAAGGGAGGAAGGGAGGTGGCCGGAATAAAGTAGAGACGGTGAAAGATCAGGGCTGGCAAGCACCAGAAATAGCGGAGACGCAGCGGATTGGCCGCACCGCACGTAGGCATGTGTATCGGGCGCGACGAGACAAAGGTGGGGGCCGTTGACCGATGCGACGAGTCCGTCTGTCCGCCGGAGAAAACCCCCATAGACAGACTCAGAGACCCCACTCCACACGTGCACGCACTGTGCCTGTTGTTGTTACTTGTCTTTGACGCGCTTGGCGCACTGCTCTCAGGAGGAGGGGGGAGAGAGACAGCGAGACAGACAACGAGGGCCGAATCATCACCAGTCAATGCGCTGTAAAAGGGCGTCTACCCTCACCACATACAAACCCAGTCACGTACGCGGGCGCGGGGCTCGAGGGAGAGAAAGACGCAGGCATCCGTAGAGACATCACCACAGACACACGCACGCAGAGAGAGAGGGAGGGATGCAGAAGATAGCAGTAAGAAGGAAACAAAAAAAAAAACAAGAGTGGCGAGCAAGAGGGAGTGTGCGTTGGGTGTCCATGGAGAGGGGCTCAGGGGGCGGGGGGGGGGGATTGAAGCAACGCAATGAACACACCCACGACGTGTGTGTCACTCGATGCATGCCCTCCACCTCCAGCTACTGCGTATTCAGCAAGAACTAGCATCACGAGCTAACGCGTCGCTTGCCATCCTCTCCCCTTCCCTGATCCAACACTCAACTCGCCACCTCCTCGCCACTGCCCCCCTCCCTCTCTCTCTCAGCCTCGCCCAACTTCGGCTCTTTGACCCACTCACCAGCCTTGAGGAAACATGGCCTTGAAGCGACGCACGAAAAACTTCTGCCGCGGCCCACCCACGTCCGAGCCGTACTGCCCGCGTGCACGCCACACGTCCCGCGAGTGAGTGAGCGGCTTCTGGCCAATTTTGGAGTGGTAATCGGGGTGGACGTTGTAGTAGGTCGACTTGAACTCCGTTACCTCCTCGGTTTTGCAGCGGATGTTACCGACCTGGTTGAAGCGGCGCATCTCCGCCGCCTTCTTGCGGTCCCGCTCTTCGGAGAAGTACATCATCTCCTTCGTCACCTCATCGCGCGAGTGAAACCAGTGCATGTTCTCCGCGTACGTCTTGATCGACTTGGCCCGCTCCCATCCGAGGACGAGTCGGTAGTCAATGTCCTTCTCACTCAGCATTTCGTTGTTCGGGTCTCGGAAGGTACTCCGCACCTCCTCGGTAATGACGTCGCGGCGCGAGCGCATTGGAAAGCCGTGGGCCCCTTTCAGCAAGCTACGGTAGAGACGAATCTTCTCTCGATGCCTGTACGAGCCCGGTGCTCCGGTAGCCTCAGCGGCAGCGCGGCGTGCAACGAGAGACGTGCGCAGCATACTTTCAAGAGGAGGGGGGAGGGGGGCTATTCGATGGAGCTAAAAAGTAAGGCACCGGGCAACACCGTAGGGAAGAGGCCCATACGTATCCGCAGCGACGACGAGTTCTCTGTGAGTTGAGGATGTCCTACGCAACCGCCAATGACCGCTACGCGCGTGCCGCGGTCGTTGGCCGACAGGAAGGGACGACAGGAAACGGTACAGGAGGTGGAGTGCTAGATTCGAAGAAAAATAAAAGAGCAACAAGGAGGTCCAACGGAGTGGAGGAGAGAGAGACACTCCTCAGCACCTAGCACACGCAGTAACAACGAGGGGAGCGGCAGCTGCTGCTGCTGCTGTTGTTGCAGTCTTCGTGACGCAGCCACACCGGGCCACGCACCACCGCAGAAAAAATGAGGAGCAAGAACACGAAAGATGCGCGAGGGGAGGACGAGGGCAATGAAGATAGAGCGAAGCACACACACACACACGCACACACATCAATGGGAGCTGCGCACACGCGCATGCGCATGCGTAGGCGGTGAGAGGAGGAGGAAGAGGAGACAAAGGCACGAGTACAGGCATCATCGTGCCTTTGTCTCTTCCTCAAACACACGCCCCTCTCCCCCTCTTTTCTGTGCTGCCGTGCCGTCGTCCCACAGGGAGAGAGAACGCGGCCGCGAGACTGCAAGGGTGGGGGTGGGGGTGCTGTGACACGATCAGTTTTGTTTTTTGCTCACCAGCAGGCTTGTGCACCCCCCCCACCCCCACCCTCCTTTCCGCTGAACGCCGGTTTTCCATGGGAGAAGGCGAAGGCGAGGAGCAGAAGAGTGAGAGAGACAAGTAGATCTGCACAACATCGCGGTATGCTCATGCCCGTCTGCCCATCCCACCCATCCCTCATTTTCCGCTGTGCCACTGGACGTCCATCGCACGCCTCGACGCCTCAACTCGCCGTGTTTTTTGTTTTAGTTATTTTCGTGGGCTGTGCTTGCCTGGCCCTCTGTATCGTGAAGAGAGCCAACGAAACACAGACAAGAAGATGAAGCGAGAGAGGAAAACCGAAGGCAAGGTCTGTGTGTGTGTGTGTGTGGACGTGCATTGCTGTCCTGTCCCTCTACCTCTCCACGCACGCGCGAAGGCGAAGCCGGAGATGGACTGGGAAGGAAGCGGGCAGGCCGTCATGTGTGGATGTTTCAAACATTCGGAAGGGATGTAACACCGAGACTCATTAAAAAAAAACGAAAATGGGCTAAAGAGAGACATGAGAAAGGACACGCACGCGAAACATTTCCACACTTGAGGGGGAGAACAAGAGCGTCGTCATCGGGGGCACCCATCTGATCCAGAAGGAGGGGTGTGGGCGTGTGCCCGTCCCTTCATCATCTCCCACCCACTCACCCTCAAAAACAACAAAGAAAGGAGTACCACCTCTCTCTTTCTCTCACATGGCGTGTGTGCGTGCACCGAAAACGATAGTGGCTGCGAAGATGGTAGAGAAGAGAAAGACGACCCCACACCCCAAAAGAAGGATGGGGCTGTGGAGTCGCCACAGGCGGCACCGGGAAGAGAAAGGGCATGTGGAAGAAGGGTGGGGGAGGAAGGGAGGAGGGGGGGAGGGGCATAGCAATTACCAGAAGAGTCATACACATGTGCACACCCAACTGCTCCCCCCCTCCCACCTGCACAAACACAAAGGCCAGCTAAGGAAAAAAAAAAAGAATGCTAGAGTATAGACGGAACACACACATACACACATGCGCGCGCGCACACACACACGTAGCGAGAGACGCCTGTGAGGCACGCAAAACAATAAAACGCACACGCTGAGGGCAATCGTTGAGATGTTTACATCGAGAGTCAGCGCAAAAGCAAGAAGGAAGAGGCACGGCAGCAATGGTTCCAGTTCTCGAAGTAAGGAGAGCCACACACCTGCACACCGACACGAGGGCGAGCGATGGGAGGCAAACTCACTACAGTTCTGGCGGTGAGAGAGAGAGAGCGGATCGCATGAGTAGCCGCGGCATAAAAGGGCCCACACACATTCGTACAGAGACACAAAGGTATATACACAGGGTAAGACACATGGATCCTTGCCCACCAGAGCCGTCGCCGCTGCTGCGTCTCCTTTCCTTTCCCTGACGTCCTCTCACGCAAGCGTGTCCACTACGTGTACGACGGAGAGAAAAGCGGTACGAGTGCCGCCATCCTCTTTCCTTCGCCAACGCGTCGGCATGACAGCCATCTGTAGCGAGTGTGAGGGGCGTGTGTTGGGAAGGAGTGTCTACACAGTCTGAAGAGAGAGAACGTGTGTGTCTGTGTGTGTGTGTGAGGGGAGGAAGCAAGAGTGAAAAGAATGCGGGGTGTTGTGTATCTGCGTTTGTGTGCCTGTGCCCTCCCTCCCCCTCGTCTCCCGTCTCTCGCCCCCCCCCTCGCCCTGCTTTGCAGTTCATCGTTGTGTTGCTGCCTCATCCGCAAACTCCGCACAAGCGAGCGAGAGAGAGGGGGAGGGCGGGAGGAAGGGGGGGGGGGATAAGCAGCAGATGAAGCAACGACGTGGGGCAGAGGCAGAGCGAACGCGAACAGCGGAGGAGCCGAGCCGCCACCGCCAGAAACAAGCGCACACGCCCGTGTGCAGGCCATGCTCTCGCACAGAGGGAAGAAGAATGCAAAACAGCCAGCCGACCGTGGAGGCTCCCTTTTCAGGCGCGAAGTGGAAAATAAAAAAATAAAACATAAAAAAAACGAAGGTAGAGAAAGCTATATAGAGAGAAGTAGCGACAGAGTGGGAGAGTGGGGTGTGGACGGAAGAGAGAGACACGCACACAAACGCCAGGATCACCTCTGCACGGGCGAAGAACGCCTGCGTACGTGTGGCCGTGGCACACACACATATACACATATATATATATTTACGAGTGAAATCAGCACAGCGACTTACCCCCCCCCCCGCCGCCACCGCCACCGCCGACGTGTGACGACGCCCTCTCTCCTCGCACAGCTGATAACGAAGTACCTCTGCAGACCACCATAAAAGACAACCGCACGCACCAGGCGAGAGCCGGAAAACAGCGAGAGGCGCATGCCGCCGAGAGAAGTCGCGTGCGAAGCTAAGGAAGGAGGTGAAGCACGTGTGCCACACAGCTATGGAATAGGCAATCACACGAATGTCCTCCGTTTCGCTAAGGAGCCCACGCACGCAGCTGTTCCCAGGCGTGTCGCTGCTGCCTTGGGGAGTTTGTTCTCCCGCGCTTACATCCAATTGCCTGTAGCTTTCCTGTCGCCATTGTACAAGGGGTGGACGCCTTCGGTGTTGGCGCCGTTCGGGTTCGAAAAGGGGTTGGGGTACTGATTCGGTGGCATCTGATTCGCCGCACCGTGGTTGGCGCCGTACATGCTGCCTTGCTTCATGTTGAGTTGCTGCACCGAGTTTCCCATATCCCCGTCGTCGTCGCCTGAGGCGTGTTGGCTGCACTGCTGCACGAAGGAGCGTGTAGACACAAAGGACTTTGTGCGCGTGGCCTGATTCGTCTCCTCCTGCGCCCACTCCGGCGCATCCTCCGGCGGCTCGTCCATGCCTTCGTTGTCCTGGCAGCACGCCGTCACAATGAAGACGACGAGGCACAGTACCATGAGAATGGAGAAGAAGATGGCCCACCACTTGTTCTGCACGCTGCCCGAAGTGTCGTGGAGCTCGTACATCATACGGCTGGGACCTTGTGTCTGGCACACAGCCCAGAAGAACGCCTGGCTTGCCCTCTGCGACTCTTCCTTCCACCTGCTGCCATTGTAGATGCTGCTAAAGAGGAATCCGGCGTAGGTGTAGCCGCCCGAGGCCTTGTTGTCGGACCAAGTGGATGTGTCGCCGTTTCCGACAGCAAGGAGGTCCTGGCCAAACATAGAGCTCGGTCGCAACTGAGAGTTCTTGGGGGCGGTGGCATTGAACCATGACGGGAAGCCGCCCTGCACGCCGTACACATTCACTGACGGCGACGTCGGTTCCCCGAAGTAGTTGCCGATGTAGAAAGTAACGCCGACGTTGCTGATGTGCAGCGGCAGCGCCGGGTTATCGTCTGTCTCGGTCCAGCGACCTTGGTTCCAGCGCCAGTAGCAGCTGAAGGACAAGCCGGCGCCGGAGCCGAGGATATGCTCGGTGAGGGGTGGAGGACAATCGCCAGCCGGGCTGGCGTCCGTGCTGGCCCCAAGATACGCGTACCACTCCGTGCCAGCACCGGCACCGCGCGCCGCCTCGATGACAGCGGTGTGCGCAGCGGCCGTCGGTTCACCAGCAATGTAGCCGCCGCGCTCCTGACAGACAAGGCGGCTCTCGATCTTGTGGCCGCTTCCCTCGGGCCTTGCGAGGGTGTTGACCACCGGAACGAACGCGAACCCTTGAGCGTGCTCGACGCCGTGACTGAAGAGCACGACAAGCGACACCGCAACGGACAGAACGACGAGACGGCAATGGCGAGCACCACCCACGTGGTGTGACGCTGCTGGCCCACCCAGCTGCATCGCGATGATAAGTGCAGTATGTGGATGCGGTTTTCCTGCTGCTGCCCGGCGCTCCTACGTGCTTGCGAGGGGTACACAGCGAGAGAGATGGCGGAGGAAGGCGCGACAGACGGATGCGGAAAAGAAAGCCAGGCAACTCAGATCCCAACTGACTCGGAGGCGGACTACAGGAAGGAGAGAGAGGGGGGGGGGGAAGAGCCTGCTTGGAGATGCGCGAGTGTAACAAACACTGACGGAAAGACGGAGAGGTGAGTGGTAAGAAGGAGGAGGAGCCCACCAACAATAAAAAATGGAGACGCACGTTCGATGGGCACAACTTCTCAGAAGGCTCGTGATGGCAGTTCGTCTTACTCGTGACTCTGGTGCGCTGTCCTTTTCTGTGTTCCCTTGCGAACCTCGTGGTGCCCTTGTCTCCTGTTTTTCTTTGAGGTGAGGGGAAGGGGAGGGGGGAGGGGGGTCGAGGTGCTTCGCGGACGGTCGATGAGATGCGCGGCTGCATTGATGTGTTCGTCGCGAGGGGTGGGTATAA
This sequence comes from Leishmania aethiopica, assembly GCA_003992445.1. NCBI lineage: Eukaryota > Euglenozoa > Kinetoplastea > Trypanosomatida > Trypanosomatidae > Leishmania > Leishmania aethiopica. The sequence goes on from RZOE01000070.1 coordinate 449,985, forward strand.
GGAGTGAAAAAGGGCCGAGGGTGTGTGTGTGTGTGTGTGTCTTTGGGGGCACTGGGGAGACGCGGAAGGAGGGAGCATGCATGGCGGCGCACCTCTCTCTTTTCGTTTGTGGTGGTGGGGGGAGGGGGGAGGGCCCTTCGTCCCTCCGCTGTCTGAGCGCACTCCTGGACGGAAAGAAGAGCGGGAAAACGTTTTTTTTTTTACTTGCGGGCAGAGAGGGCAGGCCAGACAAACAACGACACAAGTGAAACTGAGCCTCCAGATCGTGGCGCCGAGTACTGCCACGGTGCTCGCAGCGAAGACGGAGAGGAGGGAGAAAGGCAGAAGCAGCAGCAGCAGCAGCAGACACACACACACACAGACACTGAGGCCTGTTCACTTTCACGTGTGTGTGTGTGTGTGTGTTGGGGGGGGGGGGGGGGTCTGTGCTTGCTCTACCGCGGTTCTGTCTCGTCAGGAAACGTGTGTGCAGGCCTGCCGCGTAGCCTCCCTTGCATCCGTCTGTTCGCTTTTTCTTTTCGTGGACACGAAATCACCGCTTCTCTCTCAATTTTGGTCTTTTCGTGCCTTCTGCTCTTCAGTGCTTCGCCTCTTGCACGCGCATGTGTGTGCTTCGCCCTTTCCATAGAAAAAAAAAGCAATGAAACCGCCACCAAAACAAGGGGGCACACACAGGGAAAACAGAGAAGGACGGGGGCCACACAACAACACGAGACGATCCAAAATTCGAAGACGCCGGTGACGATCGCGGGAAAACATAAAGCGTAAAAGATAGAGATTTGGGAGACTCAGGCAGGCAGCGGTGGGGATGCTCGTCGTTCAACAGCCTCGCGGCTCGAAGGAGGAGCAGGAAAGGAAGAGGGAAGGACCGAGGGCCGTGAAAGAGAAGAGAGCAGAAAAAAAGGAGGAAAGAAAAGGGCCTCTACGCTCCCCTCTCACCCCCTCCCTTTCCTATGCCTGGCTCTCCTCTCTCCTCCATCTCACTTCTCCCATTCTTTTTCTTTGTTTTCAGCTTTGTCTTCTCTTGTGACGGTTCGAGGCGGCGCACCTCGCGTGGAGTCAAGCACGCGGCGCTGCCACGTGTGCGTGCATCGGTTCGTCGCGTGTGTCCGTATTACATCCCTTTTCGCGTCTCTCGTTCGCTTTCTGGGCGCCATGGTAGGAGTTCCTTCGCCGCTTCCGTTGGTGCCCTGCTCCCCACCGGCACACCAGCCCCGTCATCCTATGGAACTGTAAGGAGACACACATAAAACCACCCACCTTCTCTCACGTGCAAGTCTGCAGGGACGTTGCCACGGACAGCGGAAGCACGCGCAGACGTGCTTTCGTGCAGATAGAGGATAGAGCCAAAGGAAAAAAACGACAAAAAAGAAGAGAGCAGCGCGAAGGGATGACGGAGGGCGGCCATAGAGATGGGCGCACGCGCAGGGTACATCAGCCCTCCCCCCTGCGCTCCACCACAAGAAAAGCAGGTTTCTTTTCCAAAACCAAAGTCCCCCATCCCTCCCCCAAAAAAGCAATGAAAAAAGAGCGAGAGATGATGTGCAAGAGAAAAAGCGCCAACCCACACCCACCTACCCACACGCACACACACAGAGGCTTGAAAACGAATACCAAGGGAAAGCCACACAAAACAAGGCGTCACGACAACGCAAAGGAAAGGCGACGAGCATCAGCGCTCGAAGGAGCCGCTCCCCCTCCTCCTCCTCCTCCTCCCGAAAAAAGAAAAAAAAAAGGACGAGAAGGAAAAAGTGCAAAGACGAAGAGGCCGGCCAGAAAGACGAAATGAGAAGAAGCCAAACACACACATGCCCACATGTACGTGTATATGTATACACGTACCCACATCAATCATCCAGCAACCCTAGCGTTCCCGAAGAGGCAAGGCAACGCTCAACAACACAAGGAGCCAAGCCAGCATCCGAACAGAAAGGGGAAAAGGAGCTCCCCTCTGCAGAGTACCTGCGCACACGTTGATGCATACACAACACACCGACACACACACTCACAGGACGAGTGAGTGTGTGGACTCATCGGGGAATAACAGGAGAAGCGGGAAAGGCAAAAAAAAAAATATAAAAAAGGAGGAGAGACATCGGGCGGAATGGAGGAGGGGGGAGGGGGAGAGGGGGAGGGGGGATGGGATGGGAGAGGGAGGGGGAGGGGGGATGGGAGGTGGGTCAAAGAGAAGCTGGACAAGAACAAAGAAGGAGCTCACATTGCACTACACACACACACACACACCACACACACACACCACACACACACACACACCCACACACACACACCCGCAGACCACCACACAAGCGCGGACGCATGCACGCAGAGAAAGAGAGAGAGAGAGAGGGCATGAGAACAGAGCTACGAAGCCCGAAGGAGAACAAGCGGTGGGGCGAGTAGAGGGACGAGAGGAAGGAGGGAAGGGGGGGGGGAGCAAGAGCGAGAAAAAAGGAAAACGCTTCCGCTCAGAATAATGGGAAACAACAAAAAAGAACGAAGACAAACTGCAATACGCTTCATGGCGAGCACAGAAGTAGTATAAGTGCGCTTGTTGATGGGACCTCTGCGTCCTTCGTTTTCTTGAGCTTGTTCATGGATCCGTGAAATCACGCGAAGAACGAAAAGAAAACTCCGCCGTCACCGCCGTCACTCCCTCACTGCCTCCCTCCTCGAGAAGATGTAAGGCTTACAAGGGTCGAGCGCCGTGCAGGCGTGAAAATAAAACGGGTTTATCGAAGAAACCCGATGGATAGCACGAAGGGGGGGGGGGGTAGAGAGCGCGCGCGGGTGCTTGGACGCGGTCTCACCGGAAAAGGAACGAAAAAACAAAAAGGATGTGCACAAGAGCAGGGTTATTCAAAAAGGGGGTGGGTGTAGAGAGAAGGAAAACGAGCGCTGGTCAAGACACATACATGCGCACACCCACGCACCCACACTCCCCCTTCCCGCCATCTCCCTCTAGAGCCCATCGAAAGGGGTAGGGTGGTGAGTGCGGGGAGGGGCGTGGAGGGGAAAAGAAACAGAACTTAAAAAGGAATTGAAAAAGTCGCATGCGCTCATTGCGTGCGTGTGTCTTCTTTTTTTTTTCCCTCGCTCCCTTACAGGTTCACATTGCTCTCATTGATCTCGCCAGCCTGCGGCATCTCAACATCACTAAAGGTCTGCGAAATGCTGCGGCCACGGCTGCGACGGCTGCTGCGACGCGTCGACAGAACAGCACTGGGCTCCTGGAAGGTGCCTTCTTCGTCCTTCTGCTCCTCCATACCTGATTGCGGTCCTTCGGGCGAAAGGGTACTCTCGCCCACGTCAAGTTTCCTCTGAATGAGGTTGCCCACGGGGTTCTCTGACAGTGTGCCGCCTGCGTACTGGCGGCGCTCTCCAACGCTGTAGATGCCAGTCGTACCCATGGTCGTGTCCTCCGCCTCTCCCGGCTGGTTCGGATTAAAACCGCGACCGTAGCGCATCTGGCGACGCTGCACCTCCTGTTCGGGCGACAGCATGTGCTGCTGCGGCGCCAAACCCGGTACGGCATATGGCTGCTGTGTCATCTTGGGCGGCTGGTCGCTGACCACGTACGCCTTGCCAACGCGCTCGCGTATGACCATCTGGAACAGTGGCAGTTCCTCCTTCGGCTTTATCGAGGTGCAGCAGCAGTAGATAACGATGGCGAAGAGGATGACCAGAACGATGACAGCGGCGATCAGGAAGATGAGCCACCAGTGCGACTGAGCCCACGTGAGGGTTTTGAAGCCATTCACAAACTGCGGCTGCGGCATGCGGGTGGTGAAGGGGGGACGCACCGGATAGAGCTGGTACTCACATACCATCATGTACTTTCCCGTCGGGTACGGGTCATTGTTCTTCGGCAGCAGCGGCGCGTCCATGCGGAGGAGCCCGTTGGTCACGGTATCGTAGCTGGCGGCGCCGCCAAAGTACCCACGCGGGTACGGCTTGTCGGCCGGGTGATCCGGGTTCCATGTGAATTGCTGGAACTGATTGAGAATCTGGTTGGATCCGGTTTTCCGCTGGTAGAGACCGACCCAGTACGCCGTACCGGGCTCGCCGTTGTATGAGTACATGTCGTAGAAGCCGTAGCGCCAGCGGTAGTAGCAGTTGTCGCTGTTCGGTGCTGTAGCTCCCGGGACGAGCTCTGCACAGTTCGTGCCGGGCAGGGACGGCGCCGCGCTGGAGCCAGTGTAGATAGTGCTATCCCTTCCGCCACCGTTGACAGTCATCCAGTACGCGACCTCATTGCTCAACAGAGTGTTCGCGTCACTGGCCGGGACGCCACCAGCGTCGAAGCACACTTCCTCCGTAGTAAAGTACGTGACTTCTATGCCAGAGCTTGAAAGAGAACTGGCGCCGTAAGACATGTACCCCTTCATCTGCAGCGTCAGCAGACCGGGTAGACCCTGCGCCTGGGCCACCTCTGCCATACCGCTCAGCGTGAGCAGCACCAGCAACGCCGCCAAAGGGAGAGCGCCACACGACCTCATGGATGCCTGTTCAGCGTTTTCCGGGTGCGACTTTTCCCCCTTTCTTTGGTGGAGGGGGGTGGGGGAGGCAGTGTGCACGCGGGAAAGGGAAGGAAGTCCTCGCGAAACAAAAAAGGACAACAACAACAGCAGGAAAAAAGGAGGAGGGAAAGGCACACGAAAAGGGGACCTGAGACAGCCACGAGAGGGTGCGGTGCGGGCGATGGTGATGCTGCTGATGTGGTGTGACGGTCGCGAAGAAGGATGCAAGCGAGGGCGGGGGCGAGGTGATGCAACAAGAGCGAAAAAAAAAATAACGAATGGAAACGGGGTCGAATGATGTGCGGTGGCTCGCCTCACTCAGACACACAGCGACACACGCACACACACACACTCAGTACCGTGGAAAAAAAAAGGAATAGGTTATACGTCCATCCATACATAAACATGCGTAGAGCCGATTGAGGGAGGGGGAAGAAAGGGGGGGGGGCACACAAAGCAGGATGTGGGACACGACGACAGGGACAGATAGGGGTGGGGTAGGGGCCGAGAGGAATGTTGCACTGATTGAAGGAGAGAACCACGGCGGTGCAGCCAAGAGTAGCAGGAGATGAGCAGATTCGGTAAGTCGGTGAGGGGGTGAGAGGTGGCGTGGAAGAAGACGCGGCGCGGGCATAGGGGACGTGCACGCAGAGAGAGAAAGACGGTGAAAAGAGAAAGCAAGGGGGAATGACAGGGATGTAGAGTTGGAAGCACGGAGGAGCGCTGTGTGATACCAGGTACACAGACAGAGACGGAGCGAGAGAGACATGCACTTACCAAAAACAGACACACACACATGGGCTGATGAAAGTAAATGTGGGTGGAGGTGGGGAAAAGGTGTCGTGATGGGGGGAGGGGGCACCGAGCCCTCCAAACCCTTCCCCTGCGCGCGCAGGGTGCACCACCACGGCACAGTCGTACGCGTTGTGGCTGCTACACCGTCCGCCACTGGCACCACCATAATATGTTTCTCTTGAACGCGTCTTCACCAAAAAGCCTTCACGCTTCCTGGCACACATATGTCTATATGTCTATATGCATATACAGATACATGTCTACATGTCTATATGTATGTATATACATGCATATATATACACATATATATATATATACATACATATATACATATATACATATACATACACATACATATATATACATATACATACATATACATATATACATACATATATACATATATACATACATATATACATATACATATACATATATATATATATATACATACACATACATATAACATATAGACATGTATCTGTATATGCATGTTGGTTCGCTACAGCAAAGGTGTTTCCTGCCGTCAAACAGAGACAGAGAGTGTGCGTGCTTACGTTGGGATATGGGTGAATGCGTGGACGTTTTCTTTTCCTTGCCTTTCCAATGCCCTCTTCGTCACCCCTCAACGGCCCTGCAAGCCGTGCGTCGTTGCCGGATCCGCTGTGCTCTGCTCTCTCTCTTCTTCTCCATCTCGCCCCTTTCTCCGGAGACGATGAGGACAGAGCGAGGCGAACGGTGTCTCATTCATCACCGATGCACGGACGCAGAGAAGGAGGGAGAGGGAGAGATCGATCCTTTCCGCCTTTCACAGGCTTGCTCCAGGACATCCTGTCTCTTTCTTTCTCAGCTAGGGAGCGTGTCAGAATGCGTCCCAGTTCGAGGGAGGAAGGGAGGGGGTCAAGGTATGCCTGCGACACAGCATGGAGCGGGGGAGGGAAGGAGAGGAGGGGGGAGGGAGAAGGACGGTAAGGTCCAGCGCGCCTCGCGCTCTTTCTCTGTTGCGTACCCCTCGCCTTGGTGCCTCTCCACCCCCACCACCTCCCTCAGCGCGCTCCCATTCACTTTGGCTGCTGTCGTCGCGCACCTGGCGGACGTACACCGAAATGAACGAGACGACGAAGGGGGCGGACGAGAGTCGGAGATGCGAGGGAGGGGCAGGGGGGAAGGGGAGGCGATTGCATAGGGAAGCACTACTGCCCCGGCGTGCCACCGCCACCGCCACTACCGCCCTCCCTCCCGCCCTCTCCTGTGTGCAAAGCAGCGCCAGCAGAGAGAAAGAAAAATAGAGCACGCGTACTCACCGCCAGCCGTGCCCGCCAAGGAGAGGCGCCGCTTCCCTTCTTTCGCTTTTCTCTCGTCATCTGTGCATCCTGTCTCAAGTATTTTGCATGCCTTCGTTAGATGCCCAACACGCTCAACGTGCTGCAGACGGCCTGTGCCCAACAGTAGATGTCGTACCGCGCGTTGGCGTCGTTGAGCACGAGCGGCCAGCGGGGGCTGTCAGCGCTGGGGCTGCTGCTGTTTGCGTACGAGGTGGCTAGGAACACGATACCGGCGAGCGTTATGTCACCCACCAGCGTTGCCGTCATTTTCACAACGGGCGAGTCGATGAGCCGCGTCGGCTGACGGCGTCGACGCCTTTTCGACAACGCCGGAGTGCTGGGATCGACAGCAGCCGGGGCACCTGTGCTGGCACTTGTGGAAAGTGGTGGCGGAGCAGCGGCAGCTGCCGTGGGTGCTGTGGCCTTTGCCTTTGGGCTCACAGGCGATGACGCGGCGTAAAACCGACGCATCACTGCAGTAGAAGTGTTCCTCACCAGCCACGACAGCCCCGCGGCAATGCGAGGCGGCAAGCGCGGGAGAAGCGACACAATGAAGTAACCACGAGGCGAGAGCGAAGCCCAGACGCTGTCCGCCAGCGCGTGCTGCGACGATAACGGCAACGATGAGGACAGCGTCGCCGATCCGTCGCGCCACTCCGCATGCAGCGGCTGTGTAAAGCCTGCGAGGCGCTGCCAGAGCGTCTGCACAGCCCCGAAGCGAGGAAACAGCCGCGACCACACACCCGCCGCAGAGACACCGAAGCTGTAAAGGCCGTAGGTGGAGTTCACGGCTGGCGATGGGGGCGCCGCGGTCGTGAAAAGCGAGTCCGTCGCAAGCGCGCTGAGGAGCGACCTCGGCGACAAATCCTTCGCGCCATCCACCGCGGGCGGCGCCCCGAAGGGAACGGCATAGTCGACTGCCCGGCAGCCGGCGTACAAGACGATAAAGGACGCGACAGAGACGAGGCAGCTCGTGGTTGCGGCTCGCAGCACGACCACGCCGTACTGGCACACAGCGGCCCGGCTGCAGGTCCGAACAAACTGTACATTAGGCGCGCGCTGCGCCGCCAGGACCTCGCACGCAAATGACGACACCACCCACGAGTGGCGACGACCAACACGGAGCGCAAAGATCGAGGCCGGCTGTTGCGATGAGGACCGTGACGGCCTTGCCCACAACGCCGACGCATCATCGTCGGCGTCGCCGTCTGCCTCCCTCGCGTCCTTCGCATTACTCTTGTAAGAGATGGATATACCACCTTCCTCCGCCGGATCGATCAGCACGCCGTCCGCCTCCGCTCCGTTAAAGAGCTCCTCCCGCTGCACCGCATCCTTCGCTAGGTTTACCAGCTCCGCCCGGTACCGGTGCGCCACCATTCGGGCCACCTGGTACACAACCGGGGTGGCTGCCAGGGCCATACCCGCCGCCACCGCGTGCCAGCGAAGAACATGCTTCACATCACGTAAAAACAGACTCGCCGCTTGCTGCGCCTGACCATTGCCCTCGACAACGCTTCTGGCGGCGGCGGCGGCGACATCCACGCCTCCCATTAAAAATGAGGAATGCTATGCTTGAATATAGGTAGATCGACCACCCGTGCCTTTCTCGCCTCTTATGCTGAATGGCGGTGTCTGCCGACACACGGCGCAGCGGCAAGTCGCGCCGGGCTGCAACAAAGAAAAGGAGGCTTGAGGGAACGAGAGCGCAGCAGACCCTTTCCCCCATTCCACAAACACACACACACACACACACACACACACACAGGAACACGCAGCGGGGGGCAACAAGCGAAAAAGACGCGGGCGGGTGGTGGAGCGATGGTGCGCGGCGGGGCAGATTATGGCGGCAAAACGAGGCGGTGGATAGTCTCGGGTACACCGCCCAGAGAAAGATATGCTCTACGCACCTAAGAATGTACCAAAGGAGAGCCAAGAAGAGCGCAGGGCAGGAGGAGCAGGGGGGGGGGGACGAAGATAGAGTGGAGGCGACGCACTCACACATGCGGAGACAGACAGACAGCAAACAAGGGATGGGGATTGTTTCACGAGATGAAAGATGGTGTGCGCGTGTACGTGCCGGCACCCTCGTTAACTGAAGGGCCCGTGCGCCGGCGTGTGTATATATATATATATATATGCGTCTGTGCGCATGCTAGTGGAGCGAGGAGAAAAAAAGATGACGACGACGTCGGGGGTAGAACGGGGGGGGGGGGGTCGAAGGCGATATGCACGCCGGAACGATGAACGGCCCATTTTAGCGAGTGCAAGAAGCGAAAAAATGAGAGGGGTGCGTACATGGGGGGGGGGGGCGTGTGGCGAAGGTACCGCAGGAAGGCAGACGCCGAAGAGGTCGGCAAAGGATGGATGTGAAGAAGGTCTAGTAGCGAGAGAGAGGGGAGCACAAATTGCGGGCAGGGCGGTGGAGGGTGCCACTTCCCGCCAAACACAGCTCCATCAACGTAACATCAGCACCGCCTACAGCGGGCATCCACGCATCCTGCGTTGTGGTTGTTCTCTTGTTCTAGACGGGGTGAGGGGTTGTGGAGGAACGGTGGAGGATGTGTTCGCTGCCGCCAAACACACACAGATGCAAGCGTGCGGAGCCACCCCTCTCCCTCTCCCCACTTAACACAAACACGATAGCAAAGCAGAAAGGGAAAGGCGCGTGAGGGAGACGCACCTGTACAATGTCACAGATGTGGGTCCGTGCACGGTTTTCGTGTGCGCGCGCCTCATTCGCCTCCCGCGGAGGGAGAGCTGCCGAAGAGACGACTGCCCTGCCAGTCACGCAGCGCGGTCGACGGGGAAGAAAAGAGCTGTGCATCACATGAGGGAGTGGCGCGGTCAGCAGCCGCACCAACGAGAGATGCATCATTCAGTAGCACTGGTGGCGCCAGGGGTAGAGCTTGCTGGGACGCATCGGTCCGCGGCCCGCGAACGCACGCAGCTCCCCTCATGCTGGCAGAAGGGCTGTCGCCGATGGCTTCGTCGCCACGGCGCGTGCCATCACCATCGTCACTCCGAGAGTGAGGAGCAGAGAGCGGCGGCGGCGGCGAAGCTGGCGCATCCGCTGGAAGTCGAGTGGCCATGCGGCCCTGCTTCGCAGGCGTAGACAACGGAGACAAAGAGTCTGTCGAACATCGTGGCATAGGTGCCTTCTCCGCGTCCGCCGCGCGCACCACCTCTAGCGCGACGTGCGCACGGTTCATCGTGAACGGGCTGTCGGCACTCATCCGCGTTGGAGTACTTGAGGTGGTAGCGGTACTGGCTGCAGTGGCGTTTGGCGTGGGCACTCGTTGCACTTCTTCACCAACGCCGGGACTCGACCAAAGCGCGGCTGAAGCCCTCGCGGCGGCAGCATCATCAGCAGCGCCACCGGCGGCGATGAAGGCAGAAGAAAACGCACGGCCTCCACCATCGGCGCGGTCGCCGACATTCCAGCGCAGTGCTTCGCCGGCTCTGGCCCCCACCGAATCCCTCTCGATTTCGGGTATGGGGGCAGCTGTCGACGCGACAGTGCAGAATGCAGCGAGTCGGCGTCCACGTCACGAAAGTTCACCCCCTTCCTATCGGCTGTGGAAGACAGCACGGACGCGGCGGCAGTAGCGCCGGGATCAGCGTGAGCCGGCGCGCTGTAGGGCTGACACGTGACTGAGCCTGCGCCTCCATTTCCTCCATCGCCCCATTGCGTGCCTGTCTTGGAGTGGAAGGGTTCCTCAGCAGTTACCGGCGATGCCGTTGCACGAGCGATGGCGGTGCCCTCACAGAGGTGCCCGCCGCCATGAAATGTGGCTTCTGCCGCACCTTCGGCAGCCTCCGCTGCGCTCGCCTTCACCGGCGCAGCTTGGGCCACCTTCGGCAGTAGAGTCGCCGCCACAGCTGCGAGCGCGTCCTGCGATGCGGCGGTGTGTACCGGCGGAAGCGGCGGTGGCGTCGACGCGCGTTTTGCCAGGCTGCTGTGCTCCACCTTCGGACCACCTGCCTCTTCTTCCACCCCGTGCCCCACCAGGAGAGCGGAGGATGTGGAGGGACGGTGCCCATCATACGACGCCGGAGTTGGATGCTGCCCGCTGCGCCGCGCCAACGTCCGCGCGCGAAGTTCGGCGTTTGCGGCCGCCCGCTGCGCCTCGTCGGAGCGGATCTCCGTCACCGCCACCTGCGCCTCTGAACGTATGGCTACTGTAACGATAGCCAAGACGTCATCCACAGCAACGACGCCGCTGCTGCCGCTGCCGTTGGCGTCCAATGCCTCACCTGCCCCCTCGATACTATTTCCCTCGTCGACTGTCGGCAAAGATCGCCGACCTCCAGGTTGCGAGCGCCGCTCGAGAGAGGAAAGTTGCAGCAGCTGTTCTTCCACCTGGTTGTACACAGCGTTCAGCGTGCGCTTGATGCGCTTGCACTGCTGCTGCATCGTCTCCTCCGGCACGCGAACGTCAGCGTTAGCTTGAAGATGCCGCAGTTTCTCATTCAGCTCCGTCAAGACGTCGATCTCAGCGCGCAACTGGCGTCGATCGCGGTCGTGGCGGAACTTGGCATCCTGCAAGGCCGTCTGCAGCGCAATTACCTCTTGGTCCTTTGCCATCAGCTTCTCTCGCCACTGCATTACCACCGACCCGCCGCCGTCGCCGCCAGTGCCGCTTCCTTCCACCTCCAGCAGCGTCGCCTGCCGGCCCTCTCGATAGCCTGCAGCGTGACCGTCCGACCTGCCTGCGGCGTATCGCTCTTCGCTGACGCCCTCCAGCTCGTCACGATGCCGCGCATCGCGCTCCACCAGCCGCAGACGCATCTGCTCCGCCTCGTCCTTCCGCTGCTGAGCCCATATGTCCTGCTGCAGGCGCAGATCCCTCTCCAACGCCTGAGCGCGGTCGGACAAGCGGCCCATCGCCTCGAGCGCGCGTTGATAGTTCGCGTTCGCCTCCTCAAACTTGTGGCGGTGGCGCTCGATGCTGGCGAGAAGCTCCTCCCGGTCTTTCAGGGCATCCTCGATGGCGACCGCCTCCTGCGGCGCCCGCCCGACGACCCTCCGCATGACACGCTCCAGCTCTGTGTTGTTGTGCTGCAACGTTGCTTCAATGTCGAGGCGGTCGAGCTTTTCGTACACGGAGCCCAGCTGCACCTGCACGCGAGCCAATGCGCATTCTATGCTCTCCCACACTTGCGGCGACGCCCCCTGCCGTGACGCGGAGGCGCTCGACAGCGGCTGCTGTGGCTGTTGTTGCAGAAAGTGAAGGAGGAGTTGCTGAAGCAGCGCGTTCGTGGACAGCGCGTCGCCAGCACCGGGAGCTTGTGACGGCTCCGCAGCAGGCAGTGGCGCAGACACAGAGACGCTGGTCGCGGCGGCAGCAGTAGCAGGTGCGGGAGGGGGCGGGGGCGGAGGTGGTGGTGCCAAGTCACGAGCGGCAGTCGGAGTGGACGGCGCCGGCGTGCCAAGGGGGGATGAGGTGGCCTGCAGACACGTCATGTAGATCACCGCCGGGGTGTTGAGAGCGAGCTGGGGTGCACTTCTGCCAGGGCGGTCCGATCGACGAGAATCGGTCCGCAACTTCGGCTGCCGCACGCGCGTTTCTTCTGGCGTCAAGAAGACAAGCCGCGACTCACCTGTTCGCATGCCCACCAGTGCAGCAGCAGCGGCATCCCACAGAGTCCCATCCGTGGCCGCCACAGTCCGCGGTGCCGACGGCGGCACCGCCTCGACGCAGCTGCCTGGAACGCAATAGAGGGTCTCCCGGCTCACGCGACGCAGCGCCCACGTTTGCCAGCAGATGGTCGCCGGCACATCTGGCCGGACCATGTCCGGCGCGCCACCGGCAGCACTGACCGCTGCCTTGTCCGTTTTGGAAGGTGGCGAGGCGGGCAATGTGCGCACGGATGGAACAGACGCCGACGCGGTGCCCGTGCGCTGTGCCAGTGCCGCCGCGTACTGTGCAACGGTGTAGGTGGAGACGAGGAAGCGGCTCGCCTTGTCGCGGTCAGGAAACATGCACGTCCACCAGCACCCGCTGCCGCCCCCACCCGCTGCGAACCTCTCAGCGGAGCTGCCTCCACGGATACCAGTGCAGTCGATGTCGAAAAAGGTGAGGTACTGTGGCTGAGCAGCGTCTTGACGCAGTTGCAGCGAGTCGCTAGAAAACACAGCGTCGGCGGCGTCGAGAGCAACGCGACAGAGTACCTGGCGGTTGCTGCTTATGAGCAGCAACGTGGGACCGCCGGCCGCCGCTTTTGACGCAGCAACAGCCTCCTGCTGTTCGCGGAGGTGTCGGCGCAGAGCGGCTGACGGTGGTGAAGCAGCAGAGGTGGTGGCTGCGGAGGCATTACCAAGGGGCACGCATAGCGCCAGCATGCACGTGCCGCTGTACAGGGAGTCACGGTACGCTTGTACTACCGCGTGCTCGGCTGTGATAAGCCCCGCCGCCGCTTCACCCGCGGCAGCCGCGAGGGCAGCGGCGGCGCCGCCTGCAGCCCCCGTGCCGCCATTGCCATCGTAATCGAAGCGCGGAGCGAAGAAGGCAGCAACTTCTGTGGCACCACTGCCGGTATCGGCTGAAGCGCCGTTCGCGACATTTCCGGCAGCGGCGGCCTGCGTGGCCGGGGGCTGATTTGGTGAGCTGCTCATTCCTCGCATCGTCAACGGCGTAGGGCCCGCGCCGAAGAGCTGCGACAGGTTTTGACGAGTGGCTGTCACCTTGCTGGACTCGGGAAGCTGCACTGCTGCTGTGCTTCTCCTGTCGCTGTCGAGGCTGGAGGGGTGGAGCTGCGAAGCCGCGCCCGCAGACAGCGGATCCTTCGCCAGGCTTGAGCCTGATGTTCCAGACATGGCTCGATCACCGGCACCCGCAGCCGCGAGACGAAAGACATCGGCGTTGTCGTCGTCACTGTCGGACGCGAAAAGAACACGCCGGCTCATGTCGGTGCCGCCGCCGTCTGACGCACACGCACACAAGCCGACAAGCACCGACGCGCGCCGGAGTGTCACGCCCCTGTGCACTCACACTTTTCTGCAGGAGACCCTTTTTCGTTGGTTGGTTGGTTTAGTTGTTGTTTTCGGTTGTCTTGTGCGTCCCCTCATGGTAGCGGGGCAGGATTAGCACACACGGCTGCTACCCTCTATCCCAAGGTGATGACAAGACGAACGCCACACACCCGAAGAAAAAAGAATACGCGTCGCGTTGAGCGCTCTCGTTCGTGCGCGTGCGCGTGTGTGTATGGTGGTGCGGAATGAGCAACGTTCTGCGCTCGATGGTCTCTGCTCACGTGCCCGAAGGGGGCCTGCCTTGAGGGAAAAAAGCGTCGTACGGTGCTGCGACTGATCGACTAGAGGGGTGTGTTGGAGGGGGGAGAGGGCAGAGTCGACAAAGATCTTGGGTTTCACTCATGCATGCACGTGGTGATGTGTGCGTGGGTCAACGTGTACGTTTTTCGCGTGCACCGACGCACGCACACGCCTATACTCTCTACTAGAGGCAACAAAAGGCGGCAGCGGCTGGCGAGGCGCACGTGCGCGAAACCAATAAAGCCGGAGGGAGAGAGCGAGCGAGCGAGTTGGAGCTGTACATTTATGAGCGCGTTTACCATGCAGGCTGTGTAGGAGGGGGGGGGGTGCGCAGAATCGCCTGCGACGCCTGGTCACACTCGCAACCAGAAAAAGGAGATGCACACACCCACACCGACGCGTATCAAAGTCGGCTCCTGTTCTTGCTGAGGTACGCGTGCGCTGTGCCAACATCCAAGCGGCGATAGCAAGAGAAACGGGCATCCATTTTGTTTTTGTGCTGCGTGTGCGGGAATCGGATGCACATCCGTGCTGATGTGTCGATGGGGGAGGGGTGAGGTCATTGCACAGAGGAGGGGCACGAGAGACTGCTGATCAAGAGTGGCATGCAACAACAGGGAGGGGATAACAACACCGGGCGAAGAAGAGGAAGGAGGAAGGGAGGGCTGTGGGTGGTGGGAAAGTCGGACGAAGAGACGCCCAGACGCATCTGTGCCGTTTCTCTTCTCGACAACGTGATACAAGCACGCCGACTTTCTTCTTTTCTTTGTCTTCGCTACGCCGCTTCTCACCTTGCCACCACGCACCGCATTTTATCTTCGAGACATCGACAGCAACCCGAAATGGGGCGAGAGGAGAGAACCAGACCAAGCGCCCCTCCCCCAAGTAAAGGGCATATAAGGAAAGAAAGAAAAAAAAAGAAGCGGCAAGTGCGTCTACGTGTACATCGGAAAGAGGCGGCTAGAGAGAGAGAGAGGGAGGGAGGGAGGGAGGGAGGTAGGGAGATGGAGGGGGGGGGGGGAGGGAGAGAAGAGACATCGAGCAAAAGTCACGTACACACTGGCGCCCGCCCCGCCCCACGCGCCCACTCTTTTTTGTACACCCGCCGTGGCCGCCCATCGCAGCGAACGGGCGACCGCGAAGGGAATAAAGAGCACACGCACACGCACACGCACACACACACACAGAAAAAAAAAAAACGCGTCATGGACGCCCGCAGCGGAGGCTTCACAGCTCGCAGAAGATGTCGTCGTGTGGGTTGTGGCGAATCAGCCACTCCGCCAGGTAATCCACCGGGTCTGCTGGTCGCGTCGCACACACCTCCAAGAGACCCTTGTGCAGGAGAGGCAGCACGCGCTCCTGCAGGTAGTTTGTCATGGGCCGCTTGCGCGCTTCCAGCTCCGCCACGTCAGCCTGCTTCAGCGCTAGAAGTCTCTCCTCGGCTACTGAGCGGGCTTCGGACTCCTGCGCGCACTCCAGGGACTCGGCAGCCGCCTGGGCAGCTATCTTCTGAGCGCGGGCGTCCTCCTCCTCAGCCAGCAGACAGCGCTGACGCACGGCCTCGCGCTGGATCTCCTCCAGGCTCTTGCCAAAGTTGTGAGGACATCCGAGAATAACTTGCCCGAGCAGCTTCTCCGTGCTGCTGAGCTGCGGCGGTGCGTATGCGGACGTGGGCGGAAAAGGTGGCACAAGAGGCTCGTTGCCTTCGATCGTTACCAAGTGCACCTCGGCGCGGCGCTCGTCGCCCGTCGCGCTGCCAGTGCTCAGCAGCGGCGCCGTGGTGGCAGCCGCACACTCCCAGTAACTGAGCACCGAATACGGCATGTCAACGTACTCTCGCTTGTATGTCTGGAGAGCGTGGTAGAAGGCTTCCACGTCGACTGGGCGTGTGGCATCGTCGTTGCCACAGGCGTTTACGGCGCCCTCCTCCGACGCCGCCCCCATCGCCTTAAGGCGGCTCAGCAGGTACGTGTCGGACGCTTGAAGCACAATGACGTGGTTTGGCAGCCGGGCATCACTCGCCGGCTCCTTTGGCGGAGCCGCCTCCGCGGCGCCGGCTTCTTTGTCGTCGTGGCCGTCTTCCGCAGCACCAGATGCAGCGGTGACAGGGGCGCCGCCTTCGTTGGCGTAGCGCGGCCGGAGCGCCTCTTCCTCCGTCAGCGGCGGCTGGAGCTGGTCATCCTCGCCGTTGCCGAAGACGAGCCGCGCCAGCTCCAACGTCGGCGGCACCCCATCCAGGACAAATCCCTGCACCTGACAATCTGGCTGGGCAAGGCGCCAGCGCAGCATGAGAGCGAGGGCGCGGGGCTGGAACGGCGCGTGCTGCAGAGCAGCTTTGAGCTGCTGCTGCTCCTCTTCCTCCTCGCGCGTCTTCTGCGCGTCCTTGTTGCCTTTTTTCTTCGCGTTGGCGCCACCGCCACCCGCGGCGGCGGCTTTCTTCTTCGGGTTCACCTCAGGCGTCGGCGGTCGTTGGTGCAGCCGAAGCAGCAGCACGCGTTCCATCTCCGCAATCTTGCTAATCCATGCGTGCGCCTGCGGCTGCTCGGCCCACCATTCCGACACGAGCGTGTCGAGCTCCTCCTCCTCCGCCTGGGTGAGAGCCAGCTCAGTTGCAACGACCTCATCGTCGTCGTGGACCGCCACCGTCGGCACGCAGGCATCCGCACCGGCTCCTGTCGGCGCTTCTCCTGGCTCGCTGTAGTTATTTGCGCGATTCGCACTGCTGCCGGGGCGGTAGCTGCCGTGACTCGCCAGGTCAGCGGCTTCAACCGAATCCTGCTCCTTGTCGCCCGGTGACCCCACTCCTTCCCGAGCACCTGCTAAGGAGGCATCGAGACGTTTGGCCTGGGCATCCCACTCGCGTTGCTGCCGCGCCAGCAGGCGGAGCCGCTTCAGCCCGAGGCGGCGTTCCCGCTCGGCTTCTCGAACCGCGGTCTTCGTCGACTCCACACGTGAGCGGAGCTCTTTCAAGGCGGTCGTGTAGTCGAGCACGACCGAGTCCAGCGACACGCGTGGAAGGCGGTAGTAGCGCGCCACACGCGTAGCGAGGTACGTCTTTCCGACCAGCGGCGGCCCAACAATGGCAATGCGGTGAGGTTGGACGTGGTGGGCGGCGGTGAACTCGTCTGCAACGGCACGAAGATGGCGACGGATGCCGCCCTCTGCAATCCATGTGTTCGGCAGGTGCAACTGCTGCTGCGCGGAGGCGGCCGCATCGCTCGACTCGGCCCCTTCCTCGGCATCCTCGGTGCGCGCCATGATGATCCGCATCGTCTCCGGCTCCACACGCAGGTCAATCGTGAAGCGCTCCACGTCGCGGTAGAGCGGGTACGATTCTGGCGCGACGGGGTGCATCGCACACCGCCCACCAAACATGCGGTTCACGGCGGAGACGATGCCCTGCCAAGAGTTCTGGTTGCTCCCGTCGGTGGCGAAGAGGTAGCGCCGCTCGGGGAACGGCAGGGCGTCAGCAGGGCACCGGAGCAATTTGCGCACAAAGCAGGCAAGATCCTGCACGTGCACAATTGGCACACGCTGGTGGCCGCTGCCGAAGATCGGCAGCGTTGCCGAGGTCGCCGCGTGCTCGTCCTCCTTCTCCGGCTCGGCAGACCACGCGAGGCGGAAGAGAGGTTCGAGTACGTCCTCCTCGCCTCCGTAGGGGAGGCCTCCGCAAATGACGAACGTGTCCAGCGGCAGGCCGTTCGCATGATGCGCTGCTGCGACGGCCCTCTCGGCATCGCGCCAGTTCAGATACTGCAGATGCGGTACACGGCGGTTGTACTGATCCTCCGTCAACACCTCTGCGCTCGCACCCGAGGCGACGGCCTCACCGCCCTCCTCCCTGTCTTCGTCCTCTCCATCGCCGCCGCTGTTGTCCTCACCCTTGGCTGCGCTTTCGTCGCCGCGCATCGCGTCCACTACAGCGTGCCGCGATCGGTCCTGCGCCTCAGCGAGAATGCTCTCCAGGAAACGCGGCGGAGGCGGGGGGTACGGCGCTTCGACGTCCTCCTCGCCATCGGCGCCAGGGCTGTCGTCCTCGTCGTCTCCGTCGCCGGCAGCAGCCTCCGCCTCCTCCAGCGACGGCGTGGCGTACCACGTCATGAGGCTGGAAATCAGGACCAGACGCTTCGGTCGCTCGAAGGAGGGCTGCATCTGCAGGAACTGCACCACCTCTAGCACTGTTTGAGCCTGGTGCAGCTCCAGCACGATCCAGTCGCACGCGAGCAGCGCGCTACGCACGGCCAATGTGTCAAGGCGTGAGAAAAAGGCGCAGGACGCATGCAGCTTTAACGGCTTTTCTCTGCCATCGGTGCTAGCCGCGGTAGCAGGCACGCCTTCCGCGCCATCGACGCCTGCAGCCGGGTGGCTATCCTCCGCTTCGAGTGACCCAGACTCCTCCAGCGGCAAAGCTGTGTGGGCACGGGAACTAACGCAGGGCACCAGGGAAGTGTAGCTCTCCTCCAAGACGCTGTTGTCTTCCCCCGTCACACCACCGACGCGTTTCTTCGCGGCTGGCTGCTGCAGTTGCTGCTGGGCAGCCGACGCAGCGGCGTTGAGCTGCTCTGCGGCGGCCGCATCCCACATGCAGCCGTAGATGTCGTAGTGCGATGGGTACTGCTGGAACTGACGCAGCAGACGCGTGCCGACGAAGGAGTCCGCGTAGGACAAGAAAACAGACACGCGCGGCATCTTTTCTTTCGTATATCCGTGACGTGTATGCTGGCCTTCGCGTACAGAAAACCTGCTAGGGGAGAGCTTCAAGGAGTTCCACCCCGCTGCCGTGTCTGCCAAGCCCGCACCGACTCGACGCGCTCTTCTTGACCACGATGAGGGGATGGTGAATGATAGCAGAAGAGAAAAAGTGAAAGGACGACGACGAGCTGCAAACGATGGCCCACGGGGGACGGCGACGCGATGATGAGAGAGCGAGCAATGCCAATCACTGGCCATCGACGCATGCGCACAACAGAGAGAGAGAGAGAGGGAGGGGGAGGAGGAGGAGGGAGATGCAAGGGGCGAGGTGGTACAGAGAATGGTGCGCGCATGACAAAGGCGCAGAGAGCTGGAAGAGACGAAGAGGTCATGAGGGCAAAGTGTGCAAGAGGCCGCCGCTACGAGTGCTCCCGCAGCCTCCGATGCACACTCACACACGCGCGCGCAAGCGTCATCACTGCCGCACGCTTTGGGGAAGCACCGCAGAGGCACACCCCATCCTCCTCCTCCCGCAACGCACTTGCGAAACTCGACAGGCGAGCCCTCGCAACCATCAAAAGACGCCCTTGAACGTCGGGTAAAACAGAGGAGAGGCCTGATATGGACGAGAAAGAGGAGGGGAAGAGAGGATGTGTGTGTGTGCGTGGGGGGGGGGGGGTCCATCCTCCACCACGCTGCTCTGTGTTCGTCTCCTCATCCCTGAGTCGATTTTTGTTCTGTTTTCTTTGTCTGCCTGTCTTCATTTTCGAAGTGCATTACGGCTTACGAACAGCCCCACTTACCTGCCAGCCATCAACCCTCCTCCCCACCGCCCCCCAGGCACAGACGACTTGCCTTCGAATCCGCCATCCGGACCCACGACCATGCGCATACACAGGAAGACACACAGGCACAGATATGGGCGCCAATCAGCACCCACCCACACCACACACACACACATACACACGCCCACAAGCGCACCGAGCGAGCACCCACCCTACACAAGCCAACCCGTGGAAGAGAAGGAAACATCGGCAGAGAGACGAAGACGAATAAATAACGAAAGAAAAGAGAAGCGCCGCCACAACTGATAGACGACAACAGGAAAGAAGGGGAGGGAAAGCGTTGCTACATCATCACGCGCACCCTTGCATCCTGCATCCCAGACAGAGCCGCGCTCGGCACACTCACAACCGCAACCGTAAACGAAGAGCATGAGGCAAGGCAATCTCGGATTTCTACTCACGCCGAGTCCCGTGCGCACGCGTGCACACCGAGCTACAACGCACAACCCTTCTCCTCCTCCCTCTCCATCATGAGAGTGTCGGCAAGAAGAAAAGCTACGGGGAGAGCAGGAGAGAGACGACGACGACGAGGGCGATAAACGCCCATAATGTACCCCTGCCACCATGTCAGCTGCGCTCGCTGGAGCCACGCCGTAGAGCGACGGGGGAAACAAGCCGAAAGACCCACGGCCACTCACCAAGGTATTACATTAGGGAAGCGAAGGGGGTAGCGGAGTGCGTCGGGAATGGTCGAAGATGCAACGTGCCTGTGGCATCCGTTCGGCGCCCGCAATGTGAAGCGTCGTGTCTCTCACCTCCCTTGGCTTACTCATCTGTCAGAAGCTGGGAGATGAGCTTGTGCACCAGGCGCTCCTTGTTGCGACTCTTGCGGTCCAGCTGCTCACGGGGTACGGCCTCTAGCGCCTCCAGCACGGTCGACAGCTCGCGCTTCACAATATCGTAGACGGCAGCTTGCTGTGAATCCTTCTGCGCTTGCAACCGGATCGTGCGCAGCCAGTCGTCCCACTCCACGTAGAAGTCGGACAACAGCTGCAGACGCAGGGGTACCGCACCGGCCTGCAGCGGCATCTCGAAGGTAAGTTGCAGGCAGAGACTCAGGAAGAGCGGCAGCGTCAGTGTCTTGGGCGAGGTGAGCACCGCCTGTTGCTCCCGGCACACCTCGTTCTCTAAGAACGTCAGCAGAATGCTGATGTCGTTAGAGGCGAGGATAGTGGTGAAAGCCCCCTTCCAGTCATCCTCCTTGGCCTGCTCCACTGCACGCGCCAAGATCGCGTCCGGGCTCGGCGGCGCCGCCGCTTCCTCGGCAGCTTTGCTGGACAGCTGGCACTGTGAGAGCGCCACCTTCACCTCCGCCACTTCCTCCTTCACGGAGCGCAGCGCCGAGCTCAGCTTCTGGCGGAAGGCCTCAGCCTGGGCGAGGCACGTCGCGGTCTGCGACGACGAGGCTTCCACCGTCGTGCGGTTCAGCTCCTGGTACCGCTTCGTTGCGGCACCGATGCGCGTGATACTTGCGTTGACGACACGGCGGTACTCCTGCACCGACTGCAGTGTGTTGAAGTCTCCCGTGACGTTGGTAGGAATCTCTAGCTTGCCTGCCTCGTTGGCCGCCCGTTCCACGGAGAGGCGGAGCTGCTTGCTGAGGAGCGCCTTCAGCGCTGCCGAGGCCGCGGCCGCGCTGCCACCCTGCACCTCCTGCACAAAGTTGCGGATACTCAGCACAAGCTCGCGCTCCCCGGCCGTTAGCACGCCGTACTCGCTGTCAGCAGACCCAGCGGCGTCTGCAGCAACAGGTGCCGCAGCCGGCTTCATGCTTGCCGGGGACGGTGAAGTAGAGGTGATCTTCTCGAGGCGCGCGCGGTTACGGATGGCGAAGGTGCGACCGCTGTTCTGCGCCTCGGTGCGGTAGCGCGAGTCCTGCAACAGCCGCATCGTATCTGAGGCGCTCCTCTGCATGCTTACAAGGTCGGCATCAATCACCTTGACCTGCTCGCAGAACTTCTGCGCCTGCGACCGCACGATGGAAGCGACGGCCGTTTCCGACATGCTGCTTGTCTTAATCTCACCAGCAAGCGAGGACGAGACGGCGGTGATCGGTGTTATCGCCGCGCCGGCGGCACCCGCGCCAGCGGACACACCCGTCGCATCACGACCAGCACCGGCACCGCCAGCCGCGAGGGACGGAAACCAGTTTGCCACAGAGTCGCCCCTCGCTACGGCCAAGTTGGACGCACCGGCAAGGCGGCTGGAGTTGGGCATCGACTGCACAAAGCCGGTCTCTGTCCGAATTGTGATGAAGAGCTCGTAGCTGACGGACTTGCTTTGCACGCTCTCCGTAACCTTGCCAACGGACGTCGTCGAGCACAGCGCCGGCCCTGCCATGCGCCAGGACGTCACCCTGTACGCCTTGAAAAGGGTGTGGTGGGTCTCGATCACCACCGCGTACGGCCTCGTGCGAGAGCAGAGCGTGATGTACTCCTCGTCAGCGGTGACACTGATGTCGTACTCCTCCTTCGGCTCATCCTTGTAGGAGAGGCTCAGCTGCTGCTTGAGCGCGAACTTCTGGGTGTCGCTCTGGTAGGCCCAGAAGCGAATCTCGCGGTTGCCCTGCGCCGCCGTCACGATGAGCAGCTCCTTGCCCGACTCCTCAGAGAAAGCATGGTGCTGGAAGAAGCAGGCAAAGGTCGGCACAGTGTCCTCATGCGGCTCCCAGACACGGCCCAGCACGCTCTTGCGGGTGCGAGTCGAGATGAGGTCGAGATGGGTCGACTTCGCCGGCACGAGCAGCAGCTGGGATGCCTGATGGTAGTCGATAACGGGGTACTTGACCGTCGTCTTTGGGGTGAGGGGGATCTTGCTCTTGACGATGCCAGTAGACTCCTCCACCTCCATCACGTCCTGCTGACCGAGCACGTAGAGCCGCTGCGACTCACCGGCAGTCGAGGCGTAGCCCTCCTCGTCCAGCTTCGACTCCACCAACGAGACGGAGATGTCGCCGTTCGCCTGCGTGGTGGGGCAGATGATGGCCAAGTCTCTCCCGCCCACGGCGTAGAAGAGGGTTGGGTGGCCGGTAATCCTCTCTGTCGATACTAGGTTCGCGACTGCGGCGGCCTTGATGGTTGTGTCATTGTGCTTGCCGTGGCGGTTCAGCACACGCAGCATGTTGGTCTGCTTTACGTTCATGCAAAGCAGACGCCGGTGACTCGCCAGCAGCGGCCTTGTGCCAACGGTGAAGTTGGCAGACGACGTTTTGCTGAGGATGACATCGGACTTGCACGGCAGAATGTCCGCACCGCTCGTCACGTGGTTCACGCAGTCCATGGCTCCACGCTAAGCTCCGCGTGTTTGCGGGAGAGGATGGGGGGAGGGAGAGAGAGAGAGAGAGAGAGAGAGAGGGGGGTGGGTGGGGGGGGGGGTGTACAAGAATAGAAAACCTGGAAAACGGGGGAAGGGCAGAAAAAAAGTTTTTTTTTCTGCCTTTTACCGAAGACAGAGAGAGGAGGGCACTGTACCCGCCACCGAAATCACAGCGCCTGCGCTGAAGGGGGAGGAGAGAGAGAGAGAGGGGGAAGGGGGCGGGGGCGTTTCTTCGGAGATGGCTTTCCTTTGGCAGGAATGGCGGGATGTGGACAGCGGCGTCGCAATGGCCGTTGCCGCTCGACGAATGCAGCGGCAAACACCAACAAAAAAGCGAATAATCCGTCCAGGAACGGTGGTATAGAGAGAGCCTCTCCACTTCCCTTGCAGGAGCACCAGATCCACTGAAAAGGCGGAGAAGGAGTGCGACGAGGCGCGGCGCGGCGCGAGAGAGGGAGGGGGAGGGAGAGGGGTTAATGCACAGTGAGAACGAGAAAGAGCAAGACGAAAGGGAGGGGGTAGCCTGACCCTTATCTCTCTTTTTTTTTCCGAAGAGGCGTCTGCAGAAAGGAACGATGAACCCTGCCGCACACACGCCCGTCCACAACAACTCGCAGGACTGAAAAGAGCGCACCCAAGAGGAAACCCCGAAAAGGAAACGAGAAAACGAACTCGCTAAACAGAAACTGTCGGCACGTGAGTGACGCACACATGCACGCCGCAGCTGTGTGTGTGTGGGGGGGGGGGGAGGAAGGATGGAAACAACAACAGCAGCAAATGAGGAAGCGCAACGTGCAGAGTTGGATGCTAAGAGAACGAGAGACCAGCGTGAAGGCGAGACAGGGAGAGAGGGGGAGGGGAGGTGCAGCACTGGTAAGGAGCGGGGAGAGACACAGAGAGAGAAAGGCGTCATTGCTGCGGTCTGTCCGCCCGCTGAAGTCAGCGGAGAGCAGAACGCGTGCACGCGAAGAGTGTGAGCAATCTAGGCAACCGAGGGAAAGAGAGAGAGAGGGAGAGGACGCATTAAAAAGCGTGCAGGCGCACAAAACCCAAACAGGCAGGCGGGCCTACGTTTCTTTTTTTTTTTTTTCAACGCGTGTGCACTCGTTCTCGGCCACACTGCACCCCCGCCCATCCACCCACACACCGACTGGCCCTGCCGCAGGCACCACACATCCGCGCGGTGCGCAGAAGCAGCAGCAGACACACGCCGGTACAGCAGTGCGCCGACTCCGTCAGCTGAGCACGGCCCCCGCCTCAAACTCTACGCAGACCATCTCTGCAGGTCGCCACCCGCTGCGCCCCTCGGAGGGGGGGGGAGGTCCCAGGCCCCCCACACCAGTAGGCAGTGAGCGTCGGGCGGGATGCGTTCCAGTCATGCGGAGACCTCGCCCATCACGTGGATGGCACAAGCGTGTGCACTGTCGCAGGTCGCTCCGACCTCTCTGCGTCGTGGGCACGGGAGCCCCCGTCACCACCCGAAGTGGTTCGGCATGGGCAGGGCTGGAAAAAAACGAGGGGGCTGCTTTGGCTTCCCACACACCCACACACAGAGTGGGAGGTGTGCGTGTGCAGTGGAGCCCGTGATACCACGCACTGAGGTGTCCCCCTCCCCGCCAGAACGGACGCTGCCTAATGTGGACCTTCGGCACTTGATATCTCGTCTTCTGCTGCGTTCAACCGCCACCACGCATCCCCATCCTGTTTTTTTTTTGGTTATCTGAGAGCTGCTCTCGGGATTCTCTGGTGCGTTGATGTAAAGCTCAGCGCCACCAAACGCCCCACCGCTCTTCTAAGTGCGTGTGTGGAGGGTAGGTGGGTGGGTGTACGTGTGTATGCTTTACAGATCGTCTCCCTCTCTTGTTACTCGTTGTGCACGCCGTCGTGTGTGAAAACTTAACGGAAAGAGAAGGTGGGGAGATGCAAGCACGCACGCAGCCCCTCCCAACGGAAGAGGCGAATGGGCACGTCTATCTCGCTCGTGTTGTTTCTTTTTTTTAGGATGTGCCGCCTGCGCCCCCCCCCTCCCTCCTGTCCCGCCTTTCTTCTCGGTTTTCTCTGCCTTGCTGGCCACCTAGGAAGTGGTTGGCCGACTGGACATGAATCGGCGCTTGGCCGTCGCATCGCCTCGGTAGCGACGACCAAAATCCGTGTGGTACAAAGATGCGGCCAGAGGAAGAAGGGACCGAAGAACAAGTGCAGCAATGCTGCACAGAGAGAGAAAAGAGGGCTGCGTGCTTTCCCCTTTTTTTTCGGCGCTCTCCGTGCCTCCTTCACGATCACGTTTCTTCTTCGTTTCGCTACTCATTCATCAAATTGCCACCCTTGATGTGCCAGAGTCGGCCGCCTGCCTTGAACTCCGCCACCTCGGCCACAACGCGCTGCACCACAGCCTCCAATGTGCCGGATGCACCACCAGTGCGGCCGCGCAGTGCAGCAGACTCCGGCGGAGACGTCAAGCCACGCGCTCGCACCACCTCCTCCAGCCGCTTCATGAGCGCCGCCAGCTCAAACTGGCGCAGCTCCAGCACCACGTAGAGAATGGCCGGCCGGTAGTAGTCTACAATGGGCTCCCCGGCGGACTTGAGGATCCACGTGGCATCCGTGAACTTGTCGAGACACTGCTGCAGCGCCGTGCTTAGCATCGCCTTAGTCGCATGTGGGTAGCGTGCTTCCTGTGCCTTGATCACGAGGTCTTTCACCCGCTGCTTGTTAATGACGCCGTGCTCCGCAAACAGCTCGCGGATGTAATGCCGAATCGGCGCAATATCAGCGTCCTTGAAGCCGAAATCGGCACCCGAGGCGGGGGAGCCAAAAGGTGAAGCAGATGCGTTCACGCCGCTTCCAGAGTGGCCGCTCGTCATGGAACTCACCGAGGAGGTGATGGACTGCGCTGCGTTTGCACTGCCGTACGGGAGTGTCGCAGATGCCGCTGTGCCGGTCGTCGGTGGTGTGCCGCGCGGACGGAGGCACAGCTGCGACACAGGCCGCCCTGCGTTGATGTAAGGGATGTGTGCCATTACCTGTGCGCAACGGCGACGCCACGCCTCGTGTTGGCTGGCTTCCTCAGCCGCAAAATTAGCTTTGAAATCACGTAGATTTGCCTCTCGCACGGCGCGATCTTCGGGGACGTACTTGAGTCGCCAGCGCCGCTTGGATGGATCGGGCTCTTCTGTGTTCAGCACCGCCACTGTTGCGAGGATTTCCTTGATCGATCGCCGTGCGGCGGATGTCGTGATCCAGGCATTAAAGTCTGCCCGCGCCACGCTGCCATCCTCGCTTTGGTAAAAACGAGCCAAAATCACCTCGCGCAGCGCCGCCACTGATCCGCGGAACTGATCACAGTACCGACTAACCCACACACCATGCAGCCACACGGCACACGACTTCAGCGCCTCCACCAGCTGTGCCTCCGGCACAGTCGACATCGTCTTCACCACCTCATTCGACGTGTAGGGCACCACAATGCTCTGAAGTAGCCGGAGCGTGATAATGTGGCAGCGCTGAAGCAGTTGATTGGTCTGCTCAGCGACAGATTTGCGGTTGGCAAAGCGGTGAATAATCATCGACGGATGCGCCTCGTCGCCACCGGAAATACCCCCAGATTGAAGAATTTCAGGAGGAAAGAGGCTGTTTTCCACTTTGGCCGGCTCCGACGCCGCGTTTGGATTGCCAGTAATTGTTTCGAGAGTCGACGAGCGCAGCCGAGACCGCATTGCCGAGCTCTCCACAGAGTCGTCACGGAAGAACTGTATCTCTTGCGCAGTGTCCGCTTCCTCGTTCAAGACACGGCTGCGCTGGCGTCGCAGCTCACGCTGGATGCGATCTGCCGCCGCAAACCCAGGCATTGCCGTGGAGTTGGACTGGCTGCAAAACGCTTCGGTCACGCGGACAGCACCGGTGGATGACTCTGGAATGCTCAGTGCCGGAGTGAACTGCTGAATCGTCGAAACCGGGGTGAGGTGAATCCCCTCGAGGGTGATGTAACCAAGCACATAATTCGACTGCGGCAAAAAGGGTTGCGACTGCAACGTGTAGTTGAAGGTGTGGTGTCGCTGAAGCTCCATCTGACCCAGCATATCCGGTGCGGACTCCGGCAATGGTCGGAATGAGGGGGAGCCAAACGTGTCCAGAGAACACTTCATTGTGAGGCGCGAGCCTGGTTGGAGTACCGACGAACCCTTTCCGTGAGCCAGCAGGACCTCACTTTCTTCAGCTACCGTTCCGCTTGTACTGAACAGCTTTATTTCTGTCGCCTCGTATGGCCGCTGCCTACGACGCAGGGGGTACTGAAAAATGTGAGCCTGATTTACAAGCGCCGGCGAAGCGTAAACGTTTAATGAAGCTACAACCTCGTCATCCTCGATGTCAACAGGACAGGCGCCAAAGTTCATTGCATTTATAACTTCTTTTTCTCTGCGGTGTCAACAACAAAACCTTCGAGCTTCCGCGCGGGACGATTGGGCAGAGGAGGGGCGCCCATTCTTTTTTTTTCTTTTGTGGAAAATTTAAGTGAACATAAATTGGAAAATGCGACAAATGTAGATCGGAAAAAAAAATCGTAAAGTCAAGTGGGCATGAAAAAGCCAAGAGAGTGCTCTCGGTGAGAGAGTAAGCAAGGATAGAAAGCTCTTTCTTCCTCTTTGACTTGTCCAATGGCCGGCACCTCGTCCGGTGCCAAGTTGAACACACGCTGATAAGAGAGAAGCAGCGAGTCCCCGTTCTCCCCAGAGCAGAAAGAGAGAGTCTATCGAACTTCCAAGCATGTTCCCTCTTTTGCTCGCATTGCATGTTTTCGTTTCTGCTCGAAACCAGTCGCATAAAAATCATTCTCCATTAGTACGAAAGACCCAGCCACGGCAACGCTTCCTTTTTCTGGTCTTGCGTAGCCACTATCGCAGGAATATATATATATATAGATGTATATATGTACTGCGACTTCCGCTAGAGAAAACAGAGGTACCGTACTCCCCACTTCGAGTAAACAGCTGGATTCTTCAGCACATTCAATCTGCATCTTTGGTGCCTGCTACCTCAGTAATTTTGACCAACATGAAGAATTACAGCTCGAACCAAGCAAAGCAAGAGCCAAGTCGCTCGCGCGTACACTTGGATGCAGAAAATGTGATGTGTCTTCAAAAAAAAAAAAAAAAGTACATGGAGACGGGGACCACTAAGCTCTTCGATTCGAATCTAGCTAAAGCTTCAATTTCTGTTTTTTTTTTGTCCTTTGCGGAGGGTCCCCGAAACATTTTCAGAACAGCTCCGAAAAAGAAGAAACAGAGGGAATCAGTAGGAGCATCGCAAGTAGCTCCTTCAAAGATGCAAATGAATCATAGTTGGCTCCCCACAGCCGCCACGGCGCAGGCACACCCGAATTACAAGCCTCTCTTCATTTTCTCAGCTTAGTCATTCTTCGCTTGTGCATAAATCGCCTTCACAAAGTAAGAGGCAGCGAAATAGCTCACCGTACCACCGATGAGAGCTAAAAACAACATAATCACCAAGCAATACGAGTAGTACAGCACAAACATGAACAGTCCATGCATCGAGGTCTTGAAAAGATAAAAGAAGATCGCATAGCCAAAAGTGTAAGCCGCGCAGGATGCCCCAAAGCCGATGGACATCCATTTCCAGTAATGGTTCTCTGTCGACAGCAGTACAAAAGTCGCAACAACCGACACGCACGCAGTTACGACAACGTAAAACATTGCTGTAATGGTCAGAAATCCGTACAAGTGAAAAGGCTTGAGTGACCAGATGGAAGTGAAAGCAAAGCTGAATTCTACGAAGACAACGATGAAAGGAAGGATGCCACTCACCAACAAGAGGTAGCAAGGTGCTAGCAATTTCCGCGGTGGCCGCGGAATGAGGCGTGGAATTTGATTGACGTGCGGGATATTTCTTCTCCGCTCCGTTCGCCGAAATACGTAACGGCTGCATAGAGCACCGGCGAGGAACAGCGGGTATGCAACGAAGACCCACAAACACAGAGCAATAATGACTCCTTTGAAGTATGGAAGTTTTGAAGACCCATACACGATTGCAACAAACCAGATGGGATAAAAGGCCGTCGCGTAAATCACCGGCACCAAGAGGAAAGTGACATGAAATGCGCGAATCCACTTCGACGCCATGGGCGGTGCCAGGAAGCCGCACCCCATGAACTGATATCCGGAAACATAACCGGCAATGCTACTAGTGCAGACATAGCCAAGTACGGAAAAGGTCACGAAGTTGTGGCCCATCGAGATACGATGACTGCTCACGACGGACAGAAAAATGGCCAAGACTGCCAGCAACAGAAGCTGCGTGCCGCACCCAAGGATGGCACAAAATATGCCAGTATGTCGCGGCACCCGGAATACATCCGCGTACAGGCACCTCCACCCCGACTCGTCGATGATGTCCTGCCCTTCGAAACGAAACTGCGCCTCCCTTTCCATTTTCGCGTGCTCGCTGCGCAGCGTTCGCGAAAGAATGAGTGCGATGAGAGAAAAAAGTAGCAGCACAATCAAGCTCGTGTTGATAAGAGAGGCGAGCCGCGTTCGTGAGCTGACGTAGCGCGTTTCGAATACGGTGGAAAATCGATTGGCGTACTCCACGCTCGATGGCTCAAAAACTACTGAATATTTAAAGGTGTAAACGGTATTGATTTGGAGTTTCGCTGGTGAGCTCGTCTCAAACGTGACGTTCACAATTTCATTTCCGTTCACGCCGATGTAAAATGTCTGGTGAAGGAAAATCGAAAGTTCATTGCCACTGATTTCGTCGCCAATCGCACCCCACACTGGTATCTCATCGATAGTGAGGTCGTAACGATATTTGTGTTGGATTGCATACGCCAAACCATTTGCTTCATAGACATTAAATTTGCGTTTGCACAAAACCCTATCGCTAGTGTTGTGGTTGAATCGAATATCTGTGGCTAAAGTGAAGACGCGTTCACCCGCAAGAAGCTCGCCAAGAGTGAGTGACTTCTCCTCTTCCTGCAAAGGGCACCCTGACACTAATGCGTAGTTGTAAGTCTCGTATGGGTTGCCGTGCGGGCGCACGTTGCCAGCAAAGACTTTGACCTCATCACCGCCCAGGTATGTATGCTTCGATGCGCTGGCAGCGCTTATGCAGAGCACGCACACAAGCGCTGCCGAAGTCAGCAAAGAGGAAAGGCCCATTTCCTGTGCAAAATAGAGTGAGCTACAGCATCAAAGAAAAGATACCTTTGTGTATTGCATGCGCAGTGACAGCAGGGTCGGATGAGAAAGAAGAAAGACATGAGGAGGGAGAGATGAAGTTGATAGTTCCTTTTCCTGAGGGCTTCATGAGGTCATATTGTTGGCATCGTTTGAATTGCTGTGGCAATCAGAGGCTTGCGGGAGCTGGTGGCCACATTTTCCCCAGCTCAACACCAGAGCTCACAACAGCTTTGCTTTTTTTTTTCTACACCATTGCTGTTTAGGGGGGGGGTCTTTCGTTTTTTTTTTTCGGGGGCGGGGGGGCGGGGCCTTTTTGCGGTGTTTCGGTGCAGGGGCAGGGGCGGTCGCCGGGCGGGGGTGGCCGGCCAGGGGGGCGGGTTTGGCCCCGCCTATCGGGGCTCCTCGGCGGCGGCGAGGGCGGAAGGGGCAGCCAACAGAAAGGGGCGGGGGGTGGGCTCAGTGAAAAGCGAAGCGGGGAGGCCGTGGGAAGGCCCCGCGGACGCAGCGGAAATGTTTCGTTTTCTTCCGGTTCGCCAAGCGCCGTCGCACTGCGTGGTGGGCGGGAAAAGGGTATCTTTTTTTTGTCAACGTACCTACTCGGCCACTAACAAACGGACGCGTAAACAATCTTA
Organism: Leishmania aethiopica; assembly: GCA_003992445.1. Lineage (NCBI taxonomy): Eukaryota > Euglenozoa > Kinetoplastea > Trypanosomatida > Trypanosomatidae > Leishmania > Leishmania aethiopica. The sequence goes on from RZOE01000070.1 coordinate 480,575, forward strand.
GCCCACCCCCCTGTGCTGTATGAAGGAACCGGGCCAAGCAGAACCGTTTGGCGTCGCGCAACCCAGCGCAGGTCAGGCCCGGGGATCGCTCTGCGCATGAACGCATCGCGACAAAGAAAAGTAGCGGGCGGATGCCGCCAAGGAACCGGCGCGATTCGTAGCGAGGTGGTCGAAACGTGGTGATGGCCGCGCGGCAGCGCTCCGGCAGACACCTGCTCGCCGACTCCCGGAGCCCGCAGCCGTAGCCGAGGGCGGGCTTCAGGCTCGCAGCTTCTCCGCAAAGCGTGGGTACTGGACCCGGATGCCACACGCGCTGAGGTGGCCGGCATCGTCATGAAGGATGAAAAAAATGCAAGGATCTGTAGCCTTAGGTCGTGGTGGTGGTGCGGGGTGGGGGGGGGGGAGGGTGGCGGAGCGATATTGCAACAGAGGCGTCGAATGACAACGCCGGCGCAGGGGTTGGGTGGGCGAAGGGCCGCTGCCAGGGGCCGGGGGGGGGGGAACGCGGGTGTCTTCGGGTCCATCGCTGGGCGCCCCGCGGTGGCGCACGTTTGGGCCCACTAGAACTCGATGAACTTGCCCATGGGAATAATTTGGAACCTGTTCTCGTCGATGCTGGCGTCCTTTAAGGCCTTGCGCAGGACCTGCGGCGGCTCATCGAGCGGCTCGTCGGCGAGCTCAAAGGTACCCCAGTGCACCGCCACGGCCTGCTGGATGTGCTGGTCCTTAAAGATCTGCACCGCGTGCTCTGGGTCGATGTGGGCGCGCGCCATGAACCACCGCGGTGAATACGCGCCGATCGGGAGCGCAGCCATATCCATCGGGCCGAAGTGAGCGTAGATGCTCGTCGAGACATCCGGGTTGTACGCCGTGTCGCCAGCGAAGAAGTACTTCTTGTACCGGTTCCACGTCCGCTGTGCCTTGACCAGCACCTCGGAGCTAGGCTCGATGCCGCTGGAGGAGATGAGGGTGGGCTTCTCGCACGTAGACGCGGGCTGCTGCTGCTGGCCTGGCTGCCAGCCGACACACCAGCCGCACCATAGCACCTCATTATCGTCGAAGGCGCTGTGCTTTCCCCAGTGCTGAGCCGGCGTGCAACCCACCCGGACCCCTTTCACCTCGCACGCCTCGTACCAGTCAAGCGTGGTGATAGACGCGGCCGGCACACCCCACTCTCGGAGGAAGCGGTCCAGCTTCAGCGGCACCACGAACTGGGCATCTGGGAAGCGGGCCGCAACGGCCTTGATGCTTTGCTTGTCCATGTGGTCATAGTGGTTGTGCGAGACCGTGACAATGTGGAGCGGGGGGAGCTGCGCTGCCGTGGCAGCTGGCGGGAACCGGCGCGACGGCCCGGCAAACGACAGTGGCGAGGCACGCTGCGAGAAGATGGGGTCGAAGAGGATGTTGACGCCATTGGAGAGGCACAGCAGCTGACTTGAGTGACCGATCCAGTACACCCGGTTCTTGGCTGGCTGAGTTTCGTCGTTACTCATACTCGCCCGCCACTGCGCCACTGACTCGGCCATGTTGCACGGCGCGTACCAGATCTTGCCGAACGCGTCATAGCCTCCTTTCGGCTTTGGGACGCCGTTGCAGGTGTGGGACAGCATCCACCGCATCACTTTCCCGGCCGACGCGCTGGACGACGATGCAGGACCGAGGTTCTTGAAGTGCTTCCCGTCCCTGTTGCGGTTCGACCAGTACGAGCCGATCGCCGCGCGCTTCGGGTATTCAAAGCTTGGCTTCGACTGCATGGACTCCGTCATTGGCAAGCGCACCCATATGTGTACGGGTCTTGACGTGGCCTGGTACCGGAGTGTGTGTATGTGCACACCAAGGCCGAAGATGCGAGACGCAAGAGGCTGAGAGGGGGCCGCGAAGAAAACGACTTCGCAATGGTGAGGCGAGTACGCGTTTCGTGTGCGCGTTTTGCAGTCTTCTGCCGGTGCAGCCGCACAAAGGCGACGAGGGGAAGCCGCTAGAGGTGCGCCCACGCAAGAGCGCGGCCGAGAGAAGCGGCAATGAGAGGGAGAGAGAGGTGAAACCACATATACACACACACACACACACCACGCACGCACGCACAACAAAGGTAGCAACTACGCGAACGCGACGCCGCCGTCATCTGAAAGACGACGGCCATCACGACGACACGAGGCAGCTGTCTGGCGTCTGTGTACGCAGGCACCCGTTTTCTGCCGCTCCCCTTCTTGTGCATTTTGCGCTGTTTTCTTCTTCTTTGTCGCCGCTTACTTAGCTGGCAGCTCGTGGTAGACGTCTTCGGCCATGGGGGCGGGCAGCCGCACCGTCTTGTGGCCGTTGTACACGTAGTTGCGCGGCGGCTCGCAGCCGGCCACCTCCGTCAGGCTGTACGTCTGAATGACGGACTCAAAGGCGCCAACGAGGAAGAGAGCAGCGAAGGCGGGGTAGGCGGCGGCGCAGGAGATTCCGCCAACAACGTCGCCATCCTCACCGTCGTCCGCCGACACCTCGTCGCTGTTGCCACCTGCTATCGCAACCTTGGCTGTTTTGGGCTTGTGCATGCTCTTGAAGGCGTCGGCGAGCTGCTGCTGCTGCTGCTGCACCCTGCCGCCCTCAGAGGAGTATGGCGTCAGGGTGAAGCGACGCGCACACCGCAGCAGTGCCTCCGGCTCGTCGTACACGTGCCACTCTTTCACGAGGCCGTCATCGTAGGAGCATGTGACGAACACGTCTGGGGTGCGCAGCACGCAAACATGCCGCCCGAGGCCGCGATGCTCCTGCCGTGTGCTCGTCACAAGCTGCGGCACGTAGGTCTCAGCGACGACGGTGCAGGCGTCTTTGTCCGGGCGGCACGTCCACACGCACACCCTGCCATCGGCACAGCTGGTCACGAGGCGACGGTTCCCGGCAAGCACGCGCAGCGCAAAGCACGCCGTCCCTGGCGTTCGGAGGAAGGCGAGCGGGTACACGACCGGCACAACGCAGCTGAGCGGCACCCGCAGGTCATTCCTGAGCTCACCGCCTTCGAAGGAAACTGGCACGACCGTGTCCGTTAATCGGTCGCCCACTGTGGCGCCGCCGCCAGAAACCGCCGCCGTGCTCAGCTTGACAGTGTTCCACACCACGCCGACCGCCGCCCCGCCTGTGACCATGCGGCCGTGCTTGGGCTTCCACCTGCTCACCAGGCCGGCGCTGCTGCCACCGCGCTCCATGGCGCGCGCCATCTCCGACTGCACAATAGATGCAGGCAGCACCCACACGTGATGGTTGGCGAGCCGCGAAGCGCGGTACTCCACAATCTTCTCAGAATTGGCACTAGAGGCTGTAGGAAGCATGTTGCCTGCGTCGGAGTCATGTCGCAGCGACGCATCGTAGCGCAACAGCGCGCAGGGAAGCGGCGCTTGGCGCTCCTCGTCCCAGCAGAGCGGGTGGTGCGCGGCGAGCGCGTCGGCTGACGGTGACTCCGCACCGCGCCACGGCAATGCGTTGATGGCCCACACATACACACCGCCCTCTGTCCCGGCAAACACCCGGCCCGCCAGCTCATCTACTTCTAAACAGTGCACGACGCGGTCGGCATCTCGGGACGGCACCTTCTTCGAGTTGTCCTCGCGCGCAAACGGACTGAGAGGGGACAGCGTGCCCGTCATGTTCGCACTGCACACGAGCACGTGCTGCAGCGTGTAGGAGCGGGCGACCACGTCGACGCGCCACAGTCGCACGAGACCGGCTTCGTCGCCAGTGAAGACGTACACAGCTGTGGGCTCGGCGGCGTGGACGGCATCGTGCCAGCGCTGCAGCGCGCCTTGCAGTGGCGTGTCGCTCTCTTCCCCAGCGTTGCTACGACTCGGCGTTGCGGTGAAGGTGGAACCTTCCCATAATTTGGTGCTCCGCACCGCGGACGGGTGTGGCAGACACGTAATGCCAACCGGTACAGGATGAAACATGCTCACTGCAACACTCGTGTCCCCAGAGGATGCCGCGGAGGCGAAGAGTGTGCCTAGGTGGTCCATGACTGTCACCGGCTCCTCGCGGGCGTGGCGGTGCAGAAGTCGACGGCCGACGCAGTTGAGCGGTGCGCGACCGCCCTCTGCGATGGCGCGTGCGGCTAAAGCATCGCCGCGCGCCGCCGCCTGCGCCAGCTCCGTCTCGCGTTTCCAGAGATCGGCTAGCTCGGGCAGCGTGGTCTCGCCGCACTCCGCAACGAGGGCTTCGAGGAGGTGTGGAGGCAGTAACGGCATGAGAAAGGCGTGCCCGTTGTCTGTGCCGAAGAAGAAGTACTCCACCTGCGTACACGCACCGAGAACAGCGGCGTTTTGCAGCGCTGCGGCCAGCCGCGAAGCCCGCAGCTCATCCGACACGCTGCCATCTCCAGCCCACTCAGGCGGTAGTGCCCACGACAGCAGCGCTGCCGCTTCCTCAGCGCCGAGGGCGGGGACAAGAGTGTAGCCAAGACGGAAACAAAGTTGAAGGCGCTGTCCTCCAATGTTAAGGCTGCTGCTCGTGCCTTATCATTGCATTGCTCATCGTAGAACGGGGTGCTTAGCGCCGCCGTCTGCGGAGTGGCCGGCACCGCCACAGTCGGGAATATACGCCGCCGAGTCCACATGCGGTTGATAATGAAGCTGGTGGTTGGAGGGTGGGGTGGGGTGGGGTGGGGGGAAGAAAGTGTACAAGAAACCTCGATATGCGCCGCGACGGTCGGAGAGGAGGGAGGCTGCCACGCGCAGAGCGAAAGAGAAATGCACTGGCCTTACCCTGACCGTGCGTGTGTGTGTGTGTGTGTGTGCGTCTGCGTGCGTCCGTGTGCGCCTCACAGGAGCCGACGCGTTACGCCGGAGGGAGGCAGGTGGGAGGTTTTTTTTTTTGGTCGTGGTGGAGAGGGTGGAGGGAGGAGGAAGAGAAGAAACGGATGAACCGGCGGTCGCATCGCCCGCATGTCGTTCGCTTTGTTTTCTTCTTCCCCGAGTTGCGCGCTTTCCGCGAGGGGCGAAGAAACAGAGGTGGGCGCCGGAAGGCAGCCGCCCAGCATATCCCCGTGGACGCGCTCCCTGTCTTGACGGCATACGCATCCGGCACGAATGCAGAGCCGCTGTCCACCACATACACGTACACCCTCGAGAAAGAGGGCGTGTGCGTGTGCGTGTGCGTGTTTCTCCTCCACCTCACAAAAACCGAACCGCAGAGCGAATCCAATTCTTCCATGTCTAGCACAGCTATGGTCCAGCGGCGGCTATGCAGTGCTGTCATGGCGCGCATTCCGATGGCGGTGCTGTGCGCCACAAGCTGCTGTTCCCCCCTCCCCCCCCTCCTCACTCTAGAAAAAAAGTTGTTTGTTTTTGGTGAACTCCGTTTTTTTTTTTCCACTTCAGCGCTTACTCTCTTGGCCGCGTAGATGGTGCTGTTCGGAGGGAGGAGACAGAGACAGGGGCAGGGCGAGAGAGTGCACACACGCACACGCCCGTGCCCTTACGGGGGGAGGGAGGAGATCCAGTCGGTGTTAGGAGAGAGAGAGAGAGGAGGAGAAGCCCAAAACACATAGGAGCACCCATCAACGAGACAAGCAAAGCAGATACACACATAGAAAGAGAGAGAGAGGAGCACAGAGGCAGTTCGTCCAGTGGCGGGTTGGGGGATGGGGGTGACGGTGGGGTGGGGGTGGGGGGAAAGAGTCGCCGCTTGCCCACCGTCGCCCCGCCCCCCTCCCCCTCTCCTTCACCTTTTTCTTTGCCGCAAGTTGGCCTTTCCACTATCAGCACCTTCATGACGGTCGGCAAACAGGGAGAGAGAGGGGGAGGGGGAGAGGGGACCGGCGATTCACCGGCGACATGCCTTCGAGCCTCCCCGACAGAGAGCCACCCGTACCGTACCCCCGTAGCGATTAGACAGAGACCTCCGTGACGAGCAACGCGGCTTACCGAGACGGGCGAAGAGGAGGTGTGGGTGGTGTTGATCAGAACCGGAGAAGATGGGCACACGGCCCCTCCTCCCCATCCCCTGACACACACGCACGCACGCACGCACGCACACACAGACACAGAGAGAGAGAGAGAGAAGTGCACCCGAAGAACGTCGAGCGGCGTCGCAACAACACAGCACGCGCTCTCGCCTGTTTTCCAATCTCCTTTTCGTTTATTTGAAGAATGGGGCGGCGGAGGGGAAGGAGGGGGAGGCGAGGTGTGCGCACGCGTGTGAAACGATAAGCAGCACTTTCGGTGGCAGTAGAAATTGCATGGCCATCCTCGTCATCCCCCAGCGGCACCCTTTCCCTCCTCCCGGCACGGCACGCCGGTCAGCACGGGGATAGTCCTGCCGTTGCACCCACAGCAACGGACATACACACGCACACTCACATGGACCACCTCCCTCCCTCCCTCCCCCGAAAAAACACGAGAAAGGAAGTGCAACGGCGGGTGGGTGGGGGTTGATGAGGCCGAGGAAAGCGCCACCACAGCCATCCACCACAAGAAGAGGGGCGGGGGGGGGGGGGGGATATTGTGCGAAGAGAACGACGGCATAAAACGATAGATGGACGACAGCGCACAAGGACAGACAAAAAAAAGGGAAATCCCTCAAAACGAAAACGGCCACCAGGCATCACGCGAGGGCTGAGACGATATATGAGGAGGGAGGGGGCAGCGGCCGTAACGGAGCCATAGGTCCCATACACAGACACGTACACACGGAACGATCGATCTTTTTTTTTTTCTTCGCGCGCGCACGCATGTGTGTATGTAGATGGAGACGGAGAGGGAGAGGGCAGAAATGGTAACAACAAGAGGCATTCACTTAGAGAACACTGAAAACCCCGCCCCCTGCCCCTCCTCCCTCCCTCACCTCACCTCGCCTTCCCTCTCCCCCCCCAAAAAAAATCAAAGAACTGTCATTGGCAAGATGAACAACACGAGAGCGAACAGTAAAAAGAGAGGCAAGAGGGAGAACGAAGAGAAGTCGTGGAGAACCCGCCATGTAAAAGACATTCACACAGACATACACGCGCACGTGAAGGAAGAATACACACACACACACACACACACACACACACACGCACACACACACACACACACAAACGCACAGATAGAGAGGGCGAAAAGGGCCAGAATGAATAGCGCCATCAACATCGGCTGCACAACGATAAACGACTGACGCCGGCGGCGAGCACGAGTGATCGAGAGAGAGAGAGAAAGGGAGGGACAGGGATACCCCCCTAAAACGACGAGGAGAGAGGGCTGTGCGAATCCACATGAGAAGAGACAAGGATGATGAGAGACAACACAAGGCGAGAATCACACAGGCGGCCGGCCATCCCTAAAGGAGTGAGAGAACCAGGAAAAGGGGAGAGGGGGTCGATAGAGGCACAAACACACGCATATACATATATATAGACACGGCAAGAAAAAAGGGGAGGAGAGCGACCACAACAAAAACGAAAAGGAAGAACGATGGAGGGGGAGAGAGAGCGAGAGCAGGATGACGGGGGAGAAGGGAGGGGTAATGTGAGGGAGGAGGAAGGCGTCGATATGGGAGAGGTGAGCTACCGCAGACACGCGCGCGAGAGAGGGAGGGCGAGGGACGACCAACCAACGTACAAAGAAAATAACCGCAACCAAGAAGGAGCCAAAACACCACTGGCACACGTAGAAGGGAGAGGGGGTGGGGGTGGGGGTGGGGGGAAGGAGACAGACGTGGGGAAGGGGGTGACGGGGAATAGGTTGATCACAAAGAAACAACAAAAAGATATACGCACACACACACACACACACATATATATATACATACATACATACATACATATACACACATATATATATACATATACATACATATATACATATATATACATATAGACATATACATATATACATATAGACATATACATATATATATATATATATATATATATAAATAGATATAGATATAGATATCTACATACATGTATGCATATACGTCCGCGTTCGCCCGCCAAGTAAGGCAATATAACATAACCGCAGGTAGGGCCCCCACGTGAAAGAGGGAGCATCGACCGCAAAATCCCCACGCCTGCTTGCCCAGAGGTCTCCCCCACCAGCCTGTGTACATAGCCACGCACACAGGGGACACAAGCATGCATTTCTCGTTGTTCCTTCTCACTGTCTTCGCTTCCCCGATGTTTCGTCCGGGCAAGGTACGTTGGTTAGAGAGAGAGAGAGAAAGACACGGCCGCCGTTGGTGGACACGGTGAGTATGTGTATGTGTGTGCGCGCGTGGGCGGAGTTGTCTGTCAGCGACACAATCAAGATATTATCATGTGCTCAGAACTGCGAAGAGGGAAGGCTCTGCTACGTTACCGCACCGGTGCCACGCCGTGACGCGTGAAATACGCCATCACTGCTTCTGCGGGTGTCGCCGCTGCTGCGTTGGGCGCGCCGGTGCCCAATGTTTGTATGTTCGACGGCACGGCTCTTGGGCCAGCCCTGCCAACCTCCGCCTTTTCTCAGACCTCTCTTGCAGGCTTTGTGGGACGACCAGCAGACGGGTACGGCGACAACGCGGCAGTTGTCTTGCCGGTGTCGTGGTTGAGCAATGACGGCCCCGACAGGCTCGCCCCCTGTGCAGTGGTGCCGCTCATCGCGCCGGTACCGCGTACCGCGCTCGCTTGAGCGTAACCGACATTGTTGCTGCTGCTGTTGCTGCCCTCGCTCGGGTTTTGGAGCTGCTGCGGCACATGTGAAAGCACCTGGGATTGCTGCTGCTGCGGATAGCGCATGCCACCGTATTTACTCAGCTGGCTCACCGAGGGAATGGAGGAGCGACGTCGGCTTGGCGAGGAGATGTGCGGCAAGTAGTCGTCTCTGCCGTTCATCGGCTGCAACTTGTCCGCGGCGCTGCTGCTCAGAGTGGGGTGCCGCTGCTGGCGTTGCCACGTAGTGGGTGACTCGTGTAAGCTGGGTTCCCGGCCGTGAGACGGTTGATGGTGCGTTGCGGCACCTCCGTCCACCGCACCGGCGCTGCGAGGCAGCGGTGGCGCAAAGAGTACGTTGCTCGTGCTGCGAGACTCGTTCGCGCCTTCCTGTGAGGACGAGGTAGCCGCCGCGGAGCCCGTCGTGCGGCGCTCAGGTTGCGAGACGTACATGTCCGTGTACCCCATGGCGTAATTTTCCGTGGAAGGGTGATGCAGGTAGCCGCCATACACAGCTCTTGTCGTCGTTGCGCTGGCGCCAATGTCACCATCGCCGCAGCGGACGCCGACCGGCGCGTTGGGCCCTGCACCCAGTAACGTGGGCGCCAACGCTCCAGGGCCGCCGCAGACGCCGATCGAATTGTCGACGCTGTACACGTGTGCCATGTCCGCACCTCCCCCACTGTTGGCGCTTCGGAAGCTGCCGCTCTCGTTCGCCTCCACGCTGTTGATACCGCCACTCATGCTGCTGTTCAAGAGGATTGACTTGTTGCTGGGTCCGCTGCTGCTACCCCCTCGGTTATTTACGGCGTATCCGGTCCGCTGGTTCGGCGTGCGCGAGACTACCGGGGCCGCCATGTGCGGTGGCTGTGCGACCATCATACCGCCCACCGTCATGACCGACGCGCTCCCTCCGTGCTGCTCGACGTGCCGGGGCTGTGAGCCATACATGGCACCGCCGTGGATCCGCATTGCCTCGTCGCCGTCGTCGTCACTGCCGTAGGGGGAGGTGCTAGGTGCCGCTGTGGTGGACTCTGCTCCTGCACGAGAGCCGCTGGAGTAGTCCCCCGGCGCGCCGCGCGCTGGTGTTGTGTCGTAGTAAACGCTGGAGGAGCGGCCCGACTGCTGTTCCTGCTGCTGTTGGACGACCGGCGTGGAGGGTATCGCCGTCGGCGCCAGCGAGCTCCCTCTGTTGTCGAAGTCGGGAGCAGCCGCAGGTCCGCAGCTCTGATGGCGCGTTTCGTAATGCGGAGGCGTATGGTCCACACCACTACCACTGGCCAGAAGCGGGGCGTCGTGCGGTTCCTCATGACAGAACTGCTGCTGCTGCTCGTTGGGTTCGTGCGGCACGCCGTTGCGGTCCGAGACAAGGTGCGTCTGATCGCCAAGCTGGATCGCGTCCACAGAGAAGAAGCCCGGCAGCACATCCTGCGCCACGCGCTGCCGTGGCCCGCTACAGTTGTGAGCCGCTGCACCTGCATTGCCGCCCCGCCCACCGTACGAACTTTGCGTGTGGTATGACTGTTGCGGTGGCTGCTGCCGCTGATGATCGTACTGCTGTTGTGGCCGGGGTGCGTGCACATGCGGTGGATGTGGTTGTGATGCATACGAGTACGGCCCCTGCGGGGGTGGATACTGCTGCTGCTGCTGGGTATGCGGGTGATGCTGCGGCGGCCCGGCGTATGCCTGGCACGCGTACATGCGGTGCGGCTCGAACGTTGGAGAGTATGGGTATCGACGATGTTGCTCTTGTTGTTGAGAGTTGACATGCTGCTGCGCATAATCGCATGCCTCGCGCTGGTGCTGCTGCTCTGGGCGAAGGTGTGGGTACCCCGACTGATACGCTTGCTCGCGCCGCCCATGATCGTACTGCTGTTGTGGCTCAAACGGCTGGCACTGCCCTGTTACCTCGTGTGCCGGATGGGGATGGGGCTGTTGCTGCTGCCGCTGCTCGTACGACGGCGCATAGCTGTCGGCACGCTGCACCTGATGTCGTTGTACATTGTACTGCTGGAGCGAGTAGTCATGCTGGGGGTCGTACGGCTGCTCGGACGGCGTCTGCTCGGACCCGTACTGCTGGTCAGCAGCATCACTAGATGCGTCTGCTGCATTGTCGCCAACCGCACAAGATGGCGTCGGTGCTGGTGCAGGTGCTTTTTCGTGGGCATACAGTGCAGTCTGCGGCGCCGCGCAGCCGCTGTAGGGGCCCTGGGGGTCGTAGAGGAAGTACTCCCATGTGGACGACGACGGCAGCTTCGATGGGCCGCCAGTGGCGGCACAGACCATGATGCCGTCATGAGTACCTCTCGACACATCCGCCATACTCGACTTTACGCTCATCGTGTCCGAGTTCGCGACGGCGCAGTACAAAAACGAGGCGCCACTGTCCACGGCGTTGCCGCCACTACCACCGCCGGCGCTGCCATTCGCGAGCACCGAGGTGCTCCACATTCGCATGTGCGCGATGCCCGGACCGATCGGGGTCGTCGTTGCGGAGGGGGAGCGGTAGCTCGTGAAGCTTGTCGTGCGCGGCACACCGCTCATCAACGGCGTCGCTACAATAGCAGAGGTGTTGTACGGATCGTGCGTCCCGAAGCGTAGCGACGGACTTGGCGACTGCGAGTCACATCGACTGAGTGCTGCGCCGCCGCGGTTGGCGGGCGACGTGGTTCCGCCCGCCCGGCCGCCGGCCACGCTGACAGCCACAGGCGATACGAGAGGGGAGGGCAGTGGCGCAATAAAGAGTGAACGGCGCACATGGTTGGTGCTCAGGCTCAGGTTGCTCGCGTTCACGGCGCTCCTGCTGCCTTGCGGAGCTGCAGAGATGGGAGGTGGGGCCGGGACGTTGTGGCTGGTAGGGATGGGGGTAGCGGCGGCGACCCCAGCTGCAGATGACCGAGATGCCGCTGAACTGCGCGCCGTGTGCGAGGGCGACGACGGCGGAGACGAGGAGGAGCGCGTTCTCGCTGCCGAATTTGCGTGAGAGGCAGTGCCGTCGTCTTCGCTAGCGTGATGCGCGTTTCGCGAAGACCGCGTGGTCGCCCTGTCTACGGAGTCCGCGACGGTGGCGGTGACGTTACCGCCTGCGGTCGGGCGCTCAAGTCGCGCGCCAGCGTGGCTGTTGTGATCTGGCGCAGCTCTGTGATGTGAGTCGACCAGCCAACGCTCACCAGCACCGCCGACGATGTCCTCAATAATGGAGTTTTCTGCTTTGTCTCCCTCGACCTTGAAGGGGCTGGTTGGCACGCTGATGCTGTTGCGCCGGCGCGACCCGCCAATGGAAAAGTAGGCGAGTTGATTCGGCAGCGCAACTCCTTCTGGGCTCATGGGCGACGTTGCTGAGACTGCAGTTGGCGACGGCAGAGGCGTCACGGGGTGGCCAGTGTCAGTGACGATCATTGCCAGCCGAGCCGGTGCCGGCGGTGTCACGAGCGCGTCGGAGGCGGAGACCGGCGTCGTTGCGGAGGGTGGTGGCATACCAGCGGCGCAGAACACACGCGGAGGAAAGACGAGGAGGCTCTTACGCATGCCAGTGACCTGACGGCTGCTGCTGCCGCCCGGAGACACGCTATGCGCGTTATGGGCGGATGAAATTTCGCTGATGCTGCTGTGACTGAGTGGAGAGACAGAGGAGGGTGCCAAGGAAGACGAGCCGGGCACATCCGAAACGATAAGAGCGGCGCAGGTTGTCGCTATGGCCGACGTTGACCCCGTCGCACCGCCGCGAGATGTCCACCTTGCTGGCCCGCTGCTACCGCGGTTTTCTCCCTCGTCGTTGTTCTGCTCCCCGCCGCCACCGTGGTCCGTGCGGCCTGAGAGCGCACGCGGCCTGTCGTTGCTGACGGCACGCTTCACGGATATTGCAGGCGGCGAAAGTGGAGAGCCGCTGCGCATCGGTGGCGGAGATCCTCTGTTCCTCATCTCATAAGCACTGCTGCGCACTGGCGACAACTCGGAAGTGTTCCGACAACCCGATTTGGTTGACGACTGACGCTGCATTGCTGCAGCAGGGTACGTGGGCGGCCGATGGAGAGGAGCGGAGCTGCCGAAGCCCTCGTTGCTCCACACGGCAAACAAAGACGGCCGCGGCAACGCGGGGTAACAATGCTGTATCTCTCCTACCCCCGCCTCGACGGGTGCACGACAACCGCGGGAGCCGCCGGGGAGAAGAAACGACGGCAACAACAACCAATCGACAGAGGGCGATGTATGGTGGGGAAATGAAAACGTACGCGCCTCTTCACCTCTTTTTTTTTCTCTTCTTCGTTTGGTCGCTGCTTTGCCAGCAAGCGCTGCGTGTGCGCGCACTGCAACCCTCTCCCGCGTTCTCGTGTCTCCCTTTATCCCGTCCTTCCTTCCTGCGATAGAAACGAAGGACGGCGGGTGGAGGAGGGGGAGGGGGAGGAAGACGGGAGGAGGGGATGCAACACGAAAAGCGAAGCAAAAACAACAAAAGAAACGAAGCAAACTCCCCCACCCACCACCACCACCACCACACACACGCACGCACGCACACGTATGGCGCACGCCAACAATGAACGAATACCCCCGCAAACCCCACCCACAACACGAAGAAAGAACTGAAAAAAAAACGTTTTTTTTTGTGTGTGTGTGTGCACAGACAGACCCGGCGTGGAGGCGGAAAGACGAGGACAACCGAAACACAGAAAGAGAGAAACCCCCCCCCACCACCAAACAAAAACCAGAGAGCTGAGACAGGTGCAGCCCACCCACCACGACCACGACAACAGGAGGAAAACAACGGATAGCTTAGCCAGCAAACGTGACACACAAACACATGCACAGCAAATACGTGAAGCGGCAAATAATAATAATAATAAACAACACAAAATAAAAACACGGAACAACAACAAAAAGTTTGAAAAAAAAGAAAAAAATTCAGGTTAGAAGTTACTTGTCGATATATATATATATATATGTAAAGATATATAGATGTGTGTGTGTGTGTGTGTATTTATAAGCGAGCGAATAATAATAAAGAAGGAGCGAGGCGAGGCGCGAGAGGCAAATTGGTAGAGAATGTGTGGGTATGTGTTTATGTGACAAGGTCGCTGTGTATCTGCTACGGAGGAAGAGGCCTTTTCACCGTTTTTTTTTCCGGCTGTTCGTCCGCCGTCGTCTCCCTTCTCTGACACCGTGTGTGCACGGTGTGAGCGGGGAAGGGGGCGGAGAGAGAACGAGCCAACAGAAGGAGACGGGTGATGGCTAGCGATGTGTGCGTGTGAGCGCGTCACAGCAGATAGGGGGTTGGGGAGAGATCAGTGGAGATACAGAGCGTGAGGGAAGAAACACGCAGAGAGAGGGAGAGAGCGAGAGCAAGACAGTCGCTCACGTCGGTAATATGGTGGGGTGTATACGTATAAACAAACAAGCGAATATATATATATATATCTTTAGTTATGTGTGTCTGTGAAGGTGGGGGGAGGGAGAGAAGGGGGGGGGGGGAGAGTGACGCGTGTGAAGCAGGTGTGGGTGACGAGTGCGCTTGCTTGTGGTTCGTGCCCCTCTTCGCCTTCTTGAGATCTTCCACTCTGACGCGAAAGGCAGGGGGAAAGAAGCGGGCCGTAGGCCGCAGGGGAGGGGGGAGGGATCCGGTAGCGGGTCGAAGAGGGAGTGGGGTGCTCGGAAGAAGGGTAACGTCTTTCAGCTCTGCTGCTGCGCAGATCAATAACGGAAAGAGAAAATCAAGCGGAAAAAGGGGACTGTGCGTAGGAGGCGGTATGGGGGGTGGGTGGGTGGGCACCGAGAGCAACGCATACGCATGCACGCGCAAAGACTTTGCTCTCAAGAATCGACTCAAGCGGAAAACGAAAACGTAAAAAGATGTGTTAAACGTGCACGCATGCGCACACCCGCATACAAGCACGACGACGACAATAGAGGGACACACACACACACACATACACGCACACGCACGCGCACACGACCCAACAAGGTGATCACGGGATCGGCTAATACGAGAAGCAGGCGTCAGAAGCAGAGAGGGCAAGAACAAAAAAAAAGGGAGGGCGGATGGACGATAGTGCTAGTGAGAGAGGGGGTGTAGCAAGGGCGGATGGGTTGGGGTGGTGTGGAGGTCGGTGCGCTGACCATTCTGCAAGAGCGGTGGTGGGGGCTACTTTGGTGGTGAGCAGTGAGGGAAGGGGAGGGGTGGTGCTGGTGTGTGTGTGTGGGGGGGGGGGCAAGTCCTACGCGAGGAGGAGACAGGGGAGGTGAGAGGGAAGGGAGGAAGGAATATTGTGGGGAGAGATGTATGGAGTTCAAGCAGTACAGCCCACCGCAGCTCACAGCTACTCGCGGTAACACGACCGAAGCATCATCTTACGTCCTCCTCGTCGACCCTTGTTGGGTACCACCTCGCCAACACGCGTTTTATACTCGAGCTCCTTATCCACCTATATCTTTTTTTTTTTCCGTTTGTGGCGTATTTTCGTACCGTTGTCGTCGTTCGTGTGTGACTGAGATGTTTTCCATTCTTTACACATCTACCATGTCCGTTTTCTCATGCATGTGTGACTCCATCACCCTTCCGCTCTCCCCTGATGACCACGTGAGGGCACGCCCCTCCGTGCAGTCGTATCACGGGCTCCACTGCACACGCACACCTCCCACTCTGCGTGTGGGTGGGTGAGAAGCCACGGCAGCCGTCTCCCCCCTCCACCCCCCCCACTGCCCATGCCGAACCACTTCGGGTGGTGACAGGGGTTCCCGTGCCCACGATGCAGGGAAGTAAGAGCAATGCATCGCCGCTGATGCCGGCGGCCAGGCTCTGGAGGGCGTTGCGTCGGAGCGACCTGCGACAGTGCACACGCTTGTGCCATCCACGTGATGGGCGAGGTCTCCGCGTGACTGGAACGCATCCCGCCCGACGCTCACTGCCTACTGGTGTGGGGGGCCTGGGACCTCCCCCCCCTCCGAGGGGCGCAGCGGGTGGCGACCTGCAGAGATGGTCTGCGTAGAGTTTGAGGCGGGGGCCGTGCTCAGCTGACGGAGTCGGCGCGCTGCTGTACCGGCGTGTGTCTGCTGCTGCTTCTGCGCACCGCGCGGATGTGTGGTGCCTGCGGCAGGGCCAGTCGGTGTGTGGGTGGGTGTGCGGGGGTGCAGTGTGGCGTGCAGCTGGTGCTGTGTGGCCGAGAACGAGTGCACACGCGTTGGCGCCCCAACGCGTCCGCTCCACCCACGAACACGTCAGCCCACAAACGTGCGCACACACACAACCACAGCTCACCTGCCTCTGCTGCACTGCGGCTGAATTTCCCGGCCGTCCAGGACGAGCCGTCTGCCGCCGAATCGGGGCGATGCGCCTAGCGGGCACGCCTCAATCCGAGTGGGCCGCCTTCAGGGTCCTGCTCCAGGGGGCGGAAGCGGTGGCGTCTGTCGTGCGGGCACTAGCGGGTGGCCCAGGCGCGTGCCGGATGAGCTCAAGGGGGAAGCTGGCCAGGCGCCGGTCAGGGCCCTCTGAGCCCCTGCGTCCTGCCTGTATGCCACGCCCCCGCCCTCAGTCGCCCCAAGCCGTGGCACCCCATAATACGGTGCGGCGGCTCGCCACACGGGAGTCTGGAGGACTCGCTGGCGCCACGCGGGATGCTCTCGTCACGCTTCCGGCGCCTGTGCCTCATCGGCCCAGCCGGTCGGACGTGAGAGATGCCGCGCATGTCGCGCACACGCACCTTTGGGCTGATTGGCGTGGATCCCCTCGCGTCTTTTCCGCCCAGCATTCGTGCCCCTCTCGCCCCTCGGTGCTTTGTCTGGGCGTGAGGCACCACGCCAGCCGTGCTCGACAGCGCGTGCGCACAGGGCGCTCGCATTTTGCGCCTCATGCGGCCAGCTTCAGGACGACGTTGTTGTCTGGGGATGCGGAGGACGCTGTCTTCACCTTCCACGTCCGCCGAGGTCATGAGGGGCGTGCGTCTGGATGGCTGGCCCGCATGTGCCTGGGCAGGTTGGACGCTGCCATGAGTCTGTCGCGGCATGGGGTACTCCACCCTCACCCGCATCTGCACGTCTTTGACAGCAGTGGGTGCAAGCGTCATGATCGCGACTGGTGGGTCTCTACGGCACAGCTCGAGCACAGACCTTGTCCGTCAGCACGAAGGGTGGGCGCTGGGCCCGGTGATAGCAGGGTGGGGTGGCCCGGCATCGTCATGAGGGAGGTCCAAGAAGAGAGCTGAGAAGGAGGAGACGAGGAGTTGCCCACCCAAGGACGACTCTCCTGTTTCGTTGCGCCCGTTGTGGTCAGTGTCTGGGCGACGGTGGTGATGCGTGTCTTTCATGGTGACACGTGGGAAGGCAATGAAGTTCGCGAGGAGATAAAGGACGGAGGCTGTTGAGCGAACGTAAGGAAAAAGTAGAAGAAGAGCCGCGACAATGTCGTCGCCGTCGTCTTGCTTTTCTTTTCCGTGCGTGTGTGTCCCCTGGTTGAGACACTTGCGTATGGCGGTGGTGAACGTGGAAGGAGGATGACGGGGTGGGGTGGAGTGGGGGAAAAAGGTGCGGGCGCGTGCGGGTGCCCGCATCCCGCGGCGTGTGCTGCGGCTCAGAGGACCGCTTCTCAGTCAAGCACGCGCAAGCGGAGACACCAAAAACAGAGGTGGGTAAAAGGCGAATGACATTCCTTGCGCGAGAGCGGCGCCTGTGAGCGCGATGGTGGTCTTCCGTCAGCCGGACTGCGTGGTTGGCAGGCATCTCGGTGCTCGACAGACACGTGCTACACAGACGAGAGTGCACGCCTCTGCACCGGTGGAAGAGGCCAAGACGTTACTTTGGAAAGTCCTTACTAGGTTCTTTCCTTGTTACCGCTGCTTTTTTTTTTTTCGGATCGCCTCCCTTTTTATGCCGTTGCTGTGCTTCGGCGGATATTCGTCGGTTATCGTAAAGCGGCCCAGCGTGCGTATGCGGAGGCACATGCGCGCGTACCGTCAAGGGAATTTGGCGGTGGCGGTGGCGGCGGCGCTGGCGCGCATTGCGACTCGGCCAAAGAGCGGCTGAAGATCGCGACAAGAAAGGAGGACTGCTGACATGAGCAGCAGACTTTCTTCACCAGGATAAAGCTGCGAGCGCCTCTCTGTGTCTCGCACAAATCGCTTTCCCTTCCTCTCCGACACATGCTCACTGCCACGCGGCGACGGATGAACGGCGGCGGCGGCGGGGGGGGGGGGGCGATGAAGCCAAGCGAAACTGCGACACGGAGCGCTGCACACACACACACACACACACACACGAAGAAAACGACTGTCACACGTGCTGCTCCGTGCGAGGCCGCTTCGTCACCACAGCGGCGTTGCTCTTCGACTCTTCCTCGCCCTTCAGCACGTGTGCCATGGCGTGCCGCACCAGCGCTCGCACAAACTCGCTGAGGAGCACCATGCGTTGACAGCATCGCACCTTGGCCTCTGCGTCCTGCCGCGCCATCGCCTCCAGCTCGCCGATGCGGGCTTTGCAGCGCTCGAGGCGCGGCCCCATCTCCTCCTCTGCCAGCAGCGCCCGCACGTCGACCGGCAGCGGCGCGAGGTTCGGCGTCAGCTCTGAAAAGCCTCGCGGTGCCGGCGCTAACGTGGGTGGGGTACGACTGATCAGTGTTATGTACTCGCTGAGGGTGACAAGCTCGCGCGTGTGCTGACGCAGGAGGTGCTCGTAGCGGCGTGTCAGCAGTGCCTCGACCTGCAGACGCATGGGCAGCTCTGCGCACCGCATCTGCACGTACTGCAGCAGCTCACTGGCTGCCGCCGGTTGGAGGCTTGCTGATGTACTCTCCACCTCACCTGTTGCGCCGGCGGCGATGGGTGGGAGAGTGGCGTCTTCCCTCAGCGAGCGCCGCACAGCACTCCAGTCCTCCGGGGTGAGGAGAGAGAGCGAGGTGGGCGGGGCAACGGCAGAGGAGGGACCCGGCGACGTCAAGGCAGCCGCGTTGCGCAGACGCTGGCGCACCTCATTCTCTACCTTCTCGAGGATACTCGTGATAAGCGCAGTGCGCATGTGATCTGCCCGGCCGTGCGTCGTTTTCCTGTTTCGCTTGTGGCCACGGAAGATGCTGCGGTCGTTGATGTGTATCGGGTCGATCTTCGTATGGGCCTTTGTTTTTCTGTGTTCATCGCCGATGGCGGACCAGAGGACACACACACGCACACACACACCGTTACACACGCATGTACACAGCGGAAGACCGGTGAAGCCGGCACACGAACGAGCAGAGCAACAAACTAGAAGAGCCACACGGTGGGGGCGTGCTTGAGGGCTACCGCGACTCCTCCTGCACGTACGGTGAAGACGGCTGGGGGAGACACGGAGTCACGGATAGAGAAGAGGAGGAGAGAGAGAAAGCAGAAAGCTGCCGCACCACTCACGTTCATGTCTTTCCGCACCACGCAGACGTGCTGAGTGTCGATGGCTTGTGTGTCAGAGAGATCGAGCCAAGGGAGAGGCAAGCGCCGACCCGACGCTGTCTCCCCACCACCACCCACCCTCCCAGCGAACCCGAGAAGGGGGCAAGACAATGCACGTCATCTCGCCCCCGAGCACCGATGTCACGCACATGCATCGAGGACAGTGCGCTCGTCTCCTTCTTTCCTCCTGTGTTCCCTGTTCCATGCTCATTGGGAATCTGTTGTTTTGCATCGTGTCGGTGCACACAAGCGAGCAGAGCAGAGCAGGGTGGGGTGGGGGAGGCAGGGGAGGCAGGGGGAGGCAGGGGGGGGGGGTAAAATGGCGAAGGCCGGCGACTACGCCATCACGAACCACAAAGTCACGACGACGACAGAGAGTAAGATGGATACACATACATGCACACGCGCGCAGCCGCAGCTGAAAGAGCCACATAGAACAGCCAACGGCCCCTCGTCACGGATGCGCGTTTTCCTTTTCCCCGCCCAGGTCAGTGTGTGCTGAGTTCGGCGTGCGCATCTGTGCGAAGGCGCGGCCCGTCTTGCCCGTTGCTGTCCTCTGTTACGGCGTGCTCGCGATAGAAGAGGTCGATGCGGCAGGTCCTCTTGCAGCACAGTGCCCATGGCAAGCGCGCCAGCGGCACCACAGGAGAGAGGGCGGGTGATGGAGAGGAGCGAAGCGAGGTATGCGGCAATAGGAATGCACGCGCAGGGAGTTGGGCCGGGCGGAAGCGAGGGAGGGGGGGGGGAGAGGGGCTCTCTAGCACCGGTCGCCCAGGTACCATCGCTCCGCTGCCATTGGATGGAGGAGGGGGGGGGGTGTAGACGCTCGGACAGCAAAGGAGAGCACACGGCTCTTTCAGCATGTACCCTATCGCCAGGCCACGCCCATCCACAGTGATGCCCACCTTGCCAAAGAGCCTCTGGGTCTGCAGGTGGTGACACACAACAGGCAGCTCCGTCAGCTTGAAGCGGCCCGCGTCGAGGACCGGGAGCGCCGTGTGCAACGCCACGAGTTCCAGCATGTCTTCGAAGTGGCGCCGCTGACCCACCCGGATGCCGGTGATTAGCATCCGTTCCATGAGCGCCTGATCAAGGTGAAAGCCTTCCCGCGCTCCTTGCACTCCGACGTGGCCATTGACGGCCATGTAGCCACGACGGCGCACAACACACCAGCAACTGGCTCATGGAGGGCAGACCCACACCCCCTTCCCTGTAGAGCGTCCACACTGCGCGGCCGTCTGGTGTTAGCGCGTGCACCGCCTTGACCCACTTGCGGCTGATCCGGTCAGTGCACCCAGTCGCACACGCCCACCAACCCCGCGATGCAGCCGCTGCTTCATGTTTGCTTCGCTGGACGACAGCGCCATCACGCGGCAGCCCACGGCGTGCGCCAGTAGCGCCGCCGGGCACTTCACGCCACCGGCGCCCTCCACAAGGCCTTTCGCATTGTTGTTCATAGCAAGCCATGCAGCCACGCCGGTGCCGGGAATCGCCGCAGCCGCCACCTCGCACGTCGCGTAGCCAAGAAGGCGCACCGTGTCTCCGCCTCGCTGGTGAGCACGCACTCCGCCGCAACACCGTAGTGGCTGTCGCCGAGACATGACGGGAGACCAGCTCCCCTCGCCTTGGTCGCCCCCTCGAGGTTGGTTGAAGAAGAGGATGAGCGCGACGCGGTCGCCCACCATAAAAGTGTGTGCTCTCCGACCCCACGGCGCTTACCTCGTCCGCGCCGTCGGGCAGCGGCACAGCCTTGTTCGGCGTGTCGGTGAGCATTATTGAGCGGATGGCGCCCGTTTCGGAGACCACACCGGTCGTGCGGATCGGCATATTTATCTCCCGTGTCAGCGTGGCGACACCGGCGCCGCCCTTGAGAGGGTGTCACTGCCGCACGAGCATGTTGACTGGCGCATTATGTGTGCTTGTGTGATCACCAGGGTGTCTGACGGAGACGGATGGCGATGAGCGAGGGCGGACAGTGGGGAGGGAAAGGGCAGGCAGTGATCAAGAGACAAGAGGAGCCCTCTCCCTACACGTGGGGGAAGCCTGTTTTAGGGTTGGGGTGTGGAACGCACAAAGGATGCCGGTCATGCGTTGGTGTGTGGTGGTACATCAGTGGACGAGGAGGAGAGACGGGGGAAGCCCACCATTACGTAGGCGCGAGTCCGTGTGTAAGGTGGGGATGTGCGGGAGAAGCGCACGTGCGCTTCTCCGACACCCATACAAGCGAATGCGAACAGTCGCCCCTCCTTTTTTCTTTTGCAGCGGCTGCGGGTGCAAGTGTGGCGACGTTTCCTAACAACGACGACGGATACATATACACACACGGGCGCAGCATGCGTTCACGGAGGAGGAGGAGGAGGGAGCGAGGGAGGGGAGGGGGCGGCGATGCTGTTTTCCGTTTCTTGCTCCTTCTTGACGCCGTCTCTTACCTTCCCTCCTATCATCGCGAAGCGTTCACGGCACTCCTGCCTCCCTCCTCCCCCCCCGAGATGCGTCGTTCCCACGTGTGAGAGGAAGGAGGAGGGGGGAGGGGGACTCGACTCGTGGGAGACGCCAGCGCACATTGGCTTGCAACGAAATCAGGCAAAGTGGCGTACGAGAGGGAGATGGAGATGTGCGCTGTACATCAAACGTGCGTGCGCGTGTGTTTGGAGGGAGGGAGTTGGTGGTGGTGAAGTCGCTGCCGGCACTGGGAGCAGGCAGCGACACTTCAGCCACACTCGCCTCCGTCTACCACATGTGTATCCGCAGCTGAAGGAGAGCAGAGAGCAAGACGTGTAGCCTACAGCAGAAACTCAACGATGCGGAGGCGGCTTCGGCACACTCGGACCCTTCTTGGCCTTCCCTTTGGGCTTCTCTGATGGGTCGGTGGATGTGGAGGAGGCTTTTGACGCACCATTTCCATCAACGGCAGCGCTAGTATGCGGCACGGCTGTGATACCGTTCGGCGTGTCAACTGCCGGCGGAGCTACAGGGCCACTTGCAGCGGCGTGGATGTCGGTCGGTGCACCTCTCCGGCTCCCATCACTGTTGCGATAGCGGTCAAGGTCCTTTGTGAACGACTCTTTCTCGAGCATGATCAGCGAGTCGGTGTACGCTGACGTCTGCTCCTGCAGCCTCTGCTGTATTCGGCGCCGTCGGTCTTGCTGCAGCGCCTGCACCGTCTGCAACACCCGCGACACATCGTCCCAGTGCGCTGCCACGTCGCGTTGCAGCCGTGCCTGACTCACCTCCTGCGTGAACTGCAGGTTATGGTAGAGATGGAGGGTGTCACCTCGCGTGCTGTAGAGAGCAGACACATCAGCCGTGCTGTCGGCTGGCTGATTCGCCTTCTGCTCTGTCGGCGCTTCCGTCGCTGCATCTCCTGGGTGGAAGTGGCCACTACCGGTACTGCTGCGGTTGGAGTGTAGGGGCGAGGTGGAAACCGTGCCGACCGCCTTCGGGCTTTCCGGTGCAGTGCCAACGGCGCGCCGCAGGAACAGCTGATGTACCAGTCGTGCCTGCTCCTCTTCCAGCAAACGGGCCGTGTTCGCGTGAGCACTGCGGGGTGGTCGAGCAGATAGCTCTGCCTCGCCGCTGACGAGGGAGCCAGGCGGTGCGGGGCTACTGCGAGTGTGGATATCGTGCACACGTGCACGAGAACTGGCTGCACGCGCCGCTTCCACGGAGTCGTGCACGCGCCTAACGGTGATGCCTCCGGCTTGAGACGGTGCGGCGCCTGCGGCGCTGGCGGACCGCCTCTCCACCGCATCCTTCACACCGCTCTCAGTGCTGCTGTCGCTGTGCTGCATCACCTCCTCGCCGTCATCAACGTCCACGTCGTCAAGCCGCTCGAGTAGTGGGCAAGCGTTACAAATCTGCTGCACGTACGCGCGGTGCCGCTCTCCACCATCGCCGTCACTCACTGCCCCGCCGCACAGGCTCCAGCACGGGTTGTTGGAGAGGTTCAGGCTTTTAAGGCTCGGGCAGGGGAGTTCGTCGCGCAGCAGTACGTCCACCGAGGAGCTCACGTTGTTGTGACTCACATCGAGGTACGAGAGGCACTCCAGCTGCTGCAGCGGGGCGAGTGAAGTAAGCTGATTGTGGTGCACCACCAACACCTGGATCTGGGAGAGCAGCTCGACGCCTTCCAGGTCAGCCAGTGCGTTGTGCTGGAGATACACATGTGTGGCGTTCAAGAAGCACTGTACAGGGGCAATAGAGGTGAGCTGCCTCGCTGGAAGCTCAACGCACCGGGTCTGCAGCGCGGCATCCGCAATGCCTGCTACGCCGCCGACGAGGTTGTCTTTTTCCAGCACCTGTGTGACACCGTAGCGGGTGCCACTGTCGGTTGTAGCCGACCGAAGCGCAGGGAATAGCCTTGCAGATATCCGCCTGATCGCCAGCCTCGTGGACGCGAAGGCTGAAGACCGCCGTTGGTCGACGGATGCAACACGACGTTGAGGCGGCACCCCCTCCACATCACTGCCGTCGAGGCGCTCACATGCAGGCACCCAGCTTGACGTGAGAAGCGCTCCCCCGTTCCCACTAGCGGATGCCACCGTGCTCGATGGAGCGGCGCCGGTGTCGCTGGGGTGGTCCTCGCGCGCCTGCTCCACGTCCGCTAAAAAGGTCGCCAGCGCGGCTTCGTCGGGATCTTCGAGGCGAAGGGAAGCATAGTAGGCCAGTTCCTCCGCCGTGAGGTCGGGGACGGACATGGGCCTTAGGTCATTTTACGTAGGCGTGCGTGTTCGTGCACGTGTGTACGAGTCGGCGAGGTGGATGTTGGTGGCGGCCGTGTAGCGACAGCAGCGTCGTTGCAACCGTTGGAGAAAGGGTGGGTGAGGTGGGGAGAAGCGGCACATGAACGAGGAGGAGATGAGGATGAGCAGGATGGAAGCGGGATCATTTCTCCCTCGCGGCGACGGTGACAGAGATAGAGGCACTGGAGGAGGGAGGGAGGGGGGGGGGGTGCGCGGAAGGAGGGAGAAGCAGTTTAAGGGTAGAGCTGCGAGTGATACGCACGAAAAGGGATCCTCCCCACGTCCGATCTTTCCCTCGTTCTCGTTCCGTCATCGTGTACGCAGCCCCCCTCGACCCTCAAACCCCCCCATCCTCGCCTGTGTGCGCACAGTCATTGCCATGGTTTCTTTCGTGGTAGCTTCGCCGTTTCTTGCACGCCCAACCTGGATGCACACACACACACACACACGCATACCACAGAAAGAGAGAAGTGCGCGTCTGCGTCATTGCAATGCACCGGTGTACGTGTGCAGGTGTGTCACCGAAAGTGAAACGACCGTATCTCCTCCTCGGTGCCGTAGTACCGATTGAAAGTCAGCCGCACGACCAGCGGCTTCAGATGTGTGGCGAGGGTGGACGGGTGGTTCTCCGCTGCGGCAAAGACCGCCGCGACGAGCGCCTCGACGGCGTTGCGTGTGCTGCTATTGATGTGCGACACAGGCAGGCGCGAAGGGTCGAGCGCCACCTCGAGCGCCCGCTGCACTGCCGCGCGCACCACTTCGGCGGCAGGGGACTGCATGCCCCGCTCCCGCACGTTCAGCGCGACAGGCGGGCGAGCAGGGAAAGACACAATGCTCAGCTCCAGTAGAAGCGCATCCAGTTGGTAGCACAGCTCCATGCAGGATAACAACTCCGGAGACGAGCTCATGGCCTTGGCGAGCAGGCGCTCCAAGTTATACACGACGCGCATCGCGACGTTTTGCGTGAAGGAGAGCAGCTGCTCCACGGCGAAGTTCAGGGTGTAGTAGGCAGTCCCCAGGCCTCGCGACACGCAGCGCAGGTGCTGCGTCGCAGTCTGTCCTGGCAGGCCCATCGCTTGGACCGCCTGTGCGTCTTGGGTGTCGCGTTGGTGTAGCCGCTTCTTGTGCTCCCGCAGCGTGATTCGGGCGTAGTAGAGGGCGCACTTGTAGCCAAAGACGTAGCTCCACACGTCGGCGAACGCAACGCCATTTAAACCGGATGCGGCTGCAGCGGCCGGCGATGCCTTCCCTACCCCCGCGTCGCCCTCCTCCACGTAGAGGCGCTGGCGGCGCTGCCAAAAGTAGGTCTGGTAGCTGCGCTCCGTCGTGCTCGTCAAGGGCTGCACGTACACGCTCAAGTCCCGCGGCTGCAAGATGCGCTGGAAGGCGTCAGGGAGGGTGAGGTCCAACTGGAAAGACGCGAATACGTCGAGCATGTCCGCTGCGACGGAAGGACTGCTGTGCCCTTCCGCCCCTCGCCCACCCTGCTGCCCCGGTCTAGTGAGGGTGGCGGCTGTCATCGTGCTCGCCGCCGCTGCTGCCGCCGCCGCCGCAGTACCCACCCTCGCGGGGAGCACAGAGAGCCGCACCAGCTCACTGAAGCGCTTTCCACGCAGCGCATCGGCGAAGATGGCGGAAACAACAGGAGCGGCGGTGCCAAGCCGGCCGTACGCCGCCGCCCCGCCGTCCTCGGCGTGTCGCACCCACCATCGTGGCTCTCGGTGCAGTCGCTCCAGGAATCCGTGGACAAGCCTCTCCTGGTCGCGGCAGAGGGCGACGTCAACGAGCAGCTTCAACGCCTGAATAAAAGAGCACGCAGTGGCGGTGGCGGTGCGGCTCACAAGCCCTCTGCCGGCAAGTCCGTCGAGTGGTGCGAGGAATCCAGGCGGTGGCCGCTCCACCGGAGCCGTCGTGTCCGTTGATTGCCGCTGCTGCTGTGCCTCCTGCACGGGCGCATGCAGAGGACGCGACAAGAGACCGCCGCCGCCGCCGTCAGCGGCTGCATGTAGCGACAGCGTGAACAGGTCACGCAAGCGACGCTCCTGCAGCCGCTGCACCGCCACACCAATGGGGATGAGCAGCGCCGTCGTGATCCAGCGCGCACACGGGATGGTGACGTTGATCCACAGCTGATGGGAACGCCGCTTCCGCTGCGCCTGACCTCCCTGGCCAAACGCCTTGCTACCGGTATCCGCCGCATCCAGGTATTGCTCCTCCTCTCCAGCGAGGACGTTAGTGAAGCGCACGTCCGGGGTGGTGTCCGACTCAGTGATGGCAAGCGTCCAGAGCGATATGCCGCGCCGCCGCAGCACACTGCTGCCCTCATCGCCGCTGCCACCGCCGTCGCCATCACCGTTGTTGCTGTCCGAAGCAGCCGTCGCATTCCCGTCGTCGGACCACATGAGTGAGCACGGCCTGCCGATCCCCTCGCTACCGCCAGATGCCCTGCGCTGCCCCAAGGAAGATGCGCGTAAAGACGGAGCCAGACAGCCCTGATCATCGGCGACGCTCGAAAAGCGACAGTCACCACGCCGTTGCTGCCACTGCTGCTGCCCCGCCAGGGCCTCCGCCAGCATGGAGGCAAACCCGAGCGGAATTGTTGTGGGAAAGTACACGTAGTGCAATGCACCGGCGCTGCCACCAGCGTTACTGCTTCCCGTCGCATCCACCGTCGCTACGGCCGTGCTCGGTGCGGCAACCTGCACAACGCGGCGGCGGACGTCCTGGTTCTGTTGGGCGTACGCCACAACAGCGGCGACGGTGCCACTTCCCGCTTGATCACCGTCGCCGGGTTCGTCTCCTTGACGGTCGCCGGCTTCGTACATGATGTAGTGCAGAATCTCCTTCATGCTCTTCGTGTGCCAAAGCTGGCACGGTGCTGTCCCAGCGGAAGTTCTCGCGGCTGCGGTGCGCCGTGGATGCATCGGGGTCCGCGAGAGAGCGATTTGCTTGTGGCGGCGCGTGAAACTGGCGAGACTGCGCAGCACAAACGCGCGAGCCGACGTGAGCGCAGCCCTCGCGACGTGTTGCTCGGAGGCTTCCCCTCTGCGATGCCCGCTGCCACCGGCGCCGGCTTGTCGAGGACCCGGCACCCACGCCGCACCGACCGAGCCACCGCTGCGACCAGCGCTCGATGACGACGGCTCGCTTGTGCGCTGTGCCACGTCCTTTCCCTTCTCCCCCGCGGCGGCGGGGGCTGCGACGCCATTGCTGTTATAGTACCCGACGCAGTTCAGCAGCAGCGAAAGGATGTCTGTGGGAAAGCGGCGGCTAGCGTCACCGATGCGCACGTGGGAGAACGAAGAGCGGAACAGCCGCGGCAGCTGTCGGCGCCACACCGGCGGGTCAATGCCGCGGACAAAGCCGAAGATGGCTGCTGTGCAGAGCAGCACGTACGGCCACGCGGTGTAGAGCAGCGTCATGACGTAGAGACGGTAGAGATCCATCGTCGAGGTGTCCTGGAAGGCGCTGGCCTGAATGATGAGTGTGTCAAGGAGGCGAGCGGCCAACAACGCACACGACAACAACCGCGGCGGCGCCTCCTCTCCCGCGCCACTGGCTGCGGCCGCCCCTGTGGTCGCCGCTGGCCTCGATGTGGGGCTTTGCTTGTCGAAGCTCGCAAGCCCGTCAAGGCAGCCGCTTTCCTCTACGAGCACGTGGCAGCGCTGCAGTGGGACGATGTTCTCGCGAACGGCCGCCACAAGGTCAGCCAGGGAGCACGACGCGGGCAGCACTGTAGCCGCCGCACCGGCAGATGACGCGATGTACGAACCAGTGCGGAAAGTGTACTGCCTCCCACCTCCGGCTTTGGGCGCCTCTTCCTCGTTCTCGTAGAGGGCGGCTCCCACGTTTTCCGCGAGAGGAGGGGGCGGTTGGTGTTCGCTAAGATGCGAGGCCGCTGCAGCACCCTCACACACGACTAGCAAGTACTCCTGCAGCTGCAGCACCCATCGACCAAAGTCGGCGCTTAGCTGCCGCAGCACCGAGCACAGCCGCTCTAGAGACCGCGCTGCTGTCGCCTCCAAGGCTACAGACGCGTCTTGCACATCGCCGCACATCTCCGTGACATCGTGAGCGAAGGCGCCATGCATTTCCGTGGGGCCACGCGAGGCGTGGTGAGCGAGGGCCGGCTCGCATTCCCGCACACGAGCGTCGACAGCTGCCACGACATTCGCCACCTCCAGCAGCTGCTCCAGCGCCCCCCGGAATGACAGCGGCCACGCCTTGGCAGCTGCCTCGGCCAGCACAGCGTCCCGAAGCCTCCACGGGCCACCACAGGTGGCGAGAGAGAGGTCAGCATGTGCGCTGCTGCGTGAGTCACCCTTGTCCGAGTACATCTCGCAACTCGCCGTGGGGTGCTGACGCAGGGCACAAAGAACATCGAAGAGCACCGCCCGCTGGCGAGCGAGGCAGTCCACCTGCGCAGCGGCAACGGCGCGAGGGGCAGTGGACGGAGACGTCGATGATGGACAAACACCGGCCCCGCCTCGCGTCGTGATGGTTGTAGGCGAGCGTTTCTTCCCTCGGGCAGCTGCGGTGCCTGCAGGCGGCGGGTGGAACGCAAACACAGAGCTAGCCCACCCCGGAGGCACGGCACGGGAGTGGCTGACCGCCGAGCAGCACGAGGAGGGTGCGCAAAAGGGAGGAGCACAGGGCAGCGTCGTGTGTTGCAGACACTCCGCGAGTAAGTGGCCTGCCGACCCCCGCGCGGCTGTACGGTTGCGCGAGAATGCCGCGGCGCTCCCGTGCGGCGGAGCAACAAACTCCGGCTTCGGGAAAGGCGGAAGAGGGCGCGTGGACGAGCGAGACGGCGCGGCGTCGTGCGGTGGTACACCCTCGTCGTCCAACGTGGAGGGGATGGATATGAGCACATCCGCGAACAATGGACTGCGTAGCGGTCGAGGACGCTGCAGCAACGGTCGTGTAACGTTGCCTTGCAGAGTTGTGGGGAGATCCGCAGCAACAGCAGCGGCCGGCTTGACATTTCGCCGGCCTTTCGAGTGGTGGTGCTGGAGGGCGGCGGTAGTGCTGCTTCTGTCGCCGACCGCAGCGTCACGTAATGATGGCCCAACGGAGCGGGTCGCCGGCTCCGACACAGACGACGAGGACGCGCGGGACGAGGAGGAGGAGGAGGCGGACGATGACGAAGCCTGACAGACCTCGAAGTACTCATCCAGGCTGACATCCACCGCCGGTTCCGTTGCCCCTGCTACCGCGGCGGCGGCAGTGCTGCCCATGGTGGCGCTATGCGACAGGCGCAGCGTTGAGGACGCCAACGATGACGCCATCCTCGCGTGTCTGTGTGCGTGGTACGCAATCGCCGACAAGCGTATGATCGCTTCTCGGTTTATGTTTTCTCCTTCTCCTGCCCGCCCCTCCCTCCCGCGGGCGTCGCTCCGCGGGTGCGTGAGGAGACGGCCCGTGCGGTGCGATGCCACCGCACGGGTGGCTGTGTGGAAGAGCGACGCTTTTCTGTGTACAACTCTGCGCGCAAGGTGTGGGTGTGCGCGGGTGCCTACGCGTGCGCTCGAGTAGAGAGTGCGTATCCTTCGCCCTTTCCTCGACGTTATGCAGGGAAAGGTGCGTCGGGGTGCGCCAGGAGTTGCATCAACGACTCTGTGCACTGCAGAGAGGCGGTTTCCCAAAGCGAGGCTCCTTTGTGGGCGCCGGTGTTACTGATGGCGATGGAGGAGGGGGAGGGAGGGGAGAGCGTTGGAAAAGGCGTGAGGGCCACCTTGCGAGATGAGCGGTAGAATGCGCTCACCGATGTGTGCGAGTACGTAGGCGCAGGAGCTCCGCGAGGGCGGGGACAGAGAGACACATTACACGTGGGGCAGGGATGTTCCCCCTCCCCCTACAACAGCACCACGTTGGATGCCACGCGGGGTGTAGTATACACATAAACACATGGGCATCAATGTTCCTTCATCGTCTTTGGCTTGCTCCTCTACTTGGCTAGAGTAGTTGCAGAAGAGAATGCGAAGAGCGGGGGGAGGGAGGGAGTGTTGTCAGGAGCAGACACCGTTCCGTTGAGGCGCAAACCCGCCTCCGCGCCCCTTTCACAGCACAAGCACACACACACACACACACACACACACACACACATAGAGGAGAGGGGGAGGGTAGGGAAGAAAGGGGAGGGGGGCGCGCGCCCTGCGCCCGCGAGTACGCTCACACGCGGAGAGGGAGATTTAGAAGACCGGCGCAGCCACGTACACCGCGTTACCAGATCGTTGCCGCCGTGCCAAGGAAGGTGTCGAAGTTAAAGAGCACCTGACCGCTGCGGTCCCGACCATAGTAGGCGAACGCGTCGCGCGCTTGCGCCATAAAGATAGAGAGCTCGATGTAGTCGCCGAAACCGAGCGAGCTGCGGTGCTGGCGGTCAAACTTGCGCATGACAGCCTGGAAGGTCTGCTCGACGAGGACGAAGCCACTGAGCCGAAAGGCCTCGAGCGCCTCTCTACTGCCGAGACGTCCGTCACCACTGGTGCCGCGCTGGCGGAAGCCTTGCTGCAGCGCGGTAATGAACTGGTGGAGGTGGGCAAACTCCTCCATGGTGATGATGTCACTGCGGTCGAGGTCGTAGCGGGCAAGCAACTTCTCGGTCGTGCCAAGGCTAAACCGGAAGCCGGCGCTGGAGAGGGCAGCGTTTAGCTCGGCCACATCGATGCCACCATTCGGGTCACTGTCCACCGCCTGGAACCAACTGACTAACTCGGGTGGCGCTCGATACTGCGGCGGCGCGTACGCGCCACCGCCAAGGGAGCCGGCGGTGGCGGGATAGCTGGCGGGTTGCTGTCAGCCGTACATCGGATTCGCCCTGTGGCCCTGAAGGGCTTGGGAGTACCCGTAGCCTGGGTAGACATCCGCCATTGTGGAAGTGGAGTAGACGGGTGGGGCGACGCGGAGGAGGAGGGAGGGGGGGGGGGCGACGGTGCGCGCGTGGGCTTCCGTGTGAGGAGGGCGAGGCGGGGGGAGAGGAGGGGGAGTTGGACTGGCAAGAGAGGTAAAGCGCCGATGCATGCGGCGGTGTAGACCGCAGTCGCATGAATGGAGCTGCGAGCGTAGCTTCATCTTCTGTGTGTGTGGGTGTGTGTCTGTGCCGAGGAGGGTGGGGGGGGGGGGGAGAATGTGCGGAAGGAAGGCAGAAAAGGGAAGGGGCACTCCTCCACGTCATCTACTCGCAAAGCACACTCACCCGCCGGCCACGTCCGCGCTCTCAGGTCAGTGTAGGCAGTGCCACAAGCGGTGAGGTGGCAACGGAGCGCTCATCGAACACCGGTCCCTCATCGACTTCGCTCGTGCAGGGAGGGGTCGAGGGAGTGGACTGGTGCGCTCGTGCCCCATGTAGGGCACAGCGCGCGTGTGCTGCTTTTCCCGCTGCTCACCTAGCATGTATGCGCGTCAGCTAGTTCGTTTTCTGTTGGCGGCTGTGCTTGTGTATTTCGTGCGCTCGGTGTCAATGGACCCTATCTGCCGCCGCCGGCCCGCCCTCCCTCTCCCCATGCTATTTCGCAGGAAACAGTCCGTTGGTGAATGCGTCGGTGTGTCTCCTGTCCACAAAGGTCCGTGCATCCGCAACGGATGCACGGCCGCATCCCTTTCGAGCCCCACTCACGACCTCCCCCCCTTCCCTCCTCCCCCCACCCCCACACGGAGGGAGTGTGGGAGTAGAGACGGAGAAAGAGGCGAATCGGTAACGAGATTCCCACAAACGCGAAGGGCAACAAGAAAGGGAGAAGGGGAAGCAGAAGAGGTGTGCGGGTGGGGGGTGGGGGAGAGATGGGGCGTGTGCAGAGGTGCGACCCCGTGCGCGTGCACGAGTTAATGCGCGCGTGCCTGCGACAGGGAGAGAGGGGAGAGGAGGGAGGCAAGCGAGAGGGGCTGACCAGACTCGGCTGCGCATCACACAGAAGATGGAAGAGAACAACGAAAGGAAATACACAGTGCGGAGGAGATGCCGCACTTGAATAGCACAAAAAAAAAGCGAAGCGCCAAGGGGAGAGTGCCCACAATCTCGACCCGACCAACACGTCAGACACACAGACACACACAGAGAGAGAGAGAGAGAGAGCGGCGGAGATCGAGAGGAGCGCCCTGACCACCTCCTCCCTTCGTCCCTCCCCTCCCCCTCTCCGCCGAGACTCACCTACTCGCACTCCGACGGGCTTCACTCGCCTACAGGATGGAGACGCTACCGCCGATGAAGGTGTCAAAAGTGAATGTGACCTGCCCCGTGCGTTCGCGGTCGTAAAAGGCGAAGACGTTGCGCACCCTACCAACGAAGATGGAGAGCTCGACGTAATCGTCGAAGCCGAGGCTGCCGCGGCGCTGGCGGTCAAACTTGCGCATCAAGGCCTGGAACGTCTGCTCCGAGACCTGATAGCCGCTCGAGACGAGGGCGGCGCGCACCTCGTTGCTGTCGAGCCGACCATCGCCGCTGGAGTCGCGCATGCGGAAGCCTTCCCTCATGCTCAAAATGAAATGATGGAGATCTTTGAACTCGTCGAAGGTGATCTCGCCGCTATGGTTTTTAGCGTACATGTGCAGCAACTTCTCCGTCGTGGCGAGGCTGAACGGCACGCCGGCGGACGACAGGGCCGCGTTCAGCTCCGGTACGCTGACGGCGCCGCTACCATCCGTGTTGACCGCGCGGAACCACTCCATCAGCTCTTGGTTCTCGCTCATGTGCCGAGCTGAAGGGGCGTACACGCCGGTGGAGGTCGGCATCGGTGGCTGTACGCCGCCGTAGGCGCTTTGGGCGTTGTACGGCAGCGGCGTCGTCACAGGCGGGTGACCGTGGGCCCCTGCCACCGCAGGAGGCTTGCCATATTGCGTGGGCGGCTGAGTGTAGCCGGGGTTTGCGTTATACGGGTATGCCATGGTGATGCCAAGGAGAGCTAGACGAGATGCAAGCGACAAGGCAGCTGTTCGTGGGCGAAGAGGAATGAGAAAGAGAGAGGATGGGCGGGAGGGAGGACAAGAGCGAGAACATGGAGAGCGGAGAAAGGGGGCGGGGGGGGGGGGGTGGCGTGAGACGGCGCATAGAGGCAGCACCCATGCACACGCCTCAATACACCCCGCATACGTAAGAGGAGCCGACAACTACTCATCGCGCTCGCGCAGGTGTGCACGTGCACGTCTGTATGTATGCAACGTGCATCACGGGCGAAGTCGCGCTTGCGTCTTGTTCTCGTGTTGAGTGCACGTTGGCGGATAGGTTGGCCGCGCCCTCCTGGAGAAACCGAGTTGGGGGGTGGGGGTGGGGGTGGGTGGCAGCGGTGGTGGTGCTCGTGCAACGGGATTGGGGTAGAAACGAAAGGAACATGAAGATACGGCGGATGGTGTAGGATAGGAGGGGAGTAGGGGTGGGTGGGGGAGAGGGCGCCAGGTACTTCAACCGCGTCCTGTCCTCGACGGTTGTGCTTAGCGTCGTCGGTTTCGTGAGAAGGGGTGTGGGATGCGAGGCAGCATCATGCGAGTAACACGACCGTCTCTTCTCTCCTCACGCTTCTCGTGCTCGCGATGGCGGATGGCGAGTGCGCGCAATTCTGGTGTGCGACACAATCGGAAAACACACACACACACACACACATGAATGAAAACTCTACATCTGTAGATGCACGCGAGCGACAGGGCGAGGGCAGCCAAAGTGGCACAGCTGCCGCCACTTCATGGGGAGGGAGGGAGGGAGAGGGACCACATCCGGCGGCTCATCGCTCGCCGACGCCCCACGGCTCCTTCTCTGCCAGAGGTGGAGCTGCTGAGCAGACATGCGTCCTCCCTCCCTCCCCCCCCCACCACCATCCCTCCACATACGTGGCAGCTGATCCGCAGCGTTACGCCTCACCGGAGATGAGAGAAGTCCTCGAAGAGGTCGTCCTCGTCGCTGCTGACGCGGGCCAGGCTGGGGCCGACTTCTTGCTGCGCCACGTCCGTGTCGTGCACGCGGAAGTCTGCATCGATATCGACACACTGCTCAATCGAAAAAAGAAGCTTCTGCGCCATGACCGACGTGGAGCTGTAGCAGGGCAGACGCAGCCAGTAGAAGCACGTCGAGGCTTGCGGCAAGCGCGTGTCGTCACAGAGGGAGGAGTCAAAGCCGTCCTCGACCATCCCGTCGCCGCCCTTCGACTCCTGCTGTCGGCATCGCTCCTGCGTGCCGAGCGGCGAGATCAGTGAGGCTGGCGCGTGCGACTGCCCCCCGCTGCCGCTGCCCCGGACCGGCTGTAGTTGACCTGGCTGCAGGGCAGGCGGCGGCACCATGCGCGACACCGCCTGGGGTGGAGGAGGTGTGAAGCCGAGCTGCGGCGGTGACGGCGGCAGTGTACTGCTTCCGGTGTTGCTGCTGGGGCAGCTCTGCGCGAGCGTGTTGTGGCGCACAAAAGAGGTGCCGCACCGCTGTTCGCTGCTCGGCGGCGGCTGCGGCGTCATCACTGCCGTTGCCGTGTCGTGTGAAGTGGAAGTGGCTACGCGTTGCCGACGATGTGGAGAGGCAGACTGCAGCGTCGGTGCTGCTCGGTCCGGCGTCATAGGTGGGATGGGCGCCACACGTGGTGCGTCGTCTGGCATGATCTTCAGATGCATCCCGGGCGGCAGGCGCTCTCGCCCGCTGACGAAGCGCATGAAGAGGGCGCGCTGGTGCCGCGTGAAGCCGCGGAGGACGCTACGGAGAAACCTGACGCGGACGTCGGTGGGAGACAGCCCCTCGTACCGGGCCGCGTCCAGCAGCGCATCCGGGTCGTAGTCGCACTGCCCGCACACGAGCTCCTCCAGCTCGTACCACTTGAGCCCCGATACGCTGCACAGCGGCACCACCTCGTGGAAACCCTGCTGCAGCGCGCGGAGCTGCGCCGCCCCTGTGCGGTACAGCTTATGCTCTCGCACAAGGCGTGTGTAGAGGTCGCCGCTGGCGACCGTGACCGGGATCTGTTCCCCGCCCGGCACGAGCTCCTCCACGACGCCGGCGTCATTCAAAAGCGAAAACCCGCGAGGGCAGAGCTCGGCGAGCTCCTCGTCACGCACGGCGTCGTCGCCGTCGCCGCTGCCTCCGAGAGCCCCGCTCGGCGACGGCAAACCAGCCAGCTGCTCCACATACCCGAGCGCGTTCAGCGTGGCCATGTCGATGCGGGCCATGTCGGTGTCGTCCGCCGCCTCCCCCACCAGGTACTTCCACAGTGCGCTGGACAGGTAGAGCGAAAGCGGCTCTCCGCCACGCAGGCAGCCGCCCATCAGTCGCCCTATAAAGCGGTACATGTGCAGCTCCAGCGGTGGCGCGCAGAGCGGGTTGACAACGTAGCTGTCCCGCACCTCCCCAAGTTCGCTGGCCATGTTGGCGCTGGGCAAAAAGAGGGCGAGGGAGGTACTCATCAGCTCCGCAGACATCTGCGTGAGGCACTCGCGATACGGGCCGCCAACGTCGTCGGCGCCTTCGCCATAGAAGGAGACGGTCCAGAGCTTCTTGCTCGTGATGAAGAACTCAGGAGGCTTGCTGGCGAGCAGCTGGTACACCTGGCCGAAAAGGCTGTCGCGAAGCCGGCGCACGGCGGAGGCGGTGCTGTCCCGCACCACTGTCAGTGCCTTGCGCCGGTTCACGCTGAGTCGCACCGCATTGCCCGCACCGTTCGAGGCGTCCAGAGACCACTGTAGCGCTCGCAGCGACGCCCACGGCGGGGCATACCGCTGACACACCCGCAGCGTCTCCTGCAGCTCGCTGAAGGCCCAGCTGCTGCCCAACGGCGCGTTTTCGACTGTCGCCGGCAGAGCGGCAGGGTGGGCGAATGGGTAGAGGAGGGTGGAGAGGTGCCCAAAAAGAAGCAGGGCCATCAGGTGCGGTTGCAGCGTGGCCGCGTCGAGGCCGCTAGCAGTGCAGAGGTCGCGCTGCTGATGCCTCTGCGAGACGGCGCGGCTCGGCGTGACGGCGTTGACATCCAGGTCGCGAGGAGGCGAAACCGACGCGTTTGGGCTTTCAAGGCTCTGCGCTGCACCATGAACACCGTACAGGGACGGCATTGTGTAGCTGCGCAGGCTGGTGGGGTGCAGCTCCTGCACCTTACTCGCGTAGTAAAGCAGCTTCTGCAGCGCCACGGCGTCCACCGGCTTGGATAGCCTCTCCTCCTTTCTCGGCTGCCTGACGGCGTCCCCCCTGTCGTGGAGCGGGTGCATACGAAAATGGGCGGCGGCCTCACCATCCGGTACGACGATCATCTCCACCAACGCGTCGTGTACCGCGCTGGCACCTCCAAGTGCCCGGAAGCCGCCACCCTCCGTCGGTGGGAAGAGCAGCTCCTCTTCGTTCCACAGACACACGAGCGACGACTTGGGCTCCAGCAGAATGGCCGGCACCAGCCCGTGCGTCTCGCTCATGCACACATCGCTGAAGAGCGGCGTCGCGGTTGCGTCTTGTGTGGAAGACGCAGATGCAGCGGCGGTGGCTTCGAAGGGCTCCGAGCTGCCGCGCGTGCCACCCAGCCCAGCGACATTGCCACCGCCCCGCCCACCACCCCCGACGGCGCCGCTCCCGTGCACCGCCTTCAGGAACTCGCCGTTGACGCTGAAGCTCACCGTGCCGGCCTCGCAGTCGAGCAGGCACCCGACGACGTCGCCGCACTTCCATGCTCGACGGGCAAGGCTGACCTGGTGCTTGTTGTGCCGTGCGATCATGCGGCCGGCATCGAAAACCCACGAAGGCCCGTTGCCCCAGAGCTGCACGCGGCCCGGCGAGGTTGGGGAGGCGATGGCTGCATCCCTGTTGCTCGCTGAACCGCCGGCAGCGCCGCCACCGGCGCTGCCGATGAGTCCCGCCAGGCCGGCGCCTCCTCTCCCACCACTGCCCTGCTCCTCAAGCGACTTGCACGCGTGCCAGCCGACGCTGAAAGTCGGTTCCGTCGGCAGCACCACCTCGAAGTACCAGCGGCCCGATGTGACGGCCACACTGCCGAAGAGAAGGCTCGCCGCGTCGTCCGTCTTGCACTCGCGCGAGGTGACGAGCTTCGCGTTGGAGTCCGAGGACAGGAGGACGACATCCAGCGGGCCTTGGCGGCCCTGTGTGAAGCGTGTCAGGTGCTGGCCCACCAGCGGAATGACAGGGCTGGGGAGAAGAAGACGGGCAGGCTGTCCAGCGCGGGTCGCGGCTGCTACGGTAGCCGAGGCAAGGGGTGCGCTGACCTCATCCGCCAGAACCACCTTCCACACCCGGCACGCCTCCTCGCTGATGTAGATAGACAAGTCCACCGGGAGACACCCCGGCGGCGGCGTGCTGGCGAAACCCGTGGCGCCAAAGTTCACCTCGCAGCTGGCCTCCCCTGTGCACGTGATGGCGGGGAAGACGGCGACTCGCGCCGCGCGCTGCTCTTCCGAGAGGAAGGTATCGCTGAACTCGGAGACGAGACGGCCATTGTGCAGGCAGCACAGCTTGTTTTGGCGCAGGTCCAGCACAAAGCCAATGACGTCGTCGATTTTCCACCGCGTACGGGGGCTCAACTCCACCGCGTAGCCACGGCAGAGCCGCATGGCACGACCTCCGTCGAAACCCCACGACTCACCGTCGCTGCCCAGGAACCCGTCTCGCCCCTCTGCGTGCGCACCGCTGCCGGTGGCGCTACTGCTGCTGTGTGTTGGCACGCACCGCTCCGTCGCAACTCCAACGAGGATGTTGGAGGGCAACTTGGTGCCCCCGGCCAGCGTGGCAGCGCTGTGCTCCGCGCGGCTAATGTTCGCCACGTAGACCTCCCAGTAGAACACGCCGGTTGTCAAGCCGACACTGCTACGCACGGTCGTTACACTGCGTGCGGCTCCGTCGCGCGCTGCGAACGGGTTCTGCTCCTCGCCATTCTCCTTACCCGCGCAGGTGGCGCGCACCACCCAGAGCCCGTTGCCCTTGCGTGACACGCCACTTGGATACGGCCTGCGAGGGTATTTCTGCGTCGGTCGCGGGTGCCGGTCGTGGCTCTCCGTCGCCGAGGAAAAGGGCGACGAAGATCTGATCTCCGCTGGCTCAGTTGATACTGGCTGCATGGCGACCAGCTCTACCACAAGCGGCGGTGCTCGCGACCTATCACCGCTGCTCGCCGCCGCGTTGTAGGCGCTACTGCCGCCGTTGAGAGGGTCCTCCTCACCCGCGTGGCTGCCGTCGCTCGGCTCCAGCTCCGGGCTTTCCGTGGTGCCATGCCCGGTCGTCGACGACCCTGCGATCGCCACCGAGGCGTCGAGCGAGTCCACGTGTGGCATCTCCATGCTTGGCCTGGCTCCCTGCAGCTGGTAGCGGCTCGAGCTCGACGAGGGCGGCGCCAGGAAGAGAGCGCGAAAGGCGCTGGTGCCTGCGGTGGCGGCGGTCGCCGCCTCCTCTGCGGCCCCATCGCATCTCCCGCCATTCGGAAGCGCGGTTCGCACGCCCTTGCCTGTGCTGCCGGCACAAGCGGCGCTCTCGTGCCTCCTCCTCTTCGAATCTGCCAACTGCGATGGCCGGTACACGACGGCGCGCTGCCACATCCCCCACAAACGGCGCCAGCGACCCTGGAGTTGCTCCACGTAGCTTCGACCGGCCCAGGCGCAGTCGGCGTGCACGGCGCTCACCAGCAACCCGAGTAGGCTCTGAACGTACGGGCTGTAGGTGCCAGTTGACAACGACACGAAAGAGCCAATGTCGGAGTCGCTGTTCACGTGCTGGATGATGCTGCAGAGCGGGGTGTTCAGGTGTGACATCGCCATGGCGAGGGGCACCTGGTCGTACGGCTGCACCTCTGGCATGTCCCGCCAGAGCCGCATCATTGTCGTCAGGATATGCACGAAGTGCACGCAGTCGTCCTCGCTCGAGCGGGCGCCGCTCTGCTGAATGAGGGAGACCACGACGCGGGCATCGAGCAGACACGCGGCTGCGCGCTCGGCAATGGAGGAGGCGGTGCTGCCGTTACCGCGCCGATGGCCCTGGTCGCTCGCGCCAGCGAGGCTGCGCAGAGCGTCACACACCGCCTTCACCATCGCGTGCAGAATGGCGGGCTTGAGCGACTTGGTGGTAACGGTGACGATCGAGGAGGAGGGCATGCTGCCAGGGCTGTAGGGCTTGCCGTCCGCCGCCAGCCGATGAGATGTGGAGGTAGGCACGCTGCGCAGGAACGCCCAGGGGGTCTCCGTCGCCGTCAAGGTGCACAACGGCCAGCCACCCTGCCCGTCCGGGTACTTGGCAATGACGTTCTTCAGCTCCACGTCCTTGTACACGGTGGCCTGCTCCATGTTGCGGTACTTCGCGTCAAAGGTGAGCACGCCAGCGCCGCCATTGGTGAAGGCGAGCGGGAGAACGACGGGTTGAGTAATAGCAGCAGAAGCGGAGGCCGCCTGGCCTGGCGGCGGCACCTCGATCACGAAGATCTCACCCTCATCTCTTCGCAACTGTCGCAGCACGTAGGCCGTGTCGGCGACGAGCCCGCACAGCTGTGATGCAGCTCGCGCTGCCGCCGCGCCGAAGCCGCCAACAACCCTGGCGACCACCGAGGACTTGTCTGTCTTCTCTTCCTCCTCCGGCACCGCCGCCGCCAGCACGGCCACGAGGCGCTGCACGACGGCGTGTATGAGGCGCTCGTGCGCGTTGGGCAGGTAGCCGCTGTCGTGGAGCTGGAACAGGCGGTTCAACTGATGCGGCACCTTCTGAGCCGGGTCGAGCACTTGGCGAGGATCGAAGGCCATGGCACTGCGCGCAGCAATGGCGGAGGCTGAGGAGTCACGGATGTGTCTGCGAGGCAGTTCAGGGCGTAGGCGGGGCTCGTGCCAACTTCCAGCGCCGTCACTGTCGCGTAGCGCGCCGCTAATGTCAGCAGCGACCACAGCACATCGCCACCGAAGCGCTCGTAGTAGGAGGAGGAGAGCGAGTCGACAAAGGCGGCCATGGCGACGCGCGGCACGCGCATGCTACTCGCCAGTGGCGCCGTCACTCCGTCGAGCACGCTGCCGGAGTTGAGTTCAATCGACGGGTAGAAGCCGAGCGGCAGTGGCTCTGCTGCCCACCGCACGCCACCAGAGAGAACCCCGCGAAACCGCTTCTGGCTGTCCGCCGACTCGACGACGGCGCCGGTGCCCTCCTTGAGATCGAGGTAGCACACATTCTCGTGCAGGCCGATCGATTGCAGCGCCCGGTCGCGAGCGACCAGCTCCGCGACGACGCGGAGAGACGTCCGCAACACGGAGGTGCTCCACAGTCGCAGCCCCCCAATCAGCGCCATCGGTCCATCTACCTCGCGAGGCGGCGCAGACGACATTCCAGTGGCCGCACGCCCGAGGACGACCTTGCGGATGGCGCCCTCTCGTCGCAGCAGCGCCTCTGCGCACCGACCGACACCGCCCGCGCCACCCCACTCCACAGACGTCATCTCGCCGTTGGGGGAGAGAGCCAGGCTCTGCGCGTTGCACATAACGGAGACATGCATGCAGTGGTACCAGTCCTCGCGGCGCAGCGTGCGCCGCGCGCTGCAGCGCAGTGCCTCCTTGCCGTCTGGTGCGCCGACGCTGGAGGGAGGGAGGCGCACGACGACGTTGAGGCTGTTCTCTTGGACACTCAACTGCAGAAAAGGAAAGAGGTCCGCGTCGGATGAGGCCGCCGCCACCGCTCCACTGCTGCCGCCGTCTGCGGACGTGTACAGCGTCAGTAGCGGAAACTCTTGCGCTGTGGTGCCGCCGGCGGCGGCCGGCTGCGGCTTCGGCCACGAGCACGGCACACTCAGCGCGTCACCCATGGCGGGGTACATATCGCCGTCACTAAGCAGCACCGCCAGCTCGATCGCGAAGCCGTCCTCCCAGATAGGGAAGTGCACGCCGGCGCGTGACGGTGTGATCTCAACAGCGGCCGGCACAGACGGCTGCCCCGCAGCACCACTCCGCGCAGCCCCGCAGAGGGGCACGCCGTGTGCAGGCCACATGGGAAAGGACAGAAACATCGGTGCCCCGCTTCCCACTTCCGTGCGCGGTGGGATGCGTGCCGTCGTACTGGTAAGACCCGAGCCACCGCTGAGGATGTTCGCCACCGACGCGCATGCCGTCCGCATCGGCTGCTGCGAGGAGGCGCCGCTAATCGCGGCTCCACCGTAGGCACCGCCAAACACTCCCAAGCTGCGCGCGAGACGTGAGAGGCCGTACTCGTTCGAGTCCCGCAGGAAGCCGCTCGAGGATGCGGCGGTGACGCTGGATTGGGGAAGGCCAGAGAGGAAGGTCGCCGGGTATCCTACCGAGGGCCCGGGCGACACGCTGCGGAGGCTCTCCAGCAGAGCCTCGCTCACTCCGGGCAACGTCTGGTGTTGCGTGGACACGGGCGAGCCGAACGGGGATCGCGACCCGGCGCTGACACGACTAATTTCAGTGGCGGAGACAGCCGCCAGGGCAGCAGCGAGCGAGGGCGCCCCTGCTCGGCCTGTTGCGGCCGTACCGGCGACGCTGCTCACCAAGCCGCCCGCATTGTTGGTGTTGTCTGCCGGGGCGCAGATGCGATCAGCTGTGGCCTCGGCAGCCCGCACCGCCACCAAGGCGCCGAACTCTCTGAGCGCCTTCAAGGGAAATGGAAGTCGCACCACGCCCTGCAATGCGTACTGTCGGATGGGCTTCATCGCGCCGCACTGGATGAGCTGCCGCCCCAGGTCCGGCCGCGCGCGCGCCACGCCGGCTGTGAGGTGGAAGAGAGTAGTGAAGTAGGTCAGCTCGAATCCTGTGAAGCCGGCCGCCGTGTCCAGCTTTTCACTCAAAAGCGGCACACAGAGGCGGAGCGCTGGTGCGAGGAAGTCCTCGACCAGGCCCGCGTACGATGGCACCACGATGGCGTTCTCCCAGGCTGGCAAGAAGAGCTGGTTCGGCGACAGCTGCACCTCCTCTCTATTCCCGCTGTGCCCTGTTGCATCCGTCGGTACGACAACCACCCCGCGCACCTTCTCGCCCTCAGCGGCGGCAGCCGCCGTCCTGAGTACGAAGTGGCTGGAGCCGCGAATGGGCCGCCCGCACTGGGCTGAGGAGGACGTGCCGGCCTTGGCCGGCACGCCGCCGGGCCCCACCGACGTCGGCGCCATTGCCTCCACGTCCACCACGCACGCGGTGACGGCCTGATAGCCGTCCTTCTCGTCCAGGAAAGTAACGGACGCTCCGGGCGAGGTCGGGGGGACCAGCAGCTGACCACCCAGTACCGCCGACCACACGTACAGGTGGACAGCATGCACCTCGCGGCCCCGGGCCGGGGTGTTGGTGGAGAGGTTGCTGCTCGTGCCTGCCGCTCCGTCGTCCGCGCCGGTCAATGTCGCTTTACCTGCTGCGCCAACCATCTCGCCCCCACCGCTGCGACTGCTAAGCACGGACGCTGCGTAAGCGTGGACAACATCCTGGTAGGATGACGCGAAGCCGCGCAACTCCGCGGCCCACGCTGGCTGATGCAGGAGTCGGCGGAAGGCCAGCAGTACGTGCTGAGTCGTGCGACTCAGCCCTGTCGTGGCCAAGGCGTACACGCTGAGGTCTAGCCATCTCTGCATGCACGGATGGCCACCGTTCAGAGACGAGGAGGCGGGCAACGGCATCTTCGCGAACGCCGGCGACTCGTACATTTCTTGCCACACACCCGGTGCAACAGTGATGCCGCGGACAGCAGACGGCTGACAACGACACAGCAGCAGCGCCGCGACCCTGGCACACGCCGCGGCGTCTCGCACGACGCACCCCACGCCGGCGTCGGTGCCCACCGCGCGCGCGTGGTACATGTCCAAGAAGACGAGCTCAAGCAGAGTCTCTGCGATGGTGGCGCACACCGTGCTCAAGGTGCAGCTGAGAAAGAGTGCCGTGCCGTCGCGGGCGCTAGGACTACCGTCGCCGCTGGCGCTTCGTGCGTTTGGTGTGCTGCCTGCTGTGGTGTGGCCCACCGGCGCAGAGACGCTGACGGACAACGAGGCCGAGCAGAGCGTCCCGCTCACGACGGACAGGAAACTCAGCAGCAGGTCTACCTGGTCCTGCACCGTCACCAGCGGCTCCAGCACGGCAGCGTCGCTCGCCTGCGCTAGCAGCGTTGGCGTGTCTTTCACGGCCCGCGACAGCATGTCCCGGCACAGCCGCAGCTCCGTCTCCATGGCGCCAAGCATGTCAGCTAAGAACGTCATGACGGAGGTCTGTTCTACTCGCGACAAACTTGCAATGTACTCGGGCGTCAGCATCGCCGTCGACTGGAGAGCCAAACTCTTGAAGCACTGCCACACCTTCGCCTGCATGGCCTCCACGGCAGTATGCTGCAGGGCGGCGTCGCCGGCGCCGCCACTCATG
This sequence comes from Leishmania aethiopica, assembly GCA_003992445.1. Taxonomy (NCBI): domain Eukaryota; phylum Euglenozoa; class Kinetoplastea; order Trypanosomatida; family Trypanosomatidae; genus Leishmania; species Leishmania aethiopica. Next base: position 523,633 of record RZOE01000070.1, read on the forward strand.
GGCCCAGGAAAGCCGTGCGGTACACCACCGCCGCCACCGGTACTGCCGGCCCGATTCAGCGTGAAGGCCGCCATCAGCGCGCTCTTGCTGGTGCGACGCGCCTGCTGCGCAGCCATAACCTTATCGCGATTCTGCCGTTCTGCGAGGTTGACGTGGCGCATCTCCACCGACCCAGCGCGCGAATCAATCGCCGTCGCGCCATCAACTGTCGGACTAGCACTGCTGTTGCTTGCCGTCATTGCGACTGCGACGGTAGAGGGTCGCCGCAGCCCGAACGTGTCGCCGCTGCTGCGCGTGCCTGACGTCACTTCTGCCGCTTCCTCGTCGTCGGCGCGCTTGACGGACACGAAGAGGGTCACGTACGTCTCCATCATGGTCGGCACCACCCGCAGCTGCACAAAGAATGCAAAGTCACGCGGCCGCCAGCTGCGGTCGAGAAGACTGCATAGCACCGTTGCCGTGCTCGTCACGGAGAGTGGCGCACTGCCACCATCGCGCGTGGCAGTGCCGCTAGCGCCCAGCTGGGTCGGCATTTCTTCCATTGACCAGCGCAGCAGGTCGAAGAGGATGCGGCGAATGTGGTCAACGTGGGCGCTGCCACAGCTGCCGATGCCCTCTTCATAGTGCGTGTGAGCGCCGCGACCCTGTGCGCTGAGCAGCTTAGCGGCGCTCTCGGCGCTGTGCGGGGCCCGCTGCACGAGCCGGAAGATGTGCTCGATGCCTGTGCGCCTCAACGCAGCCAGCTCCTCGCGCTGTTGCAGAGCGCCGCGCAGAAGCTCCGCCGTAATCTGGCGAGAGAGTACCACGCTCGTGACGAGCTGCGTGGCCTCGTGCAGCGTCCAGCTCGGGTGCGAGGCGGCGTGCGCGCGGAAGCGCATTCGCCGTAGCTGGTACGAGCTCCACGCAGAGCGCAGTGCACCCAAGGCGCTCGGCGCCGACGAGGACGGTGGCGAGGCTCCCGGAAGGAGAGGGGGGTGAGCCCATGCAGCCTTCCCAGACCCCAGCGGGCGACCAGCGGCGGCACGCTCAGTCGGAATACAAAACAGGGCGTCCTCCACTGTCCACAGCTCGGTGCATGTCCGTGCCTGCAGTAGCACCTCGCAGCGACGCTGCAGCTCTGCCAGCGTCTGCCTCAGGGACTCCGGCCGACTCAATGAAGCAGGCGAGGACGTGGAGGGTGACGGAGGCGCACTGCTGCCGTCGTCTTCGCCCTCCTCACGTCGGCTTAGCAGCTCGGTGCGAATTGGCCGCGAGAGCTTTCGCATAACCGCGCACATCATCTCCTCCACTTGCGCCGGCGGAAGGTGCTGCAGTGGTACGGCGCTGAGGTGCAACGCCGCCGCCGCCATGGCGGTGATGAGAGGGCCCATGGCAGGATGTGACTTTGAGGCCAGAGGATCCAGCATCGTTTGCTTGGCAGTCCAGTACGCCGTGTTCTTGATCAGCCGCGACACGAACTGCGCTCGGTGCTGAGGCGCAGCCGCTGCGATCGCGACGGTGCCCGGCCAGAGACCGCCCTCCAGAAGCGGGTGCTCCCAGACGCGGGCGAACTCCTCGCCCACTGCGGTGCAGGCTGCGTCGTCAGCGGTGCTGCTGGACGGTGGCGCCCCGGTCGTGCTGCTCGTCGCTGTTGCCACGGATGGTGTGTGGCCAGTGAGCTGCGCCGTTTGCCGCTGCGTCGTCGGTGTTGTTGTGACGGACAAGAGGCCAAGTCGGCGCCGCACCGCGTCGGCCTTGACGCTGGCGGAGGACACGGCCGTGCTGTTGAAGAGAAATGCCGCGACCCACACGGAGGCGTAGAAGAGTGCCTCGCGCAGCGAGCACACGAGCCGTCGCGCAGAGGTGGCGCCACCACTGCCAGGAAGGAGTGGGCTGCTGGCGTTTGTGGTACTGATGAAGATGTCCGTGCCGCTGTTGGGTCTCGTCAGCAACTCCACCCGCTCCAGCAGCGTCTCGCACAGCATAAGCAGGTGCTCGAGGCGTTTGAGGAACCACTCCGCGTCCTCGGCAGCGAGGACCAGCGGGATAGCGCTCAAGGCCGTGTGCAGTGGAGCGTTCACGAACGTTGGAGCCAGGCTCGACAGCATCGCTGACAGCGGCGCCCCGCTGTCGCCGTCGCCGCCGCCCCGCTCTGCAGTCTTCGAGGTACCGCCTGTCGACGGCTGCTGCGCCGGTTGTTGCACGCAAAGGCTTAGGCAGACTTCGGTGCCATCAAAGAGCGCGCCGTAGTAGGCCCGTACGCAAGGGTGGTAGGCGGCGGCCTGCGAGAAGCATAGTCGCTGTAGATCGAGCGCGGCGGCCGCAACGCTGTCCGGGCCGCCAACACCTGCGCCGCCGCCGTTCACACCGCCGACGCCGCTTCCAGCGACCCCGTTCGCTGTCGCGCCGTTGCCGGAATTGCTACTGTCACCCTGGCTACCCCCGTCGCGGACACGGGTGGCGTCGGCGACGCGGTTTGCTGCGCTGCCGCCGCCACTGGCGTACATCAGCGTCAGCGCCACCTCCCACCGCGAGCCCTGACAGGCGCTGAGCAGCAGCAGTTGCAGCGAGGCGATGGCCTCCGACAGGGATGTCGCAAAGGCCGAAAACTTGCGGACGGACCTTATCGCAGTGTTCGCAGCCCACAGACGCTGCCACTGCACAGACGACTCCTCGAGAAGCGTGCGAAGGGTGCCACAGAGCTCCGTGAGGGATGCCGCGCTGCCCGGCCCCGCACTGCCGTCATCCACGCCGAGCAGAGGCGCCGCGGCGAGCACAGTGGTGAAACTTTGCGCCACTGCGTCAAGCAGCACTTCCATAGCCGGCACTCGCTCCTCCGCGGTGACGGACAGCGGTGAGGCAGCAGCGGCACCGCCGGCGGCCGTGGAGGCGCGAGGCGAGGAGACGCTGGAGGAGGCGCGAAGCAGGTCCCGCAGGAGATGCGCGCGATGGCGGACGTCGGGCAAGAATAATTCGACGCCCTCGATGGTGATGACGCGGGCGAGGGTCACGACATCCGGCGAGAGTGTGAGCCCATCCTCATTGATGATGTCGCCGAGGAGGCCTAGCAGCGTGAAGCTGTCTGTCGAGAAGCCGTCGCCATCGTCTGCACTACTACTGCCCGGGTGCCCAATCGCCGACCGCCGCGGCCGCACCACCGACGCACTGGCACGTCGTCGTAGCGAAGACGCGTGCAGCTCGCGCAGTAGCAGCGCCATTGTGGCCTTGGAGGCGTGCGTTGGCGAGCTCTGCAACCCGTCGGCCGCGTCGCCACCGTCGCGTTCCGTGCCTTCTCTCACCACTGTCAGCCCCAACGGCGTGGGGTGGAGGCCGAAGGCCCGCGCACGGCGCACAAGCCGCAGTAAGACGCGCAGCGCTGCCGCCACCACCACCCACGACACGGAGCTCTTCAGCGCCACGGCGCGACGCGCGTTGTTCGACTTGACAACGCGGAAGTGCTCGCCCAAGATGAGCCGCACCTCCGTCACGCATCGACTCCCCACATCGTCCGCGAGGGGAGAGAAGAGCGTCTGATCGACGCCGGGCTCCGACTCGGCATGGAGGGCCAGAATCTTCAGAAGCCACAACGCCACCGTGCCGTAGGTGACCACCGACGAAGACTGTGCGACGAGTGCCGTGAAGGACGACAAGCGTGAGAGGGTCTGGGTGGCCTGTGACGCAGCCGCCTCGCTAGATCTCTGAGAGTCTGCCGTGTTGCGGTTCAAGCCGACAGGGTTGATCTCGCTCGTCGTCGTCGAGCCCGACGAGTCGCGCGACACCACTTCCTCTGCGACGTCGCCATCCTCGTCCTCTCTCTCGTTCGCCAGTGTGCTGAGGTTGTCCAGGCCCTCTTCATCCTCCATGAGAGGCAGGGGCGCCACGGCGAGCACCCTCTCGCGCGGTCGCTGCGGCGCTGCCCCGGGGTTGCCGAGCAGGGAGAGAAGGTAGGACGCCTCCTGCTCCCCCTTCACAAGACCGACATCCACCTCGAACAGCTCCCACAGCCGCCCCTGCGGGTCGGCGCGCATCATGTGTCGCACCGGGCTGCGGCTTGTCAGGAAGAAGAGCGAGTGATGCGCGACGCCGGCAGCGAGGTCGAAGAACATGAGCACGTGGCCGCCCTCCCTAAGCGCGTACGGGCCATCATCGCTGATGGGCGTCCTGACAATGAGCGCGTGTCGCGTGGCGCAGCAGGTGCTGATGGCGAGATTGCGCCACTCGTGCAGCCGCGCACACACCGGTGTGACGTCCGGTGACGACGCGGCCGCCGGCGCAGCCGCACCTGACGCTGTCACTGTCGATGCAACGAGCACACTTGCCGCCGCAGCGCTGCTACCGCCAAGCGCGCCTGAGCCGTAGCTGCGCCACGGGTGCGTATCGCACGCTTTGTGGGCCACGGCCCCGATGCAGACGGCGTGACACGCCTTGACGTTGTGCACATAGTTGAAGACGACGTTTCCGCTCTTCTCGTTGAAGAAGAGCTGCACCACAAGCCCCGGCTCGTCGCCGACGAGGGAGCGGCGGTAGTCACGACTGATCTCGCGAGCCGTGCGACCCAGCCGCCACACGCGCAAGCCCGTCAGCAAGCACGTGCAGTTCGCCCCCACCGTCCACCGCTGCTTTGGTGAGTCGAGTGACACGTGTGGACCCTGGCGGGTGCCGGCCACTTCCTCACCATCAAACAGGAGCCGCCATCGCCCGTTGAAGACGAGGCCTATGTGGAAGGGTCGGCTCTCCGCCGTGGGCGGCAGCGGCGCCGAGACAAGACACGAGCCGCGCATCTCGTGCCGATAGCCGCCGCGGATGCAGTACGCACCTTCCGACTTGATCAGCTCGATAAAGACTTCGCCGCTTGTGCTGCGGTCGCCGTGTTGGTAGAGCGTTGCCGCGTCTTCCTTGTCGAGGAACTGCACCCATAGCTCCACCGTCACCTGCCCGCCCGCCACGGTCAAGTGCTCCTCTGGGCTGCCCAGATCAACAAGGCTGGGCTTGCGCAGCGCAAGGCATCGATTCAGGCAGAGCCCCGCCGGGGCCGCGGCGGGGTGCAACGCACGTGCCCAGAGCGGCGCCGCAGTGAGCGAAGAAGCCGTTGCGGCGTTGTAGCAGTGCATCATAACTGTCCACTCTGCCGAGGTCGCTTTCGCGGCTGCAGCGGAGAGACTCTGACCAGCCGTGGAGCGGACCACACCGCCGTTCGCCGCCGCGCTCGCCGGCGTACCGGCTGCTGCCGCTGCACCGTTCAGCACAGGTGCTGAAGGCGCCTGCTGCTGGTGGTCCTCGTAGACGACAAGGACGCGATCCTCTGTGGTGCTCACGAGCTGGGGGTGCGCATTAAGCGTGCAGGGCCAGCTGCCGTGCATATCTGCCCAGCGCAGGACTTGGTGCGTGTCAAGCTGGAGCCCGTAAACAACCAGCGCCACCTCGGCGGGTGCCATGAGGTCTGTCAGCAGCAATACGCGGGTGTGCGTCACCGCCAAGCTGGACGAGGCTGCACCAACGCAGTACGCCGTCGGCTGCCTCGTCTCGACCACGAGGACGTATGGTGTGGCGGCGGAGGGGCCGTACTTGGTCAGTCCGTCCGCCGTGTGCACAAACAGCGTAGCACCGATGCCGTAGGCCACCGATAGCACCCTCGTCACGGGGTCCACTGGCGTGGCTATAAAAGCAGAGGGGTCTTCGCATGCGCGCTTCAATGCTCGTCCAACGTCTGGCAAGGCCTGCTGCGGCGTGAGGCCGGCGGCATGCCGGTTCAACCAATGCACCAGGGGTGGAGAGATGATGCCGGATGGCACGCGTAAGAGGTACCGCGACACGCGCAGCACTTCACTCACGAGGCCACGTTGCAGGGCCAGCACCACCGCCACCTCGAGCAGCGCCGACGTCAGCGGCGTAACAGCCGGGCCGTCACCGCCGCCGTCTTTACGCTTGCCAGCTGATGTGCCTGAGCTACTGCCATTTGAGTTTGGCGCCGCTGTGGTGAGTGCTGCCTCAGCCACTTTGAGGGCAGATTCCACCAGCCTCAGTATGTGGTCCACGGCAAGCTGCACCGTGTCTGGCGCCAGCGCCGAGCGCGCACCTCCGCCACCGCCATGGTTGCCTCCACTGAAAGGGGCACCACGCGCACCGCCACCGCCGCCGCTGCAGCCGTTGCCACTGGCGCACCCGTCGTACTCCACCAGGGAGAAGATCGGCAGGGACAGCAGGTAGTCGCGGAAGCTGTGCACGAGCGAGACGGCCACCTCCTGCCCGCTCGACACGGCGCGAATAAACAAGTGCACGACAATGACGGCACCGCAGTTCAGCGTGGCGTCGTAGCCAGCACTGTCAGCGAAGCGGAAGGCGCTGGCGCCACTGCTCGAGAGGCCTCCAGAGGTCGTGAGTGCTGATCCACCGCCGCTGCCGAGACTCGGCTCGCGCGCCGCCGAGTACAGGCGCTGCCGAAGATACTCCGCTGTCACGTGAGGAGCGAGAAAACAGCTTTTCCCAGGCACCACCGCAGCGTACCGGCGAACCGCCGCGAAGGCGCGTGACAGCACTGTTAGACGTGCCGCGGCTGCTTCCGAGGACGTGTACAAGCGCATCGCTCGCTGTTCGGCATGTCGTGCAACGGCAAGGGCGTCCGAGGAGGACGACAGTGATGCTGCCGCGTTGCGTTTTTTGCCAGAAGCGCCAGGGGCGGAGATGGCCGGGTGGCCAGCGTCGCCGCCGCCCGCGGTGTCGGCCATCGCGCTGCTCCACTCAAGCGACGTGTGGTGTTGAAAGAGGTTGCTAAAGAGGTACGAGTTCAGCGGCAGCCGCTGCACCTCCGAAAAGCTAAGCGGCAGGAATGCCGGTGCGAAGGGGAAGGCCTGGCGCTGCAGCCACGGCAGGTGCTGCTCGGCCGTTTCGCGGACGGCGTGGTGGTCGAAGCGAACGTGCTGGTGCCGGTAGTGGAGCGAGATGGCGGGAAACACCTCCATCGTCAGTCCGCTGAGCTCGCCGACGACCGTCTTGTCACCCACCCGCACGGTCATGACGGCGGCGTCGTAGTCGAGGGTGAGGACGACGCGGTCGCCGGTGCCAAAAGTCAGCACGCCGCCGCCGCTGTCGGTGCGACGCCAGTGGCCGTAAAACTTGCCGGCCCGGCTGAGGCACCAGCCGCCGCCCTGCGAAATAAATGTGTCGTACTTGGTGAAGTTCTTTGGCACGATGCCGAGCATGAGCCCGCTGCCGTCGTTGCTCTCGCCGTGGTGCTCGATCTTGATGCCCCATTCGTGGATGCCGCGGCGAATACCTTCCGTCACCTGCAGTGTCACCCACCCCACGCTGGGCTTCAGCGCCGACGACTCCGCGATGACGGTGTCGCTGTGTGGGGTGGAGGAGTCAATGAGATAGTTCTTGCGGGGCGCCGAGCTCTTCTCCATGCGACTCTGCATCTGGTCCACAAAGCCCGTGACGGAGCTGGGGTTGTGTATTTGGCTGTGCGCCCCGCTCGCCATGCGGACGTAGAGGGAGCTGAGTTGATCCATCCTTTGTGTGTTGCCGGGCGAAGTCGACAGAGTGCCTCAGGGCAGCGCCGCTTCCGTGAGGGGGAAAAAATAAAAATAAAATAATAATAAAAAAAAAACGCGCGCTCACGCAGGCACACAGACAGAGAGAGGCACACGCACACGCAGATTGCCAGCCACGCCCAACCCTCCCTCCCCCTACACACGCTATTAGCGTACGAGAGAGAGAGAGAGAGACGGTACTAGGCCAGCAAAGTAAGCTGCAAGTGATGGAGAGGCAGAGTCGAAATCAGCCACTATACATGGGACTGGCGGTGGTGAGAAGGCGATGACGGAGAACGCGCGAGTGAGCGAGAGATGTAGAGAGGCAGGGTGTGAGGCAGGAGAGGCGGACGGTGGAGAGGGTTGGAGCATGTAGATGATGATGCACGTGTGCCGAAGGCGCACGCGTTAAGGCACACATCTCTAGAGGCCCCGCGGAAACGCGCTTCACTGTGTGGAGCTGTGGACGTCGCCCAGGCTAACCTAGACACCCAGGGGAGCAATGAGCGGAGACGTTCAGCGGTTGTGGGGAGCGCAGAGGGGTACATCACGTTTTCCACATGCGCTGATCCGACGTCAAGCCTACGGCAGTGAGCCGCATGCGGGCGATGTGGGTGTGGACTTCGATGGCGCGGCATCATGGTGGGTGAGATACCCCACCCACCCCCTCTAACGAAACCGCCGCGCAACACAGAAAAGGAGGGGTGTGTGCGCACCCTCAGAGGCCCGGCTAACGACTTTGCGTTGCTCCTCGTTGTTTTCCTTCGGTGCTCCGCCCCACTCGCGTTGTAAGAAAAGAATGTGCACGCCCTCCACCTCTGCCAGCGCAAGAGGATACATAAATCAAACCCCGGTGACGCGCACACGCGCGCGCTCACTCACCGACAGGGAGGCGTGCGCCTGCCCAGGGGCGAAGGAAGAGATTGCGGAGGCACAAGCGCAACAGCAGCAAAGAAAAAGGGGAGGGAAGCGTGTCCTCCGCCGACGCCCCCTGATGCACGCACGCGCAGAGCGAGCGAGAGACTCAGTGAGCGTAAGGAGTCGTGCCATGGGAGCAACACGTAAACCAGAGAGAGAGGCGGCTGGGTCAACAGAGAACGAACATAGCATGGATAGCGATAGAAGAAGAGGGTCGAGGATGGGGGGTGGAGAAGGGGTTGTCGGGTGCGGCAGGGCGCGGGAGAGGACCCGCGTAGATGAAAGCTGTAAAGGTACGAGACAAGCATACATGCAAGTAAGACCAGAGTTGGTCATGACAAGTATTCCTCTCGGACTTGCGCGGTGCACGCCACCTCACACGCGCAACAACCCGTTGCAGGCACACCTACTCGCACTTCTGGATCCTCTCGCACCACCACCCCTCACTCACTCTCTCACTCCCCCGATACGCTAGAGGAGGGAGCTCAGCACACCGCGGAGCAGCGGTGCCGCGGACAAGATCCACCCCCTTGGCATACCTCCATTTACGGAGGCCAAGCGATGAGACTACCACGGAGGAGTGGGGGGGGGGGGGGAGGGGGAGGGCTGCGGAGATGAGGAGGCGGGGGAAGAAGGTGCCTTGCAGAAACGAACGCATGCCCACGACGAAAACTTGTCAGCAGTCACAGCGAGAGACGGAGAACACGAGGACGGGGCGGGGAGGTGGTGGTGGTGCTGGGTGTTGGAGGGTGTTGCAGGTGGTGGGGTGGTGGGGGAGTAAGCGTGCGCGCGCGCAATGTCCGGTGTGCCGCGCGAGAAGCGTAAGGAGTCGAAGCGAAGAGGCAGGAGCCCGATTTCCACGCATCACGACACAAAAGCAACGGCACGGCCGATCCGTCCAGGAGCGACTACGAGGTGGCTTTGGGCGTGCGCTCGTGCGTTGCGGGTGGATCTGTGGGCTGAATCCGGTGCTGCGGCGGAAGGAAACGAGCTAAGGGAGCGGACACGACGATCTACCGATATATATATATATATATACCTAGATGAGGTGATCGTTGTAGCGGTGTCGCATGCATCTTCTCTCTTGCCCACTCGCTCTCTGTGTATGTGTTCTAGCTTTCTGTATCTCGGGAATCCAAGAGCGTTTTATGCGTGTGTGCGCGAGTACTGCCAAGGAAGACCACAGCGTCAGTGATGGAGACACGTACACATGCACGCACGTGCGCACGTCAAGTCGACGTCAAACACGCGAGCGAGGTTGCATGAATAAGAATGGCCGTTGCCTTCGTGTTTGCTTGCCTCCCCCTCGCAGGGGATCTGTCGGCTCTTTGCAGCAAGCCATGTGTCAGCGTCGGTGTGCGGAAGGGGTGGGGAGGGGTGGGGGTGCGTGGTCAGAAGAGGAGCGCCCGAGAAATGAGATAAGGAGAGGGCACGGCGAAAGAATCGGGGACGGCTCATAGATGAGAGAGCACCTGCAAGGGCGGAGGCAGGCGAGTGCGTCGTTGATGCCATGGATGCCAGGTGCGCGGTCGACTCGCCTTGTTCGAAACACGCACTCGAGCAGCAGAAGCAGCGGCTAGCGCGTCAGCAGTTGCTGATGAACAGTCATGCTTCCTTGTCGCGTTTCCTTTCACTCTGAAATGCAACACGAGCACGCGCTGCGCAGCGTGTCCCAGGGTAACCGTAAGTGGTGACTGCGGCTTGGCAGAGGCACACACACGGGCGCCGCCGTCGCCACCACCCCTCGCCGCTCACCTCCATCCCTTTTTTTTTTCGTTGTGTTTAGGCGTCCACACGCTGCTGTCGTCGTTGCCGTGCGTGCGCACTTCGGTCATGCACACACACAGAGAAAGAAACGGAGGAAGTCGCCAGAACAGCACCGCATCACACAGAGCACGCGACAGACACACGAACATACGCACACGTGTGCATGCGTGGGCGGGAGAGAGTGGGGCGTTAGCGTGGCTCTGCACTCGACCGCCCATAACCGCTCACAACAGCACGCATGCGCAGAGGGACATCCGTGCACACACCGTGAAGAGCCTCCGCCGGCTTCCTTTGCCGGCGATCCAGCATAACGCCGCCTCTCCACACGCGGCGCCGATACACAACACGCACACACACACACACACACACATGCACACACGCACACACACACACACACACACACACACATGCACACACACACACACACGCACGCACGCACACACACGAACTCAGTACGAGATGCCCTCGTGAGCGTGGATGTCTGTATGCGGCCACTCGTCTACACGCTTGACTTCTCAATCGCCCCCATCATCTCGGCCAGAGCCTTGTCCGCTGCCTCCTTGGAGGACAGTCGCATCACGAAGTTCTCCGGGAATCCCTCCTCGTCATCGGTGAAGTCCTTGAAGGCGGACCACACAAGAATCTTTTCCCCTTGCTTGTGCTTGGTCACCTTCATGCCCTTCACGAGGTAGTGCTGCGCCGCCAGCTTGCCAACGCCCTCCCGACGGAAGACGAACATGTACTTGGACGTGTTATCCTTGCGTTGAAGCACCTTGGCGGTGCCCTGCCCACGCTCCTTCCACTGGTTCTCGCCCTCATCGAAGCGCATGAGCTTGCCGCTGTCCTGCCAAATGACGTTGAAGCGCTCCTCGCCGCTCTTCACGTCGACGGCGGCGAAGCGGGCGGCACCGCCGTCGGAGACCGCCACCTCCTCAATCTCCATCAGCTCATTGCCGTTCTCGTCCGCCTTGGACATCGTTTCTTGCGTACGCGTACGCGCGTTGCCGGTGTGCGAGCAGGAGGAGGGAGGGAGGGGGGCTGGCTCAAGCGTGCAACGAGGACCGACCACGGATACACACCACAGAGGGTCGTTCGCTCCTTTCTTTCTTTGCGTGTGTGTTTGCGTTGTTTTCTCGTGGTGGTGGTGGTGGGGACGCCCACAAAACCTGAAAAAAAAAAAATATTGTCGTTGTTGCTGCGTGTTTGAAATGGGGTTAATGGCATAGAAGTGTGAGGCGGGCGTTTTTGTGCACACACGCATGTCCGTGGGTGTGGCGGCAGCGACCGCGTGGCACACGCGACGAGTCGCCTCCGGCCGCATTGAGTTCCACCACGACGCGGCATCAGCGGTGAAGATAAGAAGCGAAGGAGGAGGAGGAGGAGGAAAGAGGCGGATGGACGCATGCAAGGTGTGTAAAGGTAAGCAACGGAGTAAGGAGGGAAGACGGACGGCTGTAGGCGCGTCGTGGAGCGCCTCGTCAACGGCCCAGCTCTGGAGAGACTCGGACGTTTTGAGAGGCGGCAGGCAAGTCCGGGATGCGCAGTGCGGCCACGTGCGTGCGCCCCCTCTATGATACATGCGGGAATACTACACGTGCGTGCGTGCGTGCGCGTGCGTCTATGCACGGCGAGCAGCAACGAAGAAGATTGGCAGAGCAAGAGTACGACTACTTCTAGTGCGATCGCATTGCGCTGGTCGCGGTCGAGGTGATGCGACTGTGTATGAGCGCATGAGCGGACTTGCCGAGTCGTGGGCCGCGCGCTGCCCCACCGCCCCCCCCCCCTCCACTGTTCACCATTTCCCACAAAACGGACACAGACATACGCCACACTGTCTTCCTCAGGCCAGCACGTTGTCGGCGATGTCGGACAGCGAGAGAAGACCGGTGGTGGCGCTGCTGCTGAGTAACACGGCGGGGCAGTCCTTATCGTCGTCATTCGCTGCCTTCGCAGCTCTTTCACCTGACTCGGTCTTCATTGCGGTGGCAGCGTGGCGCTCGGCACGGTGAGCCGCCATGCTCTGCCCATCCATCTCGACGTCGACTCGCTCACGCTTGCCGCCAGACTGCTGCGTGCTGAGGTACGACTGTGTGAGACGGGATAGCCTCCACGACGGCAACAGCGTTGACATGCGCAGACCATCGGCGCGCGCGCGTGAGCTCACCGACGTGTCTGTGGGATTCTTTGCCTTGCCGCGCACGTCCGCCGTTCCCTGGTCAGGAAGCGACGTCGTCGACGTGGGAGAGGGAGCGAAGAAGTACGACGCGGTGATCGCAGCGGTGTGCGAGTCGCAGCCGCCCGGTGCCTCTCCCCCCGATCGAGATGCCGCCACCGCTGCCTTAGACGAGGGGGGTGGCAGTCCCGCAGGGCGAATACGGAATCCCCGCCGCGGCTTCTCCTCGAGCGCGTCAAGGCCATCATCACAAACGGCGGCGGCATCGCGTGCGCCAAGCATCCCTAAGAGGGTCGACGTGCCAAGACCGCTTCGACTGTCGCTGCCTCCCATCTGCGAGAGAAGTAGGTAAGCCGGCAAGTACGGCATCCACCGCACAACACCGCCTCTCAGGGCTACCGCGTCCCTGCCCGCCGTCGCCGCTGCTGTTGCGCCACAGCCGGTGTCGTGGTTGTTCACAAAGGGCACGCGCAGGTACGGCCCAAGGCGCTGCATCACGACCTCCCCTCGGCTGGGGCGGTAGTGCAACGGCGTCACCGACAGCGGGCGAAGAAGCGCGACGAAGTCCACAATCTCCTGCGGTGTGCTGTGAAGCGTTGTTGGGACTTGCCAAACCTGACCACTTGCCGCCGGGCCGTGCGTCTGAGACTGCAGCCGGGCCCAGCCTGAGATGACGACGCCGTAGTACGGAGTCCCACCACGCGCTGCCGAGGCCGCTTGCAAGGTGGCAGGCTCGATCGAGGCACGGCTGCTGACTACCTCGATGAGAGGTGGCTCGCACGAGGGTTTGACCGAGTGGTCAGCGGACGGCTGTGGCTGCTGTGGTAACATCGCACCACGGTCGCACCTCCAACGTGCCCACAACTGTTGCTGCTGCTGCTGAGCTTGTGAGAAAGAAACAAAGCAGTTAAGGTCGTACGGGTAGTGGGCGGCCTCGCCACCGGAGGCCCGCCACGCCAGCTCCTCCGCCGACAGCGGTGGCGCAGCACCGTCAAGGCGGGCAGAGCCTGCCCCCTCAAAAGCCGCCAGGTCATCCCGCTCCTCCTCCAGCGCTTCCACCACGGTGAGTAGACGTGCGTAGCGGGCGTCATCGATGAGCGCCCTCGTGCGCAGCCGCGCTGCCAGCTGCTGGATGAGCAGCTCCTTCCCGAACTGGTTGTGCAGGTACACACGAACAACAAATGGCGATCGAGCGCTGCTCAGCTCAGCGGATGCTGGTGAGGGTGAGGATGAGGGCGTCAGTGCCTCGGCGGCGCCGTTGGAGTCGCATCGCGACTGCTGCCGCACCCACTGCGCATGCAGTTGGCGCTGGTAGTCCATACGACGTCCAATGGCCTCGATCGCCTCTTCCACCTGATCTGCGTCCAGCAACTTGCTTAGCACGCGAATGCCGCTGTCAGCAACGCCAACGCCGCGGTGACCGACGAGTGGGCTCTCAGTGCGCGCCGGCCACGACTTCAGCTCTGCGTGCCCCAAGTGAAGCCAGGTGTCGTCCAGATAGAGGTGGTCGACTCGGTGCGACTGGAAGAAGGTGCGCAGTGAGGACATCTGGGCCGCAGCCTCTGTGTACTTGAAGTCGCCGGTGTGCAGGTAGGTGACGCCGGACGGCGTCTCAATGTAAATCATGGCGCTACCAGGTATGTGAAACGCCGGAAGCAGCGTAACGTGCACTACAGGGACCGCAGTGGTGGTGGTGCTGTCTGTTTCGCTGTGAGCCGCGCCAGCGGCGGAGAGAACGGGGGTGCGACACCAGAAGGGCAGCCCGAGAACGCGCCCGCGAAGTCCTTCAAACTTGTTCAGCAGCAGCTGCCGAGTGAGGGTGCCGGTGATGATGAGACCGGCCGCCCAGGCAGAGCTGAGGCCCTTCATGTGATCCGTGTGAAAGTGAGTGAGAAAAAACAGCTCCGACCCGCTGTCGCTGCCGCTGTGGCTGCGGCTGCGGCTGCCGGCGAGTGCCGGAAACTCGTCAATGATGATGGGGAGGGACGGCACACGCATGGCGGAGTCGAGAGAGGAGCGTCTGCATGAGGCGAGCCGCGGACAACCCACACACGCGCAGCGAAAGAGAGAGAGAGACAGCACAGATCGCTGAAGATGAGCGTCCGTGCAACAGCGCTGAAATCTATATGACGCCAGCTTCGTCTTCCTTAGATGCGAGGAGGACGGCGAAGAGCAGAGGTGTAGAAGGAAGCGATGCAGGAGGGGCACAGACGGAGCGTACAAGGAGAGGGGAGAGGGATGGACGCTTCGTGTTCGTCTGCGCAGCTGGAGTGCATAGTAGCTCGCGGCATGGCTAAACTGAAACGGCGGCCTTCGTTGCCGTGAGAACGCAGTGCTTTCGGCTTCCATGCACCTCACCACCATCACCCCAAACCCTCGTCCACCTGTCCGGGAGCCAGGGAGCACACTTGGCTTGATGCATCTCCTGCACTTCCGTCGTCGTCAGAATGGCTCTGTAACGCTTCTCAGCCGAAGAGTCAAGAAGAAAAAAAGAAAAAGGGAAAAGAGACGAGAAATCTGCCGGCACACGCGGCCGCACGGAGACTTGCGCGCACAGGCGAGATGCGCACCTCTGGGAAACTCTGCGGAGGGTAGAGCGCTCGGCAGCAGGAAGGCGGTTGCGGGAGACTCAAAAACAAGAAAGCGAACAAAAAACAGCAAAACCCTCAGAGAGAGGCGGAGGGGGGGGGGAAGGGGCTCACGGGTACACACTGGAGCACGTGCGTGTGCCAATGTGGGTGCGTCGTGCGCGTGTCTGTGTACTCGCACCGACATGCGCTGAAGAGATGAGTTGTAAGACTCTACTGTGCGGCATCGCTGAAAGGATGGAGAGGTGGAACGATAATGGGCCCCTCCGCTGCTCCGGCACGCACGGGCCGACTCAAGTATCGTCAGTGCCTGCGTCCCTCCCACCACCACCATCTCCGCTCCGCACGAACACCTCCCAGCATCACCGCGCACTCTCGCGGAGCAGCTGGACAACAACGAATGGGGCGTGGACAGAAGACTCGGAAGCGGCTGCAGCGGTCCAACGGGCCGCGCGATCTCTTTTGCGCGAGTGCGAGCAGAGCAGGGCAGTTGAAATGACGGGGTGGGCGGCTGAGCGGAGACGAGGCAAGCGGAGAGGGTGGTGGCTTGGGTCGGACAGGGTGAGGGGCCTGTCACGAGCTTGGCCTACGCGCCCGCAACACCCTTCCGCAGCAGCAGCGGGCACCTAGCCGTGCAGAAGGCAAGTACCATTCCTTAGCACGACCACACGCACACATGTATACACTGTGCAGGGGAGCTACGGGCGATAAGGACGTGAGCCGAGTGGGGAGGAGGTGGGGCCGGCGTCGCACATAAGGCGTCCCTCGTATCTAGTGCCACATCATCACCTGTCCTCGTACGAGATTTCCAACCGCCCTTCCTGTCTCTCTGGTGCTGCTGTCTTCTACTTCTTGCCACTCCTCCCTTGCGATGTCATCGACGACGCTGTCGGGAGTGGCGGCATGCCAACCAACTTGCGGACCTCGCTGTACGCGTACGCCTTTCCCAGCTCCGAGCTCGCCTTGATGCGCAGGAACTTGTCCTCGGTAACGAAGAGCACCTTCGCGGCCTGGTGCTGACTGAGGTAGACGGCGTAGCCGAGAATGCGGTCATCATTGGTCGTGGCATGCCTGTCGTATTCCCGGACGATCTCCGTCCGTTTCTGCAGCCATAGGTGGCTCTGTGCCTCCTTCTTCAAGCACGCCGTAATCCAGTTGCGCAGCTCATGAGCCCGTTGTCGGCGCCACTCGCGATCGTGGGTGCTGTTCACACCGGCGATGGATGTGGTGGATGCGGTGGTGGCGTGGTCGCCCTTGGCACTGCCGCCACGGTCCTTGTGCATGCGGTCCAGCTCGTCGAGCACAGTGAAGGGGATGCCAATGAACGACTTCTCCAAGATCAAGTTCATCACGCCCGGCTCGGAGTCGAGGAGAGAGGAGGTGTCGAAGACGAAACACCGCATGTCAGTGCTGCTCTTGCGGCTGCGGGCGGTGGCGGTACGCGTGTTCGTCTTTGAGGATACACGAGTCGTGCCAGCCATGCTGGTGGTGGCCATCGCCGTTGTTGCCGGTGTCGTCTTGACCACTGCGGCTACCGCGGCAGCTGCCGCCGCAGTGGCGCTGCGAGTCATCATGGACGGGTAGGAATAGTGTGGGGATACAGAGGCGAAGGAGGAAGAGGAGGGCGCTCTCGGATGCTCCTCGTCATCGCTGACACCATCCGCGCCCTTGGCACTGTCAGCGGTGCCACGCTCTTTGAGGAGTGCCGCCGAGGCTTGCGTCAGCGCCGCATGAAGCGACGGCGAGGCCAGCGCAGCGAACGGCGAGGAGGTTGACCAGGACGGCGGTAACGACAACACGCTTCTCTTCAAGGGCGCCTTGTCGGCCTTGTTCGGCGCCGAAGGCGATGGCTGCTGCGATAGGCACTCGCGCAGGGAGTGCACCGGCGGTGCTACGGCGCTCCCGAGAAACGGATTCGGTACAGCCTCCGGGTTCTTCTCGCCTGCTGTCTCGCCGACTGGCACCGGGGCGGCCAGGCTGCGCAACTTGTTCATCAGCTGCTTCGCCCGCACTGGGCTGCTCGCACACTTCACGGCACCTTCGACCGCGGCCGTGCCGATCTTGTCCTTCGGTGCCGCTGAGGGCATCACGATGCTCACGTGGCAGGTGTTGCCGCAGGTGCCCTTTGCCAGGTGACCCTTGAGCACCACAGCCGCCGCCGCACTCTCCTTCTTTGCTGTCGTGGACACTGCACCTTTTCGCGGTGGCGCGCGGCGCACGCTCACTTTGGCGGCTGCGTGGTTGCAGTCCTGCTTCGCACCGCTCTCGTGTGACGGCAATGCGTTTTCTGACTTGTGGCGGCGCGCGGCCCGCTCCTGCGCTTCGACTGGGTCGAAATAGGGCTCGTCGCTGTCGATCGCTGCAGGTGGCGTTGGGGTGGCGTCACCGCGTGCGGCGGTAGCCTCCGCCAGCACGCGGCGCTGCAGTGTACGCTCCAGCGCGGCTTCCAGAGCCACTGCTGGTGGCGGGCTTGGCCCGCTTTCTCGGTCCTCGCTCAGTTTTGCACCCGACCGCTGCGCCGACGGTTGTGGATGCGGTTGCTGGAGGTTGGCCAGCCGACGCAGACGGGAAAGGTTCGCGAGAGAATGCGGCTGCTGCGGCGGCGCCTGCGCCGACCCCGTCCACGACGCCACAGAGGCCCCCACTGTCGCGGTGGGAGGCAGCGATGTCGGCGACGTCGATGCTCGTTCGCGCAGCTGCGCGAGCCGTGCCGAGACGGCGAATGTCTGAGGCAGGCCTGTCCCTGGCGAGGGAGACGGCTCCGCGAGCGGCCTGGGCGAAACGAGCGTTGCAGCTGACTTCCACGGTGATCCTGCTGGTAGCTCGTGAGGCGCCGGTGCCCCACCGACGGCAGACTCACCGCCAGCCACGCCGTCCTTGGATGCGATGTAAGGATGCGAATTGCTACCGCACTCAGCAGCTGAGGCTGGGCACGGGCTGGAGGCGCGTAGGCGACTCAGCAGCAACTTAGTCGACCGCGCCGAGCTGCTCTCCGTGCCAACACGATGACCGCCGTCAGTGTCCTCTTCGTTGCGATATAGTGTCGACGCTGAGGCGCGTAGGTCGGCGAGTCCCAACGACGGGGTGAGGAAGGGGCCGCGATCAGCGGAGGTCGCCGTGCCGTTAACAGTCTGCACCGCTGAAGGCCTTTTGGACTGCTGCCCAGCGTTCTCCTCTTCTTCGTTATGGAACGATGGGGCGATGGGCGGTGACGGTGGTTTCCGCGCACCACTGCGGGAGCGCTTCAGTCGGTCCCTCTGCAGCAGAGCCAGCGTGGTCTGCGCGGACGTGCCGTTTAGGAAGGACAGCCGCCGTACGAGATCAGGAGTGTACGGCGACGACACGCGCGACGATGACGCCGACGACGGGCCACTGCTACCGAGCTCGGATCTGGCGTCGCACGAATGACGAAGAGGCGACTCCTCGTTGCGGTATAGGTTTGACGACAACGTCTGAGGCTCATGCGAGGACATGCGCAGGGGTGTCAGCCCCGCTAAAGCTCGCAGCCTCGCCAGCGACGATTCCGCCGGTGTGATGGGGTTTGGGAAGGACGGAGGCGAGGTTTGCGTTAGCGGCTGCTGCTCCGGTGGCCATGCTTTGGTGTCTTCGTGCAACTCTTTCGGGGACGACGTTGGTGCGGGCGCTCGAGAGAACGTGTCTGCTCTGCTACCCAGTCCCGTGTTTAAGCTTGCGGGAGACGACGCCAGCTCTGGGGTTGCTGTGGTCGGGCGCAGGTAGCCGAATCCGCCACCGCTCTGAATGCTGCTGTGACTCAGCGATCGGCGCGTGTGCGTCTGTCGAGTTTCGCCAGACGTTGACGGCGTCGAGGAGAATGGTGCGGTGAGAGATTCGCCATGACCACCGCCGCTGCTGCTAGTGCCCACACTCGGTGTCGAGGACGTCGGCGCCGGCCGAGCGCTTTCCTTTTCGCTCGCGCTAGTCTCCTGCTCTCCTGGTTTCGGCTTGTGTCGCGGCTTGCCTGGGAGACACCGGCCGCGTCGTTCGGTTGTTGTGGGTGGTTTATACATATACGCGCAGTGCGCCTCGTTCCGTGAGTGCCAGGGCGCCTCCCCTTTATTCGCTACCGCCCTTTTCGTTGCCTTCCTCCTCCGGTGGTGCAGCCACGCTGTCGCAACGCACGTAGGCGCGTGGCTGTCCGAGCCAGCCCGCTCCGCTCTCACCGCCGCTTGCGCCACGGCACGCCTTTCGTTTGCGTGCGCGCAATCCCTCCTCGATCACGAGGGCCAGCGCGCACGCGCGTGCAAGACCTGGCAAGCGCTCCTTACCCCTGCCACGACGGACCCCGTTGCCTCGGCGGCGCAAGAGTACGAGCGCGAATACGTTGCACTGGATGTGAGTGCACGTAAGGAGCAGGGAGGAGTGCGAGACTGCGGGGTGGGGGGGGGGAGGCAATTCACTGGAGCTGGAGGGCAGCTCTTGTTTTTTTGACAGCCGCACCTCTCTCGTCGGCTTACACAGATAGAGACGTAACCACGAGCGCCACGCCGTTAAGGCGGCAGCAGTGCGCACACTTCCTTGTGCTCTATGGCGCTTTTCCGATCTCTCTGTCACCTTCTCGATTTCTACTCTACCGATACTGCTGCTGCTCCCCGAAGTCCGCCGTGATGGTGGTCGCAACTCAAGCACCTCGACGTGAGACACGCCTGCACTGTTTGGGGGTGGGGGTGGGAAGGGATGGAGGGGCAGAATTGCTAGCCGTTTTCTGCGCCGATGTTACGTGCCACAGATCTCCCCACGGCAGCGCCAGATCGGTCCGTCACCGACGCCTTGTGGAAGGCGGACACGAGTGCGTGAAGCTTCTGCGCAAAGAAAATAAAAGGAAGCGCTCCGCGCACAGATACACGCCTCGAGCAGCCGGCCGCCCCACAGCGTGGACCACGTAGAGCAGAAGCAGACCCACAACGATCGAGCACCTCACAGTTTGGGTGCTGCGGTGCTAGCAGATGTGCGGGCATGCGCTGCTGCAGCCACTGCGTCTGCGAGGCGTGGGTGAGCGACGAGCGCGCAGTCCTGCGTGGATCTCGGGCCCCGCGGTGTGTCGCGGAGGGGGCGGTAGAGCGGAAAGGTATGCGTGCCACGGTAGTCAGGAAGAGGAAGGGGAATCGTGATATGGATGATGGACAGCGGACGACCTCTCTTTCAGTTGGGACGGCTGACCGTCCAGGTGGTCTCACACGCGGACGCGGAAAGACTGGCGCAGACACACGCGGTTAGGAGAGCGAAGGGACAGGGCGAGGGCGAGGGCGAGGGCGAGAGGGCGATAGCGAGAGCCGGTTAGGTGAACGACATCCACGCGCCGTACGGCGAAGATGCGCGCATAGGTGCGTTCATGTGCATGCGCGTGGTTAGAGGGAGGCCGAAGAAGAAGAGACCGGCGCGAACAACGACGTGGCAGGGCAGCACCACAGAGGAAGGGCGAGGGGAGGGAGCGGGGGGGGGGGCACGTGACACCGTTCGCGCTTTCACGCGGTGACCGCATCGCCAACGTCACTTTCCGAGATTTTTTTCACTTTCCGTTTCGTGTTGTGGTTCGATGAGTCGTGAGCAACAACCAGCATAGATGAGGCTGGGGCGTGGAGGCCGATACACAGAGCGAGTCAAGGAGAGAGGTGGAAGTGCTGACGCAGCCGCCGCACAGTTATCCCATTCAAGAGGAGTCTTGAGGACGGACCTGGCCGTCCCCTCTTTTCGACATGCAAAATCGCCTCAGCAAGACTAAGGATGAGACACATGCACACAGACACGCACCGACAGACAGGCAGAGGGACGACGACGTCGTCAGACGCGGGCAGAGTCAATCAACGGCACCGAAGAAGAGGAAAGAAAGAAAAGAGATGACGCGAGGGAAAGGCGTCGGCGCACTCGTCTACGAAGAAAAAAAAAGCAGAAAATAAAAAGAATGCCGCGAATGCGTACAAGACACATACACAGCACAACCAAGCGCACAGCAATACGAGCATCACCGCGGATGTGACGCTTTTCGTGTTGCGTCGCTCCATCCCGATCCATCCTCGACCGCAGGCAGCGAAACGGGATAGAGAGAGAGAGAGAGGAGGGCGGAAGCGCACACCGAGGGCATGCTCGACCGTCGAGAGAACGGGACAACACAAGGGAAGAGGGAAACGATTTTTCTGAATTCGAGGAAGGGGCGCGCATGCGTGTGTGTGTGTGTGTGTGTGTGTGTGTGCGTGCGTGTGTGTGTTGTTGTTGTTGATGTGGACCGGGGCAGGAGATGGGCAAGGGCAGTTCCACCTACGTAGGCAAGCACAGAGAGGAAAGGGAGCAGGACAATGCTAGCAACCGAAACGCGGGGCTGTACACACAAAGACACACACGGAGAGAAGGAGCGAGTGATGGGTCTTCACAACTATGCTGACTTCTTTTAGAATCCGCATGCCCATTCAGCGCCCACGACGATGCCGGGCCACCCCACCGTGCTATCACCGGGCCCAGCGCCCACCCTTCGTGCTGACGGACAAGGTCTGTGCTCGAGCTGTGCCGTAGAGACCCACCAGTCGCGATCATGACGCTTGCACCCACTGCTGTCAAAGACGTGCAGATGCGGGTGAGGGTGGAGTACCCCATGCCGCCACAGACTCATGGCAGCGTCCAACCTGCCCAGGCACATGCGGGCCAGCCATCCAGACGCACGCCCCTCATGACCTCGGCGGACGTGGAAGGTGAAGACAGCGTCCTCCGCATCCCCAGACAACAACGTCGTCCTGAAGCTGGCCGCATGAGGCGCAAAATGCGAGCGCCCTGTGCGCACGCGCTGTCGAGCACGGCTGGCGTGGTGCCTCACGCCCAGACAAAGCACCGAGGGGCGAGAGGGGCACGAATGCTGGGCGGAAAAGACGCGAAGGGATCCACGCCAATCAGCCCAAAGGTGCGTGTGCGCGACATGCGCGGCATCTCTCACGTCCGACCGGCTGGGCCGATGAGGCACAGGCGCCGGAAGCGTGACGAGAGCATCCCGCGTGGCGCCAGCGAGTCCTCCAGACTCCCGTGTGGCGAGCCGCCGCACCGTATTATGGGGTGCCGCGGCTTGGGGCGACTGAGGGCGGAGGCGTGGCATACAGGCAGGACGCAGGGGCTCAGAGGGCCCTGACCGGCGCCTGGCCAGCTTCCCCCTTGAGCTCATCCGGCACGCGCCTGGGCCACCCGCTAGTGCCCGCACGACAGACGCCACCGCTTCCGCCCCCTGGAGCAGGACCCTGAAGGCGGCCCACTCGGATCGAGGCGTGCCCGCTAGGCGCATCGCCCCGACTCGGCGGCAGACGGCTCGTCCTGGACGGCCGGGAAATTCAGCCGCAGTGCAGCAGAGGCAGGTGAGCTGTGGTTGTGTGTGTGCGCACGTTTGTGGGCTGACGTGTTCGTGGGTGGAGCGGACGCGTTGGGGCGCCAACGCGTGTGCACTCGTTCTCGGCCACACAGCACCGGCTACACGCCACACTGCACCCCCGCCCACCCACCCACACACCCGCTGGCCCTGCCGCAGGCACCACACATCCGCGCGGTGCGCAGAAGCAGCAGCAGACACACGCCGGTACAGCAGCGCGCCGACTCCGTCAGCTGAGCACGGCCCCCGCCTCAAACTCTACGCAGACCATCTCTGCAGGTCGCCACCCGCTGCGCCCCTCGGAGGGGGGGGGAGGTCCCAGGCCCCCCACACCAGTAGGCAGTGAGCGTCAGGCGGGATGCGTTCCAGTCACGCGGAGACCTCGCCCACCACATGGATGGCACAAGCGTGTGCACTGTCGCAGGTCGCTCCGACCTCTCTGCGTCGTGGGCACGGGAGCCCCCGTCACCACCCGAAGTGGTTCGGCATGGGCAGGGCTGGAAAAAAACGAGGGGGCTGCTTTGGCTTCCCACACACACACACACAGAGTGGAAGGTGTGCGTGTGCAGTGGAGCCTGTGATACCACGCACTGAGGTGGGCAGCACCATGCGGAAGGCCGGGGAAGAGGAGAGAACAGAAGAGAATAGGAAGCAGGAAACACACTAATAGGAAAGAGGTGCAGAAAAAAGAGGCCAGGAGGTAAACCTTGTGAGACAGAGCGCGTACAGAGGACCCTCTGCCGTTGCTGTGTAGAGGCATGTTGGGTAGTGGTGGTCTAACGCAGGTTGTAAAGCAGAAACCACTCCGCTTCACAATGGACTCGCTCTCTGTCCCGTATGCGGGCCACCCACCTACGCCTTCTCCCCCACTGGCTTGACGGCACAAGCATACTGGGACCTCAGCTACTGTGCGTTCGTCTATAAAGACGCGCGTGAGTTGTGAGAGGGGAGTGGGACTGGGTACAAGACGATCCGCACCAACGGTCGCACTCTTTCCCTCCCTCCCCCCTCCTCTGCCATCCGCAGCAGCACACGCAATTTCACTACTGAGGGATCGCACTGGTCGACATCTTCTAGTGGGAGGCTCAGCCGGGGGGGGGGGGAGCGTTCCTCCGCGTGAGAGAAGAACCAAAGAAAACGTAAGAGCTAAGAGACAAAATGAGGGCATCGCGAAGACGACGGGGAGGGCGCACTGAGTTACAACAACGAGTGAACGCGGAACGTGACTGTAGACCGCTGTGAGTCGCCGTTGCCATCACCACCCGTCCACCACAATCATCACCCATCGTCGTCCGCAGCCCGCACTCTTTCGAGCTCTTACAGGCACAGAACATAATTAGCCACGTACGCACACACGCGCATATATATATATATATATATATATATATATATATATGCTTATAAGAGAGAGAAGAGCACGAGAAGGCAACATCATCCTCACAAACTCAACAGCGTGGGAGGGAGGAAGAGGGAGGTGAGCGGGGGTGAGGGTGAGGGTTACGACAACAAATCCAAAGGAAGGGAAGGAAGCGAGCCCAGCACACAGAGCCCGCTACGTATGCACGTGTGCTATGTGTGTATAGGGTGTGCCTATACGTGCGTGTGCTATGTGTGTATGGAGAGGAAGGTGGGCCTGTATTACGCGCGTGTGTGTGTGATGGAGCATGGGAGAGGCTCCGAGCCGTAGAGGGTTGGCAGGAGCCCGTAGAGCCGCTGTGCGCCGACTGTGATGCCACGCAGCAACACACATACTTATATTTGCATTCCCCTTTCCTTCACTTCGCTTACAGTCAACGACAGATATGCTCCGATACGCATCATGTGAACATTTCAGCGTACGCAAAGTCCGTCTTGCGGGCTGGCGCGGCCTCGCTCTTTTCCGCGCTGTCGTACTGCTGCACTGTGGGCCGCCGGGAGCACCCCTTTACAAGAAGCACGGCTCCCTTGTTCCCGTTGACACCGCAGTAATTCGGTGCGGAAAAGACAGTCAAGACACGGTCGTCGTGCGTCCACATGTGACCCTCCATCGCCACCTGGTGCGCGCGGCAGATAAAATCGAAGTTGTTGTCGGCGCAGAATCGGTTCGAGGCTGATGGGCCAAACAAGAAGCCGCAGCCGCGAGGGTTCTGCTCGTACATGGCCACCTCGTTCGTTGGGTCAGACCAGAGAAGCCCCGCGATAAGGTCATCCTCCGCGGCCGTGATGTTGCCGCAGCTGTAATTGTGCCGCTCCAGGGTGCAGATATCCTCCACATTCTGCAAGCCCGGCGAGAGGCCGCCGTGGGTCACAAAGAAGCGCATGTACAGTGTCTGCACAATCGCAGCCAGCGGCAGGTCGAGGAACACCTTGTTCACGGCACTCCACACCGCCGTCCCGGCCGCGGCGCCGAGCGACGACGTCGCCTCCGCCAAGAAGCCGTACACGCGCGACGTCTTCTCCTCCTCGTGGTTGCCACGCGTCAGGTACACTAGCGTCGGGTATTCCACCTTCAGTGCCAGCAGCAGCAGCACCACCTCCAGGCTGTGCGGGCCGCGGTCCACGTAGTCACCCATGAACAGGAAGTGGCGGTCGCGTCCCTCGGGGTTGCAACGGCGCCGGTCGTACTGCTGGCAGAGCACGCTCGTGTAGAGGTCCTGGAACTGGCCGTGGATGTCGCCCACCACCACCAGCGTGTCGTGCGCTAACACCTCCAGCTCCAGCAGCGTTGGCTCCTTCACCAGCACCGCCGTCGCCGCAGCGCACAACTTCATGATGTAGTCCTCGTTGAAGAAGCTCGCCTGCGTGTACTCGTCGCCGTCCTTCTGCGATGCCGTCGGGGCACCGACGTCACCGCGCTCGCCACGGCGCAGCAGCCACTCGATCAGCGGCAAGAACTCTCCGCTGCGTGGCGTCTCGCCGAAGAAGTCGGACGTCTGCCTGTGCTGCACCTCTTCCTCCTCTTCGAAGTCCGGCGTGCTTGACAGGCTAATGCAGTCTGCCGCCGCCCCCAACACCGTGGAGAGGCTTCTGTGAGAGAGCAGGTGCTCACCGGTTCGGTCTGTTGGACTGCGCAGAGAGTCGGACAGGCGGTTGCTGGTCTTGGCTTCGCTGATGGCGAGCGTAGACGGGCGTTCGGCCATCGCCACTGACGGCCGCGAGTGAGGGGGGCTCGTGGGGTGCCGCAGCTTCCATGGTATGGCCGGCCGGCGAGCTTGGAAAGGCTCGTGGATCTGATGGGCGCGCCGTGGCTGCAACGCCGGCGGGGGCGGCGATGAAGGTGCTGTGCTAATCTTGGGGGGGAGTCGCACGCACGGCAGTGGTATTGTGACGCGGCTCTCCGTAGAGGACCTATTCATACCGCCGTCGTCACCACTGCGGCTGTCGGCCCCTATTGGCGTAGTCGCGTCCTCTACCGCGGCAGGGGTACTTGACCATTCAACCGGGTTCGCTGGGGACTTTTCAGGAACCGCCGCGGTTGTCGGCTCATGCGCTGGTGAGGTGGTGATGAGTGTGGAGAGCCGGCGCGCGATTCGCTCCAACGCGTCTGGCAGCGCTGATCTCGCACCAGAGCGCTCGGACGAGAGGGTTTGCTGCGCCGGCAGTGAAGTCTTTGGTGTTACCGCACCAGCGTGCTGATCGTCACCCACGTCAGCGCAGTGGCTGCTGCCGTTTTCACTGACTCTGAACAGGGGTGACAACGGCGAGGATGACGCTGCCGCGGCAGTCGCTGGGGTGGATGCTGAGACACTGCCGGCACCGAAGGTGCTGAAGAGAAGGTTTTCGCTGTTCTTGAAGGGGTCGTCGTGGCGTTGCAGGGTTGGTGAAGAGAAGGGCGAGCGAGGCTCATGTGAATTGGTTTTCGGCAATATTTTCGACGGCGAGTGCGTCCGCTTGGTCGAGCGCTCGAGCGGGTGACTCGACATGACGGACGGATGCGTCGAGCACCACCACCACCACCAACAACAAACGAGAGAAGCAAGCAAACGAAGAGCCGTGAAAAGAACCACCACCACCACCAAGCGAAGCAGACAGCAGACAGCAGGGGTGACAACGTATGGGCTGTATGGGGTGGGGGTGGTGGGTGGGGGGGGAGGGGAGGGGAGGGACACGTGAAAGGAATCAGCAGTACAAAGCACAGGAACACGACCAACGGCCGCTTTACATGGGGGAGGGGGGGGGGGCGCACTTCCACACGCAGACACGGAGAGAGCGAGAGAGCGACTCACTTTCGAAGTCGAAACAAATACACAAGAGACGCAACAACAACAACAGCAACAGAAAGCAGAGGTAAGAAAGAAGGAAAGGGGGGAGAAGAGAGAGTGGTGTGTGTGTGTGTGTGTGTGTATGTGTGGAGTGTCGAGCGTTGGAGAAGCGAGGCGACAGGAAAGGATACGCACCGCGCGCACGCACAAACACACACACACACAAACACGCCAGGCTTGGGGGAGGGAAAGGGTGATGGGTGTGAGTCGCTGAGGTGGTCGTGGCTCTGAGAGGTCGCCACAAGACTTCGATCGCGCCTTCTTCGTCGATAGTGACGGCGATGCGGTTAAGGAGGGGGTCCGCTTCCGCGCGCGCTGCTCTCCTCCCACCTCACCGGCGTGAGTGGAAGCAGCTCGAGCACAATGATACAGAAGCAGAGAATACACCAGAATCTGTATGCTCGTGCGCCAGAGAAGGAGCGAAAGAAATCGTGGCGGTGATGCTGACCGTACCCCTCTTCGTATAAGTGCTTGAGGGAACCGTTTGTGGGTACGGGATGCCGAGGTACTCGCTGTTCGATGGGCCAACCTATCCATCGCGTATGTGTGCGTGAGGAGAAAGTGGATGAGAAGCCGTGCAGCCATGCAAGGCCGTGGCGAAGAGGGAAAGAATGGAGACGAGAGGAGAAGAGCGAAGCAGATAGGAGCAGCGGTGCACACGCGCGCACACACACACACAACACGAAAAAAACCGTAGGAAAGCCGGAGGTGAGCATGGACAGCTAGCACGCCGTCGTCGTCGCGTTTCTGCCGTTTCTGTTTTTTCTTCTCGGCCAAGCACGAGATGTCTCCGCTCTCGCTGCTTGCTTGTTGTTCAACTGAACCGTGTTGAGCACCAACACAGAGTGCACACACAAGTCCACCAACACATCTCATCTCCACATGGACACTCACCACTGCCGACAGCATTGACACCGTCGCGGTATCCCTCGTGCGTCGGCTTCCGTCACCTCCCCACTATCCGCATTCAACGGGCAGCGTCCCCGCATAGGCACGACAAGCCTGATCGATTGCTTGGCGTAGAAGCGGGAAGGGAGGCTGCGAGAGATACGGGAGGGCGGGAGACGCTAGTCACGGCGTGCAGCGCTGGCAGTAGCACCGGCCCACTTCAACGCGCAGACACAATCGCCTACCTGTAGCCCTTGTTCTCTGCCTTAGGGTTGCTGCGGAACGGCTGCTTGCTGCCGCTGCGGCTTTGGCTGTGACTTGGGTGTCGCCCCGGCCGTCTTCAGCGCTGCGTCTGCTGCTGGGTGGAGAAGGTGACTACACTTCACAATGCCGGCTGGAGCGCGTGTGCCAAGTTAGCGCTCTGCGGCCATATGGTGCACCATGGGGTCGCTAGACGCGATGGTGGTAGGCTTCTTGAGCTTCTTGCGGAAGAAGGGAGCGCAAAGGACGGAGAGGAGCGTGTCGTAGCCCTTGGAGTCGATCTGCAGCCTCTTCATCAGTTCTGCATTGTAGCCGTCGGCCCGCTGCATCAAGACGTGATACGTTCTTCGGTCCAGCAGCCCACCTTCTCTCTTGACGGAGCTTGCCGTAGTTACCGAGCGTCCTTGAACACAGCGCCGAGTCTGGTGACGAGGGGGCGGGTGAGGCGGCGGCGGCAGCCGTCGTTGCTGGGGTACTAGCTGTGGCGCTGTCGAAGGCTGCGACAGTGCTCGCCTTCGCGTCCTCGTCGAGCAAGTCGAGGACCAGCTCCACCATAATTGACCTGTTGCCCAACCTAGGTCAGGTAATCGTCTCCATCGTCAACGACATCGCATCCTCAATGACAGCATGGTAGCACACAATGATGGCGCTGCGCAGCATGCCGCCTTCGATCACGGGGCCGAGAGTCGGCCAGCCGCGAAAGACGTGCGCGCATTCGCTTGATTCGGGATGCGAAGTTGTAGAGAAAGGGACAAGGCCAGAGGCGCTGATCACCGAAGCACACCTACCCATCCACGATGGTGGGCGCGTGTCTGACAAGGGTTGCGAGAGAGTGGGTGGGTAAGTAGCGGAGGGCAGGGGAGTTGTTGGGCAGAAAAATGGAGGCGGCAGGTGGATAGCGAAACGAAAGGAGACGCCGTTAAAACGGCGACATCAGAAGCCCCCCCCCCCCCCTCACGAGAGCGGCACCGTGAGGGCGCAGCAGCAGCAGCATCCGCACGGCATTCGGGCGGATGCCGCACCCGCACAGGAAAAAAGGGCCCCGTGCCCCTGTTCTACCTGCTTCATAAGGCCAGGCAAGAGACACTCATAACGGGGGAGGGGGCGTTGCTGCCCAGCCACGCATGCACACACGCTCGTGCTCGTCATGCCCGAGGCACTTGTTCCTCATCCCCGCGTCTGCCCCTCTCCACCCCCCACCAGACACATGCCACCCTTCCGTCGAGCAGGCAAAGTCTCCGACTAGCGAAGAGAGAGGAGGTGGTGGAGGAAGAGACGCCGGAGAGGGAGGGGGGGGGGGACGGCGTTACTTTGTTCGTTCGTGGCTCGACAAGACAGAGACACACATCAGTGGGTCGCGTTTACATACACCGATGGACATACACCTGCCAGCCTGCCTGCACAGGTGCGCCAAGGCACAAGGGCAGGGGAAGAGCGCCAAGACCCCTCCCCCTCCCCCCAAAAAAGAAGTGTCCGCAGCGCAGGTCATCTAATATACATGTCACCCACGCCATCCTCATTGAGACAGAGCGAGAGAGGCACGCACACACACACACACACACCACACCTATGCAGCCATGCGCAGACGTGCCAACTGCATTCCCTCCACCCACTCCCACACCACCACAGTGAACGACGTTGCTGATTTTCCTTTTCTTCGCTCTGTTGGCAGCGATCAGCGGTGCTTCGCCTCATCCTCGGATGGCTTAAAGTCCTCCACAGCGTTGGCGCGCCGCATCATCACCGGCAGCGACGCTTGGAAGTCATGGTAACGCTGCACCTGGGCAGCGTTCAGTCCGGTCGTGACGGCCAGCGCAGGGACAAACTCCTCAGCTGCGATCGGGTTATGGGCCAGCCGCTCCATCCGGTGGGCTGTGAGCGTCTGCGTGACGCAGTCGCGCAACTGGCCAGCGGAGAAGCCATCCGTGAGCAGGGAGACGTGGCGGATGGCTTCCGCGATGGATGCCTCTGCTGCAGGGGTGACGGCGGTGGAGTGAACCGTATCCAGCCGTGCCTTGATGAAGGTTTTCAGCAGCGCCTCACGGGTCGCAAAGTCGGGGGCGGCAAGGTGCACGGCTCGCTGAAAGATGTTGCACAGGGCGGCGGTGTCGGCACACCACGGCTCCGCCGACGTGGCCACTACCAAAACACGATCTGTTGGCTGCAGGCTTGCGATGCACTTGAGCAGCTCCTTCTTCAGCTTCTTTCCACGCGTCAGCTCGCCGTCCTTCTTCTTTCCTCGCTTGCCGCCCTTCCCAGGAAAGATCTTCTCGATGCGGTCTATGTAGATCACCGATGGCCCCTTCATGCGTGCCGTGTAGAAAACGACCTGCACCATCTTGGCAATACCCTTGGTGGTGAGGAAGTTAGCAGGCGACAGATTGAAGAAGCGAGCACCACTCTCGTTGGCGATGGCATAGGCGAGGAGGGTCTTTCCAGAGCCGGGTGCACCGTAGAGCAACAGCCCTGTCGGGTGCGGCGCCAAGTCGTGCACCACCTGCGACCCCAGAGGCAGCACCGCGTAATCGGTGACGGCGGCGCGCACCTCGGCGGCAGACGGGTCCTTCAGCCACGAGGACTGCTGCACGTACGCTCTGAAGAGCGCCTCCATCTTGTCCTTCGGCATCCCGATCGCGTGTTGCACGTCGTCGTTCCACCCGCGCAGCACACGCTTCCACTTCTTCTCGATCTCCTTATCAATGGTCTGCGTGCGCAGCAGGCGATCCAGCGGCCCGGCCGAGACGCCAAGGGGGCCGACGAAGGACGAAAGCCGCACATCCGGCGGCGGCAGCTGCAGCTTGTTCTCGTAGACGGTGGTGTTGAGGTAGGACTCCAAATCTTCGCCCTTGGTCGGGTCGCGCAGCTTCGGCTTTTTGGCGGCCTTTGCCTTCTTACCCTTTCGGCCGCCCTTCTTCCTCTTGCCAGCGTTCTTCTCCGCCTCGAGACGCTCCTTGAGGTTGTTCACCTCCATCATCACGAGCTGGTCTACGCACTGGCGCAGGTCCTGCATAATGCCGCGGGGGCCATCCACCAGCTCCCGCCTCAGCAAAGCCTCGTCATAGGGCTGATCCAGGTCGCCCTTCTCCACGCGGGTGCGGTGAAACTGCTCCTTCCAGAGCGTGTTGTGCCGCTCGGTTGTGGCGGAGACGTGATCGAGGAAGACGCTGGGAGGTGCGGCAGTCGAGGCGGAAGCGGCGGCATCGCCATCGCCTGGGCGGCGCAAGGATTTACGTGGGCCGCCTTGCGCAGTAGCAGTGGTGGCTGCGACACTCTCGGACACACGAGATACCGAGCGGCTACTGTAACCCGTCCCATTAAGGCTTGCCTTCTCACTGCCGCTTGCCTCAGCTCCAACAGACGCGCCAGCCGATCCAGCCTTGCGAGTGCTGCGGCCGAGCAGTGCCAATGTGCCTCCGTCCTCGACTGTTGGAACGTCCATAATGCCGTCCTTAGCCCTCCCATCGAGGCGTGCGTAGGCCATGTGCATCAGCACTTCGTCGAGCATCACCTCAAGCGTCTTGGGCCCTTCCTGGCTCTTCAACTGGCGGTTCATCTCAAGCGTCTTCTGCAACAGCTCCGCCTGGTTCACCCGCTGCCGCGCCTTGCGATCGTCGTGGTGGACGCTGGCGGCAACTCTTGCCGCGTTACTGCGAATGGCCGCCGTGCTGGTCATCCCCAGCAGCTCCTGCTCCTGCTGGTACCGCTCCTTGGCACGCTTCTGCTGAAGGTAGCCAAGAGCCACCTTCTGTACGATGGTCGCCGCACGATCCTTGCCTGTCAGAGACTGCAGCTCGGCCCCATGCGCGGCGGCGTACTGGTGCTGGCGGAAGAGCTGCAGCTGGATCTTTGCCCGCTGCCGAGCTTGACGACCGCGCTCAGCGAGTTGCAGGATGCGCACAGCCTCCTCGACAGACATCGGCGCCGAGTCGCCACCTGCCGTCGCCGCTGCCTTCTCCGCAGTGGTAGGAAACGGTGGCAGAGCTTTCGTGGGGTCCTCAGCGAAAAGCGCCGCGCTGTGCGCGGCTGCCGCGAGCGCCACCGGGGCCACCTCAGGCGCTGTTTCCTTGTAGTGCTGCTGCAGAGACAAGACGTACGCCCGCTCCTGCAGCAGAACCTCGCGGCGGTCCTCCAGCAGGTACGTTGGCAGCGGCGGCTCCAGATCCTCTGGGGACAGCTTCATCTCCTCCAGCGTGTCGTCCAGCGCCACATAGTCGCCGCAGTGCTCAACAATATTATGACGCGCCTCGAGCATGCGCCCAAGACAGCTGTCCAGTAGTGTGCGCACATCACCACGGCGCTGTGGCTGAAGCTCCGTGTCATGGATGACGGCCATCTGCCGCGCCAGCCGCACGTACCGCACGTAGAGGGAGAGCCAGTACTGCGCGTAGTACGCATGCCGTGCTTTGGCGTCCATAGGGACGCGCACGGCGCTCACGTACACATCCTCGCGCTGTACCTCGGCCAGATCCGCCAGGATCTGCTGGTACTGCCGCTGATAGGAAAGCGTGGACATGCTGCCCTGTGCTGCTGCTCCTGCGAGAGTCGCCAACGACCTCTTCCTCTCTCTGTCTTGGTGTGTGCGAGCTCCCCGTGTGTCTTTCACCAGTCGACCGCACACACCTGAGCATACGCAGCCCTCTTTCGCGTTGCCGCTTGGCCACACGGACAGCCCCCACCACCGCCCCCACCTGCACCTGAGGAGGGCGAGAGAAACGAGTGTGTGAGAGCGAGACAAGAGAGAGAGAGAGAGAGAGAGCAGAGCGCGAGAAGTTGCGCTGCGTCAGGCCCCGCACCAACAAGGAGGTCAGCAGCAAAGAGAGGTTATGACCCGCTGGTTGTGTGAGTGCGTTGATGGTGCTCCGCGCTCGTTTCCTTTCACAAGCGCAGGCATGCGGTGGTGCACAAAAACGTGTCGATCCTTCACCGACATGCGCGAGAGAGAAAGAGAGAGAAGGGCAGTCGTGGCGAGGGTGAGGCTCGAGGAGATGGAAGAAGCGGCAACGCTCTATCGAAGCCATCCGCGAGTCAGCATACTCGCCTTCATCAGTCTGATTATCGGGGTGTGTGCGTGCGTGCCGCCAGCACCGAGAGCATGCCGGCCGAAGTCGAGCGCGTCTTTCGTACAAGAACACGCGTACGCGTGTACGCCTGAGCTCATGCACTGACGAGACTGCGGGGCCACTTGTCCTTCCCGCTTCCTGTCGCACCGGGTGCAAACATGGACGCGAGTCCGCTGGGCGCGGGACTTCCTCTGAAAGCACGGACAGTGCCTAATAGCGGGAGAGAGAGAAGGGACCATGAGGTCGCTGGGGCTCTTTGTCACGTGAAACAAAGTTCACAGGTAACGTTGACAGGTGGAATAAAGAGCTTGCTTGCACTGAGCACACACAAAAAAAAAACGAGACCGCCCCGCCCGATCTCGTCGCACACTTAAGTCCCTACCACGCGTGCTTCGAGGCTGAAGTGGCACACACACACACACACGCACACACACACACACACGTACATACACACAGAGGAGGGGGAGGTGGGCATGTGGGAGTGCATGTATGTCCGCAGGAGCGGGTGCACTCGCGTTTCAGTTTAGCAACAGGAGACGTTAAGGAGAAGAGAGCGAGCAAGCGAAAATCAGTCATCAGCATTCACTTTCCAAGTAATGCCTTCACCGTCATACACAGCTAGATGGGCAGAGGAGAGGAATGAGAGAGACGCACGCACGTGGTAACGATGAGAGAGAGGAGAGGTGGACATGAGAGACCGAGAGAGCGGAGTCACCTCGACCACGAGCACGCACTAGAAAAACCACAAAAGAGGGGAGCGCTTGAGACGACGCACACATACACACGCACACTTACTCACAAGTAAAACACAGACGAATGCGTGCTACGCAAGAATAGGAGACAAGTCCGGCGCATGCGTGTCACCACCTCCACCTAAACGGCTCTCGCTCACACACACACACACAGACCAGAGTTAAAGGCAACAGAAAAAAAAAGGGAAAAGCGCAACACACACCATCACAGTCTCCAGAGCACCGAGCTCTCTTAAGCAGTGAGACCGTTGTATAACGGTGACGAGAATGCACACACGAGCACAGGCTGCCTTTTCTGTCAACGCGTGTGCACTCGTTCTCGGTCATGCAGCACCAGCTGCACGCCACACTGCACCCCCGCCCACCCACCCACACACCGACTGGCCCTGCCGCAGGCACCACACATCCGCGCGGTGCGCAGAAGCAGCAGCAGACACACGCCGGTACGGCAGTGCGCCGACTCCGTCAGCTGAGCACGGCCCCCGCCTCAAACTCTACGCAGACCATCTCTGCAGGTCGCCACCCGCTGCGCCCCCCGGAGGGGGGGGGGAGGTCCCAGGCCCCCCACACCAGTAGGCGGTGAGCGTCGGGCGGGATGCGTTCCAGTCACGCGGAGACCTCGCCCATCACGTGGATGGCACAAGCGTGTGCACTGTCGCAGGTCGCTCCGACGCAACGCCCTCCAGAGCCTGGCCGCCGGCATCAGCGGCGATGCATTGCTCTTACTTCCCTGCGTCGTGGGCACGGGAACCCGTGTCACCACCCGAAGTGGTTCGGCATGGGCAGGGCTGAAAAAAACGAGGGGGCTGCCGTGGCTTCTCACCCACATACACGCAGAGTGGGCATTAGATCTTGAGACCAGGGTGAAGTATCGCCGGTCATCAGGGCACGGCTAAGCCAACCAAAGCAGACTAGAAATAAAACACAACACACACACACACACACACACACACGTATATATATATATGTATATGTATATATGTATATATCTATATACGTGTGTGTGTGTGTGTGTGTGTGTGTACATGTCGCTTGTTGCGAGGGTGTTCTCCTATTGTTTTATGGACTTTGACAAGTCGGCCTTTTTTTGTTTGGTGTTGTTATTCAGCTTTGTCGCAGGGGGGGGGGATCTCTGCACGTGCGGGCGCCGATCTCGGCACGTGTGCCTCGTGGCCGTGCGCAACCCCTCCAGAATGAAGAGGAAACCAACGAGGCGAAACAAAAAACCAAAGCAGTGGAGCAGGAGGACACTTACGTGGGCGCGCGAAAAAAAAAAAAGAAGACGGTCGACAGCCAGCAGCTGCCGGCACACGCGTACGCATACCCACCCACCGAGATAGACACGCACCAACACGCGTACGCATGCCCGTACACACACGCGCAAAGGCAAGCAGACATGCATATGAAAGTAGCGAGAACATCAACGCCGAAAAGAAGACACTTTCCCATGATCGATGTGGATTAGGTATGAAATAGGAGGGAGTAGCCCCTAACAATCAAAGCCAGGCAGGCGCACGCGCACCCGACAGAGACACAGAGAGGGAGGTACAAGCGGCGCAGGGGTAGGATGCGGCAGGAGTGCAACCACATACCAAACCACTCACATGTGCACGCACTCCTCTCCCCAATGCGCTGCCCACGCTCCGCCCTCGCCAAGTGACTACGAAGCACAGACACTCACTCGGGTCAACCTACGGCCCAGCGCCACGCGTTGCTCTCATGGTCGGCCCC
Source organism: Leishmania aethiopica (assembly GCA_003992445.1). Lineage (NCBI taxonomy): Eukaryota > Euglenozoa > Kinetoplastea > Trypanosomatida > Trypanosomatidae > Leishmania > Leishmania aethiopica. The sequence goes on from RZOE01000070.1 coordinate 558,880, forward strand.
CCCCCCCTCCCTCCAGTGCGTGGATCTTCTTCCCAATCACCGTCATACAATCTTCACAGCTTTCCACTGTTTTGAACAGCGTAGTGTCGCTCCGCGACGTCGCGCAGGGTAGGGAAGAGGTTCTTCTGGAGCGTTATGACGCCGACTACGACCACCACCTCGGTACCAACGTAGAAGAGCAGGAAAAACCAGTACTTGGCGGTCGACATCAGGTCGAAGGCTTGGTAGTAGACATTCGCATCACTGAAGATCGTGGGAATGGAGGAGTAGACGAGAAACAGCAACAGGAAGAGAGAGATTGACATCGTCATGCCAAACACCTGCAGCCACTGCCAGTAGCGGATCTGCAGGATGAAGCGAGTTTGAATGACGAGGATCAGGCCGCTGAACACGAGCGTGCCGGTCTCGCCGCCGGTGTAGCGTTGATGGGAACCGTCTTGATGGATCAATGTCGGGTAAGCAGCATAGAAAAGAATCACCGCCGTTGTTAGTGATTCGACGAACCACCGCACAAGCGTCGCCAGGTTGAAGTACTCTCCGTGCGACAACGGTGTGTACAGCTTCGGTCGCTCCAGCAGAGCATCTTCGGGGAGGTCCTTATCGAAGATGCCCATGAAGAAGGGCGGGATACTTGTTAGAAGGACGTTGTAGAAGGTCAGCATCCATCCATTAAAGAGTGTCAGCCCCGAGAATCCGACGTAGAAGGCGAAGATGAACTGCACCACCGACACGGTAATGTTCTTGTGGAAGCTAACCAGAATGCAGCTGGCGTTGCGGAAGAGCGAGTAGCGGCCATGCACCGCGCATAGGCGGCGCAGGTGCTTGAATCGCGGAATCGCGTAGTCGGCGGCGAGGGCGGCGTGTGCACCTTCCAGCCCCATAATGCCCACGCCCACACGCCCCTCCCGGATCATGGACACGTCGTTGGCGCCGTCACCGATGGCCAGCGCTGTCTTACCGGTTGACTTCTGGAACATGCGAACGACGGTTGCCTTCTGGATCGGCGTGAGACGACAGCAGACGGCGGAGCTGACCTGATGGGAGAGGCGCAGGAACTGGTCAAAGTAGTGCTCCATTGCGATGTTCAGCGCTGGGCCGTCGATGACCAAGGTGCAGCGCCGCTCCTTGTGGGTCCCCTTGAGCGCGATGTGCTGCTCCACCACATCGAGGTCGCGCCCTACGCGCTCAATTGCCTTGGGGTCCGATGGATTCAGGCGGCCAACGTCGACGTGGTCGATGAAGTCTTTGCGCGGGTCGCACAGGGTCGACGTTGCAGCGATCGTCACGGCGGTCTCGCGCTTGTCGCCCGTGAGCATCCAAACGACTACACCGGCGCTCAAGAAGAAGGACAGTGTCTCCGGCACCTCGTCCTGCAGCTTGTCCTCGATGGCGGTGGCGCCGACGAGCCGCATGTCTTGCTCCATCTCTAAGCAGACTTGATCAAGATTGGAGCTGCGGTTGTGCAGGGACTTGCCGACTTCGACGAACTTCTCGAACCATGGGTCGAACTGGCGCCGTGTGATGTCCTTGGCGCACACAAGCAGCGTGCGGAGCCCCGACGAGGACATTTCCGTCAGAGGGATGTCGACATTTTCGATGTGCCCCTGCACATCCGGGGCGCGGCTCAGCTGCGGCCTGATGAAACTGTCGGCTCCCTTATTGTACAGCGTAATTTTTTTGGTGTCGCTGTCCTCGACGATGATGCTCATCATCTTGCGGTCCGGCGTGAACTCCAGTGTGGCGAGGATGTTGTATACCTTGCGCGTCCCATCGTGCAGGAGGAGCGTGATGGACTTTGTCGTACGGTTGATGAGGCGATAGCCGACAGCAGCAGCGGTCTCCACCAGTGCCACCTCGTCTGGGGAGCTGCCTTCGTAGACGATACCCAAGTCATCCGTGTCGTCCTTGAAGGGCTGAACTGTGTTGCACAGGGCCAGCGCGAGAAAATACTCCTGCAGAGGGCCTAGCCCCTTCGACCCGGCCTCCTTGCGCAGCTGCGCGATGCACTCATCCAGATTGTCGGCGTCGATCGGATTGCCGAGAGCGTCGCCTAGCTTGAAATTCATGACGTTCTCTGTTAACGTCCCAGTTTTGTCGCTGAAGATGAAGCGCACCATTGCCAGCTGCTCGTTGAGGTTCGACGTGTTCGGCTGGCAGTGCCGCCAGCGGTTGTTCATGTACTCCATCATGAGGCAGTCCACCCGCATCCACCGCGCCTGGACCACCTTGCACACCTCAATCGTGACGAACAGCGAGATGGGCACGCAGAAGCTCAGCAAAATGAAGTAACTCAAGTAACGGTACCCCCACAGAGTTATGTTCTTGCGAAAGCTGATAAAGAAGCGGAGGTAGGGCGTTTCCCTGTGCTTGTTGTTCCACCACACTGCCATGGAGGCTAAGATGAAGAGCATGATGTTCTGGAATATGAGGATGGCTATGATAAAGTAGTTCAGCTTGCGGTCGAGGTTCGACGACTTTGGCGGTTTTGGCTTCAAGTTTCGGAACAGCTTCGTGTCGACCCCTGCGTAGGCAACCATGCCCCACACCCAGTCCGTGTTGCGTAACACGCAGCCGCGATACAGGAACTGGTTCAGCGAGAGTGCGTGCTCCTCGCCATTGATTTCCAACAGCCCCGCCCACGACAGCAACCCTGGGTCTGGCTTGCTCGTGTGCAGTACGGCTGTGCTATTCATGATTGCCTCGACTTCGCAGAGCGCCCAGGTGGCTTCCAGAGCCTTGCGTGACTTCAGGTTCGTCTCGCCGTCCAGGTTACACGTGTCTATAAATGCCTGCCCCTCCTCGACGGACGAGGCAAGCATGACGACATCGGCGTGCACCTCCTCGCCGTTCTTGATACGCACAACGTCACCAGGGCGGATGTCCTTGCTGTGCACCGCGACGAGCTTGCCGTTTCGCAGCACCTGCGCTAAAGTCGAGTTGGCGCGGTTGTCGGCCTGATGTCGCTTGATGTCTTCCACCCCCTCTTTGATGATTGCCACGAGGAGCACGAAGATCAGCGGCGCAATCGAGGTCGCCGGACTCAGCGGGGACACATCTGGGATGAGGCTGAATACGGCGTTCATGAGAAAGTACAAATTACTCACCTTTTTGAACTCTAACAGGAGGCTGACTGGGAGGAAGGAGATGAGCGTGTACTTGGAGGTGCGAATAAAGTTCGACGGATAGTTAAACTGCGCGTTCGACTTGGGGTCGTTAAGGTACACGATCACCTCATCATCCTCGTCCACGTCCGCCTCTGCGCTTAAACAGCAGAAGGACTTGGAAAGCTTTTCCGAGAAGATTCTGGTGGAAAGGCACTTGCGCCAACACGGCGGTTGGTTGAGCATGATTGCCGCAGTTCCTAGAGGGTATATGAAAGGAACAAGAAGAGAGAAGACGTACCACAAGCAAACACACGCACTCGCATAGACAGGCCCGCGCTTTTCCTTGAACAGCGAAAGGGAGGGAGGGGAGGCCGGCCCAAGGCTTCTCGCGTCAGGCGCACACAGAAACACCGCGCGCGAGACAGAGAGAGACTGTGTGTGTGCGTGTGAGCGTCAGGGAAAGAGGGCGGAGGAAGGGCTGCAGCGAGGGTAGAAGGAAAAGAGGAAAACGGCTGAGAAATGCAGCACGTATGGGATGATGGAAGGAGACGACGACCCAAACGGGTGAGTGGTGCAACACGAGAAGGCAACAGGTCGTGGTGTGGCGCTCCAGTCAGGCGGGTGGTCGAGCGAAGAAAGGAGCGCAAGCAAAAGCTCCAAGTGCCGTACGCAAAGAAAGGCCTGCGTGGGGGAAGGAAAGGGGGGGGGGGGCTGGACACTGAAGGTACTAATGTTCGGGTGTGACTTCGAAGGGGCAGAGGATGACCGACACGCACACACACACACACACGCGCGCGCACGAAGAAGACACGCAAAACAATAAAAATTTGAAAAAGACAAGTGTTACCAATATAAGGAGTTGAGGACTCGGGGAGGAGTAGTGGGGGGGGGGGGAGGGGCGGAGCGGTAGAAGGGGGGAGGGGGGGCGGAATAGAGACTGCTTGCCTGAATACACACAGAGAGAGAGAGACGTGTCCTCGTCAAGTCAGCAGCAGCGACAGCAACAATGTACCACAAAGAATTGAAGAAAAGATGAAAACATAAAAAAGAATTGTGCGGTCAGGCAAGGCAACTGAGGAAAAGGCGTGGCTAATAACGCGATGATAACAGCAACAACAGCAGTCAAAACAGATGAAGAAGAGAGGGGGAGAGAGAAGGAGACAGCCGAGGCTAGATAAAGCAAAAAGCGACGCAGCGTGGGTGAGAGAGAGAGAGAAGGGTGATGGTAGTGGGGGTGGTGGTGCAGGCTTGATGTGGGAGGTTTCTGCACGTGTACGGGGGCTCCTGTGTGTGTGTGTGTGTGTGGTGTGTGTGTGTGTGTGTGTGTGCAGTTTGAGGGGTCAGGCGTGCCAGAGCGCGCGGGGCACGTGCGGGAGCGGAGCGTGAAGATGGGTAACGGAAGACGAGGCGAAAACCTACCGCGTGGAGCAAACACACACACACGCCTAGAGCGAGCGAGAGAGAGAGAGAGTCGAAAAGTGAATCACGCGAACAGAAAAAAACGAAAAAAAGAAAGAGCTCAGATAACAGGGGTGGCGATCACGAAGCACTCCCTTGTGATGGTGGCGGTGGTGGCGTGTATTTTCCGAAGGGAGAGCGCGTCGTGCGTTTGCGTGGAGAGTTGAAAGAACAACGGCAAAAAAAAAGGGAAAGAGGAGGGAGGGGCAGAATCAGAGCGAGGTGTGATGTGCGAGAATCGACATTGAACAGAGAGGGACGCATGGAAGAAGACCAGCGGGGGATGCTGGCGGGGGAGGGGGGTGCGGACCGCCGGATGTTGTCTGCAGTACCCGTCACTTGTTATCTTTTCATCCTCTTCAGCTGACTGGCGAGTTGTCGTGCTCGCCAGCAGTCGCCTTACACCAAGGCCGCCGGCATCGCGCGGTCATCGCCAGCTTGGCGTGTATTTCCTTTTCATTTCGTCTGTTTTCGCTTCTCCATCACTACCCGCGATAAGAGCCATGACAGCAATCTTGATCGCCCGTGATTGGCTGAGCAGCCCGCTACCATGCAGCCCGCCTCTGCGCACACCCAGGCGCCTACACGAGACTGCGCCATCGTGAAAGCGTTAGCGTCCATGCAGCGCAGCTGGGCCCTGCACAGTCCCAAAGTGGCTGAAGGAGCACACAACGAGAGCGACACGAACAAGCCACATACAACACGCGTGCATGCATCCCACAACGTACGGCAACTCTGCTCAGCATCACAGCGACGTCCGCCGTGAGCGAGCGCCGTTGTGCGGCATCATTTCGCTTGCCGGGATGCCGAGGAGCACCTGCAGCTCTGGGTTAGCCGCGTACCAGGAGACGCTCATCCCAGTCTCGGCGCACGGCGTGGCGTGGTAGCCTTGCGTCACCGCCATGCGGCAGTTCTCTCTGTCGTCGTCGATCAGCACCACGTCAGTGCTCAGCCACTTGGGCAACAGAAGCGTCGACGGGTTCCACAGCCCGCCCACAATGTCATCATGGTGAACGGAGGGGGTCTGCGGAGGTAACGGAGAGAGGCCGGTGCGCAGGGAATCACTGGCATCATCTGCAGCTTCAGCGCAGGTGTTGTAGGTCCGCCGCGGCTGCTGCTGTGGATGAATCCGACTCCTTCGCAGGCGCTGCTCCTCATCCCGCGCGTTTCTACGCTGCTGCAGCTCTTGCAGGTGGTACAGCTTCCCCGGCCCCGCCACCGACCGCGGCAAGCACACAACATCGTCGGTGCTAGTGAGATAGGCGCGGGTCGGTGGAAGAACGCGCGAGAGCAAGCACACCACCGCCTCAGCGACGGAGAGACACGTGGCCCACTGATCTGCCGTCCCTTCTGTCAGGGAGCAGATCGCCAGCTCATGCCCATGTTGGGTGACAGCTTCACAGAACGCGCCTAGGAAATCTGCATCCACGAAAAGCGCGTGCACCTCCGCCGTAGTCGCCACCTGCGCGGCTCGAAGCGAGATGGAGCTGAGGGGCGAGCGCAGCAACGTACCATCCAAGTCCAACACCACGAGCACAGGCGACACCACCGTCGCATAACACGGTCCACTGCGTGGACGCACCTCGCGGTGGAGCAGTAGTCCAGCCATAATGCAGCTTTCCTCGGTCAGCGCAGCCTCGATCTGCGAGAGCGACTGACCGCCAAGCGCCGCTGCCGGTAGCGAAAGGGAGGGCAGCGTGAAAGTCGGCGATACAGCAGTCGAGTCCACGTACACGTCCACGGCATCGAAGAGCGCATCAAGGGCGTCGGCAGCGCTGTCCCACCAGTTCGGTTGCGAGGCCGCCGTTCCTGATAGCCACGACGGTGACGTCTCAACGATCCCTGCGCTCGCGTTGCTTCGCGGGGGCGGCGCAAGCGCACTGTCCGCTAGCGTCAGCGTGCCCCCATCGCCGCAGAGGCCATCCTCTCCGGCCGTAGAGCAAAGAAGCGGGCAAAGCCGCGCAAGCTGGCTGATTAGGTGCACGGCAGGGCTGCGCTGGTGTTGCTGTCGCGAACGCTTCTCTGCTTCGACGACCGTCTCAGCAGCCATGCTGTGGCGTTCCTGCCATCGCGTGTGGTGGACGTTGCTGTAGCCTCCGATGTCGGCGGCAGCGGCCTTGCCAAGAATCAGCTCTGCCACGAAGCGGTAGCACTCGCGCGCCAGCTCGGGCAATGTCGCCTCCCCGGACGTCGCACACGTTTCTTTCATGGTCCCCGCGGAGGCGGCATCTCAAAAATAGGATCTGCACGTGAGATACCTCCCACGCACACGGGCACGCGCGTAGCGTCACCGGGATCGAAGAGGAAAGCCAGCACCAGAGCGCACCCTGGCGTGAAGGTTGTCAGCGGGGTGCGCCTCGCGGGCAACGCACGCCGTGACAACGAAAGATGAATGCCGGAGCCTAGTGCAGCCGAAGAAGTAGATGGACTACGTGTCCAGATGCTTGCTTATGTGTGTGTGTATGTGCGTCTCGCTACCAAGAGCAGCCGCGTCTCCTGTAGAGCTGTGCGGGCGCTCTCGGGTGCGGCTGCTTCCGTGTCTCCGACCGATGAGGCACACGCGCACACTCATAAGCCGCATAACAACGTTCGAGGTGGGAGGATAGGGAGGAGGCATCGCACCGGCAAGCCGAGAAGAGGAAAAGGGAGGGATACCATGGCGAAAACAAAATGCAGGCGTCGAGAGGGGCATCGTCCCACAGGACAGACAAGACACACAGCAAACACCCACGCGTACAGGCAAACGCATACACATCATCTGTGCACACCGCCACGGGCGTACCATCGCCAAGGTCTGACACCGTGGTAGCGAGGCAGGCGAAAAAAACAACAAGAGTGTGGTATAGGTTGCTTAGCGCGCGGCCACGCTTTCGCCGCCTTTTCGTATCGTGCGCTGCTTCACTGGATCGCCCCTTCGCAGTTGTAGCGCAGTTCCCGATGACGAAGCACTGCTGGTGAAAGACGCCACAGAATGCTGACCGATGCGCGAGAAAAAAAAATTTCGTCCGCTTCAACGCGTGTGCACTCGTTCTCGGTCATGCAGCACCAGCTGCACGCCACACTGCACCCCCGCCCACCCACCCACACACCGACTGGCCCTGCCGCAGGCACCACACATCCGCGCGGTGCGCAGAAGCAGCAGCAGACACACGCCGGTACGGCAGTGCGCCGACTCCGTCAGCTGAGCACGGCCCCCGCCTCAAACTCTACGCAGACCATCTCTGCAGGTCGCCACCCGCTGCGCCCCCCGGAGGGGGGGGGAGGTCCCAGGCCCCCCACACCAGTAGGCAGTGAGCGTCGGGCGGGATGCGTTCCAGTCACGCGGAGACCTCGCCCATCACGTGGATGGCACAAGCGTGTGCACTGTCGCAGGTCGCTCCGACGCAACGCCCTCCAGAGCCTGGCCGCCGGCATCAGCGGCGATGCATTGCTCTGACCTCCCTGCGTCGTGGGCACGGGAACCCCTGTCACCACCCGAAGTAGTTCGGCATGGGCAGGGGGGGGGTGGAGGGGGGAGACGGCTGCTTTGGCTTCCCACCCACACACAGCGTGTGGAGGTGTGCGTGTGCAGTGGAGCCCGTTATACAACCGCGCAGAGGGTTCATGTCCTCAGCTGGCCATCGGGAAAAGAAAGTTAACAGATAAAGGAATAGAAGCAAACATGTGGACCTTTGGGAGATGGCAGATGAGGCGTGAGAGTGCGGGGCGGGGTCGAGGTGATGGGAGGATGGTGCGCGCAACAGCCAAAGAAAAAATGCTGATGAAAACAACGATACACACACACATTGCGAGATCGACGACCTGAGACAGACAGACTCAGGCATACAATAAGGAGCGAGAGCGGGAAGCACACGCATGCACACACAGACACACACACACACACACACACACGTGCGCGAGATCTCGCAAGACTTGACCAGCAAAGGAGGGAAGATGATCGAGAAACTAAAAGCGCGGGCACGCTCGCACGAGGACAGGGTGAAGCACCCTCGCACCGAAGTAGTCAAGGACATGCACGCCGTAAGGGAAAGCAAACGCCAGCAGTGCCGCGCAGTGAGAGGCTGGGTGGAGGGAGTTGAGAAGGTAGCCCCATATCAAACATGTGTGTGTGTGTGTGTGTGCGTCGCCGTTGCCTACTTAGTGCGGCCCGCCGCGCAGTTGGGTGAGGATAATGCGGTTCTGCTCCTCCAGCCTCGCGTTCTGCACCTGTATGCGGGCAAGCTCAGCCGCCACCGCCGCGTAAGCGTCAGGCGTGGGCTTCTGTCCACCAGCGGCAGAGGATACCCCGCTAGCGTTCGCATGCGCACTCTCGCCTGATCGCCGGACATGGCGCAACTGCAGCTGTGCCGCGACTGTCGTGAGGAGGTCGGGGAGTTCGTCGAGCTCCGCCTCCTCAGCCGCTACAAAGGACGCGTTGCTCGCGGAGTCCAGCAGGTCGCTATGCTCAAGCAACTCCTTTAGGTGCAGCAGAGATTCCCGAAGGTGACGAGCTTGCACAGTGAACTGCTCCGTCGTCGTTGTGGAGCTGCTGCTGCCATTGGGGCCACGGTGCGCCTTCGCAGCCACCGCCGGTGGCTCCTCGTGCTTCAAGTATAAAGGGAGGAAGGAGGGCTTTGCACCACCGCTGCTGGTGGAGCTCCGGATGACGACATCCTCTGCATCTGACAGCGGCCGTGAAGAACTGCGCTGTGCGTTCTGTCGCTGCGGCGGGCTGTCGGGGCACGCGGCAGGCTCGTCAGCACCCGTGCTCTTTAGAGATGCCGACGCGCTTCCGTTCCTTGAACCTTCATTCGCGTCTTCTACGCAAAACGCCTCATTGACGCCTGCGTCAGCCGCTGCCGCCACGCCGGCGCGCAGCACCTGAGAGTCTACAGTCAGCTCCGACACATCAACCGCCGAGGCGGCCAAGTTCGCAGTGGCCGGCGGGTTCGCCAGTGTCTCGGTTTGGCGGTCACGAGGCGTGTGCGACGGCGCCGGCACACTGCCGTCTTGTGAGGAGGGCACACTCGCCTCTGCGGCTGCGATGATGGCGTGGTGGGAGTGCCGAGAGGGGCCCGCCGAGCGGGGGGTGCGCGCGTGCTCGCCCGTCTGGCTGTCGCGCTTCTGACGTGCGTAGAAGCCTGTCAGCTCGTCAAAGCGGTCACTGAGTTCGCGGCTGGACGGGGCGCTTGCGGAGGCGGTGCGGCGCTGCCTGCGGGCCTCCGACATGGTCCTCGGCACGCCTCTTGCCTTCGCGGCGGGAGCGAGGGGGGTGCGGGCGGGGCGCCGCTGTGCTGCGTTAGAGGCCTGTGCGGCTGATGACGCAGGGGGCCGAGCTGTCGACGACGAGGGAGCCGCGCTGCTCTTCTTCGCTACTTCTTTAGGGGGTGGAAGCAGCTTCTCCGCATCGTTGTGAAGGGCTGCAGCCCGATGCAGTGGACGAAGCTTGTACAGGTCGAAGCAGCCAGAGCCGAGCGTCCACACAAGCAGCGCCGCGTTTTCCCTGTCCTCGGCGCTGCAAATGGCACGCGCCAAAGTCGAAATAGCCCGGTGGCGATCAGTAGGGGACTGTCGCCGTTTAGCTGCCACACCGAGAGGCGCGACCCGCGGCAGACCACCACGATATCCGGCCGGTGCCTCACCACGGTGGCCACTGCACACACGTTGGCACCGCTATCCTTTTCCACGGCCTGTGCAGCCGGTGGCTCTGCGAGCAACTTCACAACCCATCGCGATGCACCCTTGACCTGCACATATGCGGAAGTGGCCGCACCAGCCACGACCAGGCCACCCTCGCACGGCACCACGTGCTGAATGGCATCTGCATGCGTGTAACTAGGCGGGGCAGATGCGCGATCGCCAGCTTCCGCGCTGCTGCCGAGCGCGGTAATGGACGTGCGCTGCACCGCCACGACTCGGTCCGCATCAGTCGCTGTGGACTCAGGCCCCGAGGCGGCCACATCGCCGCCACTATACACAACTAAAGCCTGTGTGCCAGCAGGCACCGAGTCAGAACCGCTGATCGTGATCCTCTCCAGCTGGAGAGCACGGCTGCCACCACCGCTGCCACCCTTCGGCATTTGCGCCCAGCAGCATCGGTAGCGACGAAGTTGCGGCCCCGAGGGCCCGCTCGCCGCTGTCGATGTAGTCAGCGCATACACGACATCGCCGGTGGGAGAGCTGGTAAGGCTGAGGATGTTTTCGTCCGCGTTCGTCGCTGTACTGCCCAGCTCGGCTGGCGTCCCCGGTGCACGACCGTAAGCCACGAGAGCGTGGCGCGCCGTGTCGAACAGCACCACCACACCAGTGGCAGGGTGCAGCGTCGCGCAGGTGGACTGGTTGCCAAAAGCGGTGAGAAGTGTGCAGCCGGGGGGAGAGACAAACATGAGCGCCTGCGGAGTCCACCAGCACCACAATGCTGAGTTCATGTGCCAGATCTCCGCCGGCGCTGCAGGCGCCAAGATGGGCGGCGTGAAGACAGATGCGCGGCGCAAGCTCATCCGCTGCGTGCCCGTCTTCGGCTCCATCGAGTAGAGGGAAAACGCGCCGCCCTCGTGAAAGAGGACCAGCACGCCATTGCCCACGCTGGCACCATTTGTGAAGACATGCGCGCCGCTCGCAGTAACAGCCGAGTCCTCGTGCACCTCCTTCGTCGCACCGGCATCATCGCTGCTGGTAGAAGTGGCGGCGCCGAGGACGTCCTGCCACTTCACCTTGCCCTGAAACTCCCACGTTTCGGCCTGGAAGAGGCGCGTGATGCAACCGGTCAGCATGAGGCTCTCCTTACCAACGCAACACAGCGCCGTGGCGGATGACACCTTGCAGTCCATCCACCGCACCACTGATCCGGTGGAGCCGTTGAAGGCAACGAGAAAGCCGCTGCTTGTCAGCGCCAGGTAGGTCTCCTCGCCCTCCACCGGGCTCGCCACACAGCACGTATACTCAACGTCGCACAGCTCTTCCACGGTGCTGCAGTGGCGGCTCAGCACCATTAGGCGGTTGCGTTCTCTGTGCTTGGGCGCCTGGCCGTCAGCTAGTGCCTCTGCGCCGCCAGCCGCGGCAGGGGCCGTGTATTGCACGCTGAACAAGCCAATTTTGCCGGCGCTGCAGGCAGCAAAGGAAAGGTCGAAGGCGAGACTGCACATGCTCTGAAGAGGGCCCATGGCGCCTCGCCACAGCAGCGCCTGAGTGTCAATACTCCAGAGCGAGAGCCGGTGCGGCGTTTGGTCGAGCGGTCGACTGTGCAGCAGCGACGAGAATGCCAGGTAGTTCGCCTCCTCTGTGAACAGGAACGTGGCGCCGTACGTGCAGTCGCCGGTCACGGTGCGCGGCAACTTTGTTGCCTCCGTCAGCGCCGGATTCGTGAGAGAGGTGACGTAGAGGCCGTGGTGGGCCGTGCCGACGCATGCGAGGTCTTTCGCGGGGTGGCCGACGACAAAGCTGATGCACTCGTCCGGCGAGGCGAGGACGCTCAAGCGCATTGCGTATCGCCAGCGCGCCTCCGCAGAAAGGCTACTCGGCTGCTCCGCAAGCACGTCGACAAGGGCGATGCTGTTGTCGGTGGCGGCGTACACGACATAGCGGCCACGGTACGCTGTGCAACACCGCGACGACGAAGTGACGGCGTGGCCAACGCGCCACGTCGGCAGCACAACCGGAGACGGCGATGGAGACGCGGGCGGCGAAGACGACTGCTCCATCGCAACGTGTAGGTGTGTGTGTGTGTGTGTGTGTTCGTTTCTTCGAGAGTGGAGGGAGAGACGGAGGAGAGACAGAGACGGAAAAAAGGGGGTGGGGGCGATGGAGGAGGCGTTGCCCCTTCGTGATTAGGCCTCCTTCGGCTCTGTTTTTCCCCGCTTGGCTGCTGCGCCACTCGAAGGGAGCACGTTACACACACACGCACACCCGAGGAAAGGCGTGCCCGTGGAAAGACGGAAAAGGGAAAAGGGAAACGAAAGTGTGAGGAGCGCGAAGTAGCGAGGAAGCCGAGAAGCGGCGGCGGCAGAGCGGAGGGAGAAAAAGAGGGGGGAGCCTCTCACGCAACCGGGACGCCGACCGTGTGGATCCATGAAAGGGCCGAGTCGGCGGGAGCTCAAAGGAGATGACGACTTGCAGGGGGTCGAGGGAGGGCGAAGAGGCGCGAGGTCGCCAGACACACCCAAGCCGACGCACATGCATGCACATACATGTTCGTCCCGGTACAGCAGGGCCGTGCAGCGAAAGTCTCTTGGCAATGACGGAAGGCGGCAGTAAAGTGCATGCGTGACACTAGCGAGATCGCCGTACAAAGTGAACCACGCCAGGCACGGGTGTACGAGTGTGCACGTGCTCCCCTGCGCCGCGAGACGCCGAGCGGAGACAGACCGAGAGAAGGCGGGCAGTGGGGGGAGGCGCGAGGTGACAGGCCCCCTTCACCGCCACACGCACACCAATAAAGAGCGAAACGATTTACTGAAAAAAAAAAAAAAAAGAGACAGAGGAAAAGTGAAGGTGATAAGAGGGGGAGGGGGAGGGGGATGGGGGAGGGGGATGGGGGAGCGTTCCGCCCTCATGTCACACACACGCACGCGCATACGTACAGCACACAACAACGACTGACGAGAACAACAGCGGGCAGGCCACGCACACTTAAACAAGGGACGATGGGAGAGGGGGGGGGGAGGCGAGAACGGCTCGCCCTTTGCCCTGACAGGACGACTCCGGGAAGAAACCACGAGGGAGTGGAGAAGAGCAGCAGTGTTACCGAGGACGGAAAAGAGGAAAGGCGGTGAAGACGGAAGAGGTGAAGAGACAGAAGACAGAAGAGAGAAGAGAAGGGAGAGGGTATCATGCGCACGCACACATACGCACCAGCCTCCCTCCTCTCTCTCTTCTACTGCGCTTCGGTGCCCCCTCTTACAGAACTTCGCGCATCGCACACGCGGTGGGCTCATCAGAGTCCAGGAACTGCTCAAAACGTCGTCGTGCGGCGTTCACGTTGAGGCGATGCAGTTCCACGTTCACCTTCGGGTCTACCGACACGACCAGCACGTGCGTGCACTCCGTAAACGGGCACAAGAGCGCCGTGAACGTCTCTGTGGCGATGCTCAGTCCGCCAAGGCTGGTCGTGTTGTTCATGCAGCTGAGCTTGAAGTGCTTCACCGTCTCGCTCACCTCTGTCGTGCGCAGCTCCCCGTCGCCCTGCAGAAACAGCGCCTTGGAGCCATCGGCGGCGGCCTTGCGGTTGATGTGTGTCAGGCATAGAAAGGTGCTCCGCTCGTACAACGCCACCTCGGCGGCGTCGCACGCCATCGCGATGGCGCGCATCGTCTCCACCAGCACGTCGCGGTGCGGCACTAGCGAGCGCACGACCGAGCTGTAGGCCAGGTAAAGCGAGTCCGACCAAATGCTGGTGCCGAAGAACTCGATGTCCATGCCGTTGCCAGAGTCGATACAGTTCAGAATCTCGTGCTTGCGTGCCTGGAAAATCTCCTCGCGTATGTCCTTGTGGATGAGGTCGATCTTGTGCAGAAGCACGAACACCTTTGCCTTGGGGCTGTATTGGCGAATAAAACGCATTGCCTCGCGGAAGTACTCCAGCATCTCCGGCAGCTTCCAATCCGTCGTGGCGCTGCCGCCCTCGCCACCAACGCCACCAGGGCCGCCGATCCCGCCGTGGCTGTCGCGGCACATGCTGTTGATATCAAACACAAAGAGCATGACGCCGACGTAGCGGAAGATGTACTCCTTCTGGCGATTCAAGTACTCCGTGACGTAGCGGTGCTGGCCGCCGCAGTCCCACAGGTTCAAAAAGAGGTTGCGCAATATGTGCACCTGGCTCTGATCAAGCGAGATGGTGATGCCGAGTCGCAGCGCGTCGCGAGGGAGGTAGTTATCGAAGATGATGCTGCGCATGCACGTCTTTCCGGCTCCGCCAGGCCCCATAAGGAGCAGCTTCTGCATCTGCTTCTGATCCATGTCTGCGTGCGCGTATGCGTACCGCGGAAGAATCATGCGTGGCGCTGCTCAGCAACCAAAAAGGGCATCCGCGCGTGGCGACGTCTCCTCGGGCGTTCGGTGAGGGAGAACAGGCGATCCGCAACTCGAGAGGCGAAGGAAAAGGGAAAGGGAGGGAGGGCGGGAGAGTGGGTGGTGGAGGAGGGTAAAACAAAAACTAAATCACGAAATACATAGAACGATACCAGAAGCCGTGGAGAGCAACGTGCGCACGAGGTGCTGTGCCGCGCCTGCGCAGTTACCTTTGGGTGTGCGTACGGCAGTGCACGTCGTAGACGATGGAGAGGCGTCGGAGAAGGGACAGGTGAGAGGAGAGCGATAAAAGAGAACGGGCGGATAGGTATAAGGCGCGTAGGGGCGGGCGGGGGAGGGGGGAGGGGGAGAGGCCGTTGGCGAGGGGCGCGCAGAGGAGGCTCGCACGCGGTCTGCGATGTCCCCCTCCTCCTTTTTTTTCCATGTCATCTAGTCTCATCGCTGCCGCTGAGCACGACGGCGCGCCGCCCTCGCGCAGCAAACGCGCCCACCGCAGCGCAAGCAGAGGCGACAGGGAGGACGAGACATGTGATTTGGTGCGTGAGAGGCAGAAACGGGGAAGGCCATCGGACGCCATGCTGGCCAACAAGTTTGCCGTTCCTCTTCCACCACGACACTCGCCCTCCCCCACAACCGCCGCCATCCGCTTGCTCGGGCGAAGTACAGAGAACGAGCAGTTATGGCCGCTTCGTCTCCTAGTTTCTGCTTCTGCTTTCCGTGTTGCCTTCCTTTCTTCTCTCCCTGCTGACATCGCCCCCATCCCCCAACACCATCGGCATGCATTTTTGCTTCCTGTGCCGGCGTGTGTGTGTGTGTGTGCGTGTGTGCACCATGCACACAACAGCTCCCTCGGAGGCACGACAAGAGAGCACCACACGAGGTCGACAATGATCGAAGCGGGTGGACGACGGAAGATGAACAGCATCACAGAAGCGCGTGAAACGGCACGGAAAAAAACAACAACGCCCAACCAACCGCTAAGGAAACTGCCTCAGCTGCACAAACACGAGCACCGCCACCACCCACCCACACACCCGCTGGCCCTGCCGCAGGCACCACACATCCGCGCGGTGCGCAGAAGCAGCAGCAGACACACGCCGGTACAGCAGTGCGCCGACTCCGTCAGCTGAGCACGGCCCCCGCCTCAAACTCTACGCAGACCATCTCTGCAGGTCGCCACCTGCTGCGCCCCTCGGAGGGGTGGGGGAGGTCCCAGGCCCCCCACACCAGTAGGCAGTGAGCGTCGGGCGGGATGCGTTCCAGTCACGCGGAGACCTCGCCCACCACATGGATGGCACAAGCGTGTGCACTGTCGCAGGTCGCTCTGGCCTCCCTGCGTCGTGGGCACGGGAACCCCTGTCACCACCCGAAGTGGTTCGGCATGGGCAGGGGGGGGGGGAGGGGGGAGACGGCTGCTTTGGCTTCCCAACCACCCACACGCAGAGTGGGGTCCCCGGACCCTGTGATGCCACGCTGAGGTGGGCAACGGAGGAGGGCGTTGCGGCTGGTGGAGAGCATCGGTCGGGTCGGCGGCGAGAGGGCAAGTAACAGTAGAAAAAGGTTGTTTACACGGGCCCACAGACACGTGCAGAAACGGACCCGCCCAAGCGCGCATTCACAGCCTCATGCGCGGAGCTTGATCTGGAGCACATCACCTTCGTCTTTGAAGGGTGTGCGTACGACCATGCGTGCGTGTGTGTGTCTTCCCGAGCACCTTCGGTGCCTGTGGGTTTGTCGGAGAGAGACGAGAGAGAGGTGAGAAGACGGGAGAGCAGAGCGACCATGCATGAAATACATCGATAGATGTACTGTTCTCGTTGCACGCGAGAAAACAGTGAAGAGGATCGGGGAGTGCTTCCGCTGGGGTGCGGGAGTGGAAGGGAAGCAGAGAAGGAGTCATAACAAGTAGAGGTGGGCACGCCGAGTGCAATCCTTGTGCCTGTCCCTTGTTGCTGCTCTTGTCCTCGATTGGAGGGCAAAGGAAAGGGAAGAGCACAGCGTGGGAGAGCAGCGGCCATGCATGCATGCACGCGTGTGCGCACGGACCGGTGTTCACAACCGTGTTGCTTTCTTTGTCTTCGCACGAGAAACGTGAAACAGTTGAGCAGTACGGAGCCCACGAAGCATGCCGCAGGAGACAACGAGGAATAGAAAGGAGGAGGAGGGGGAGGGGGGAGGGGGGAGGGGCGCACACCCGGGCACGTAGGCGTTGCCAGTAAGCCTTCTTTAAATTCGCAACACCGACCACCACTACCACGACCTAGTAGAAGAAAGAGGCGTGTGGAAAGCACAAGTCCAGACACGGACAGTCCCTCTCATCGCAGCAGTCGTACTGTTCAAAGGACGGCTTGTTCGCCTCTCCAGACACTACCATGACGGCACCACGGTTATTGCTGATGCCGCAGTAATTCGGTGCGGAAAAGACCGTCACGACGCGGTCGTTGTGCGTCCAGAAGTACCCATCCATCGCCACCTGGTGCGCACGGCAAATAAAGTTGAGCTTGTTTCTGCTGCAGAAGTCGGTCGACGCAGCAGGGCCAAAGTCCCACCCGCACCCTCGCGAGCTAACAGAGAATAAGCCCGTGCCGATGCACGGGTCGGACCAGAGAAGGCCATCTACGATATCGTGCGCCTCCTTCGACAGATCCCCGGTGCCATACGCGCGGCGATCAATGCTCGCGACATCCTCCACATTCTGCAAGCCCGGCGAGAGGCCGCCGTGGGTCACAAAGAAGCGCATGTACAGTGTCTGCACAATCGCAGCCAGCGGCAGGTCGAGGAACACCTTGTTCACGGCACTCCACACCGCCGTCCCGGCCGCGGCGCCGAGCGACGACGTCGCCTCCGCCAAGAAGCCGTACACGCGCGACGTCTTCTCCTCCTCGTGGTTGCCACGCGTCAGGTACACTAGCGTCGGGTATTCCACCTTCAGTGCCAGCAGCAGCAGCACCACCTCCAGGCTGTGCGGGCCGCGGTCCACGTAGTCACCCATGAACAGGAAGCGGCGGTCGCGTCCCTCGGGGTTGCAACGGCGCCGGTCGTACTGCTGGCAGAGCACGCTCGTGTAGAGGTCCTGGAACTGGCCGTGGATGTCGCCCACCACCACCAGCGTGTCGTGCGCTAACACCTCCAGCTCCAGCAGCGTTGGCTCCTTCACCAGCACCGCCGTCGCCGCAGCGCACAACTTCATGATGTAGTCCTCGTTGAAGAAGCTCGCCTGCGTGTACTCGTCGCCGTCCTTCTGCGATGCCGTCGGGGCACCGACGTCACCGCGCTCGCCACGGCGCAGCAGCCACTCGATCAGCGGCAAGAACTCTCCGCTGCGTGGCGTCGCGCCGAAGAAGCGCTTCTCGCCACCCCCCTTGCCGGTGCTGGAGAGAAGCGGCTTATCGTTGTCCAGCTCGTCAGCGATTGTCGACGAGCTCTCCGAGATAAGCAGCCGGGGGCCGGCGCCGCAGCCTTGGGGACTGTTCCCAGGTGCGAGCAAGAGTGGAGAGATCCCCTTGGCGGTGTTGTCTAACGTCTTCAGGAGGCAGTTGGAGGCGGCCCACGAGTCGGCGGCATCAACGTGGCATGGACCAGTGCTGATGTTGCCAAGGCGGCTTGAGACCTTGAGACGACCGTTGGCACTGATGGTCGGCACCGACGGGGAGTTCACAGTGGGTATAGCTTCCTGCGGTGCACCAGGCACCGGTACCCCGAGACAACCACTAGGGGTGGCGCAGGCGCTAGTCGCGGGCTTGTTGCTGCTGTATGTCGGCAAGACAGGAGAATGGATGCCCTGGATGTGGGGGCTACGGTCGGCCAGGTAGTACTCCACGCTCCCCGTCACGACACGAGCGGCATTGGGGGACGCATCGCCATTGGTGTTGCTGCTGCCTTTCCCTGCCGCGATTGTGCCGCGAGCGCCGGAGGTAATGGCCGAGGAATCAAAGCACGCGGGACGCAAGATGTGCACTCTGCTTACCGAGTCGCCTTCCTCTTTAGCCTGGTGCGAGACGGCGAACGGCAGAGACGTTTCCATAAGGGACGCCGCACCACAGAAAAAAAGAAAAACTGCACAACGTTGTGTATACGGGTATGGCACCTCACGCACGAAGAGTGAAGCGCCGCAGCACGCAAGAGGCACACAAACAGCGCGAGAGTACGCAAAGTAGAAACGCGCAGCACACACGCACACACACGAAACGTTGCCCAATGAAAGATGTCAGGGATGCGGAAACACACTCACCAAAAAAAAAAAGAAGGACGAGAGAGCCACTCAAACCTGATGAGGCCGACCAAGTAAGTGGAGGGGGGGGGGGCGTGAAACTCCTATAGCGGCAGAGGAGCAACAGCCACAGCAGTCGCAACACACACACGCACAAGCAAGCACGCAACCAAAACAGGAAACACACAGAAGGAGCGAGGGCAGAACAGACGCCAATATACTTATATCGAGGTATAGAGAGAGGAAGATGTCGATTTACAAGCAGGGAAAGAAGCGAGACACGGTGCGCACCGCCTGACGCGAAAGATTGACGGGAAAGCAGGGCAACGACAAAAAAGTGGTGCGAGAACAGAAAAGGGAGGAAAGGGCAGGCGGGACGGAGAGGGGGGGGGGCGTGTCTCTTGAGCGACAAGGACGAGCGGAGAAGAAGCGCCAGAGAAGCAAGGCACGAAAATACGAGCAGTAAGCGCGGACGGAGAAACCCCACGAAAAAAAAAACGAGTGTGAGACCCTACGGAGTGGGCCCTTCTCAGCGTAAAGCGTACAACAAGATATGCCGTGCAGACGAAGAGAGGAGCGCGCTCGATTCTCTCGTTACTGCCGTTGGTTTTCGTTTATGCGAGTCTGTGTGTGTGTGTGTGAGGGGGGGGGGATGGGGCCAAAGCCCTCCAAGAAAAAGAAAGACCCGTAAGACGCGCGCGCGCGCGGAGAGAGAGAGAGAGGGGGCGTTGCGGGATCCTTCCAGAGAAACGAAGCGAAACGAAAAAAAAAAACGAAGCCCGAATACGGCCTGCAAGTGGGCCTTTTCCCTGAGAAATCCAAAACCCCCGAAAGGAAACAGGGAGGGGCTGGCTGCTGCTCCTTCTCTTCTCTCTGATGAGTGTACGCACACACCCACGAACACACGCACGCACACACACACAAAAAAAAAAAACAACAACAACAGAACCAGCGAGGAAATGGAAAGAGTCGGCGATGGGAAGGAGGAGGGGCAGAGAGTCAGCGATGACAGATACAGACACAGATATATATATATATATATATGGATATTTTTGATGGAGGTTGAAAGAAGAGGAAGAAAAGGAGCAAGAGAGAGACACACACACACAACAGCGAGGGGCACAGCAACGGTTTTGACTCGGTCCGCTGAGTTGTCTGTGATATCTTTTGTGTGTGTGTGTGAAATGGACTCGTTCGTGCCTCTGATCCACAAAACGTCTGTTTCAGTGGTGTCGCGGGAGTAGAAGGCCCGGGGTGCTTGTGGAGAAGACACTGAGGGGGGGGGGGTAAGCGCTTCGGTGGTCACTGCGTGGCAATCGAGGTGTCGCGAGCAAGACGCAGTGGGTGGTGTCTCCCTGTCGTTTTCTGATCAATGGCGAACGTTCGTGCGCTTCTCTTTTTCTTTTTTTTTTTCGCAGTTGTGCGTCTGCGTGCAGCGCGTCTGTGCCCGACTTCGGCGCTTCGCTCCGTTCGTTGCGCCTCCTCGTTCGTACGCGCGTGTGTCGTGACGAGCACCAAAAAAAAGGCACAAGCGAAAGAAAAGGTCGGTCAGTCGTGTAAGCGCGCGCACAGGAGTGTGCGTGTGCTGAAAAGCAGGCAACGCGGTGAGACTTCACAAGGTGAAGGCTATGGGGAAAAAAAAGGGTGAGGCTCAAGCACTGCTGCCTTGCTGAGTTGCAACGCGCGAGAGTGCACAAACGGGTGCGCACACCGAAACAGAGACAGCGCCACGATGGGGAAACGCAGTGCGGAGGAAGGGGGATGGAAGTAGAGGAACGGTGAAAACACTTTTGAATGTAAAACTAAAAGGGAGCGGCACAACACAGAAGCAAGAAAAAAAAAGAAAGCATCGATCCAACCCGGGGCCGACTACGGACGCGCGTACTCGCTGATGACAATCACACGCGCGCACACACAGACACAGACACAGAGGGAGAGGGAGAGAGAGAGAGCAGAAAAGGCAGAAGGGAGAGAAAAACGCTCGCGCGCTCAAACTATGATTCGAGCGCAGATATAAAAAAAGAGAGAGGGAAAAGAAGTAGTATGCGTGGGTCGGTGTCCACGACAGATGTATGAGTTTCTGTCGGCGCGTCGAATCGATGCAACCCTTTCCTATCGGTCAAGCGAACCAAGATCAATGAAAAAGAAAGAGGGGCTCTCTCTCGTTTTTGTTTTGCTGCCTCTCAGTTGATGGAATGCGCAACGACGACAACGACAACACAAGTAGACAAAGAAAAAGAAACCACAGAAAAAAAAAAAAACTGCGCACCACGCTCGACTACGCTTTCGCTTTTCCTCACGTGACGCTTTGGTACTCCCTGTTCCTCTGCTTCTCCGCACCCGCCTGCGCACACGCGGACAGAAACGCGTAGAAATACGCAGAAAGAGAAGGCTAGCGGAAGCGCGTGTCTCGAGACAACGCCACCGGCCTCTTGCTTTCCGCTGCTCGTTTCTCGGTGTTGACGGCAATGAGAGACGAGAAGAACGGCCCCCCTTCCACTTTGATTGGAAAATGCGCGCCGAGTTCTTTTTTCTCCTGATGGCCGTCGTCTCTTCTCCCACTCGCTCGCTGTCAGCTAACCGCCGCGGCAGCCGCAAGAAAAAAGGGCAGAAGAGGGTCGCAGGGCAGCGGGACGACGGCAACGGATGTCGGAATGATGGCAGGCAAGAGAGGGAGAGAAGGAAGCGCCTCGTCTCGCTGGCGGTGGTGATGAGCGGTGTAGCGTGTGAGAGCGACGCAGAAGAGAAGCCCAGCACACCAACGATGAGAGAGAGAGAGAGGTGGCAGCCCTCGTAGGAAAGCCAAAAGGCTGAGATACAGTGGAAAGAAAAGAGAGACGGAACAGTGCAGAGATGAACACCGTGTAACACACACACAGATGAGGAAGAGGAACCTAAAACAAGGAACGAGTAGAACAGAAGCGAGAGAGGGGGAGGGAGAGAGATACGCAAGAGAGTTTACGTCAGCACCGGCGCACGTAGAGCGCGTCGTCGGTACCAAGAGAGAAACACAGGCGCAGAGCGTTGAAGGAGAAAGGAGCGGTGAACACAACAACGGGACAAAAAAAAAACGCGACAACGTAAGGCGGTGTGAGGAGGGGACTACGGATGAAAAAAAAAAAGAACAGAAGACCTACATATATGTGTCTATATAGAGAGAGAGAGAGGGGGAAGCAGCCGCGAAAATAAGGCACAACACGAGAAATAACAGAAGGGGCGGTATGCCAAATCCGAAAGAGCGCGCTAAAGAAGAAGAAACACGCCTCAAGTACCAAGTAGTGATGGAGATGAGATGGAAAGAAGGGAGGAGGGGTGGTGGTGGTGAGATGAGTGGGCACACACACACACACACGCAAGTTCACCCGCGAACGAGATAGGAATAATAGTAAGAAAGGGTGAAATACAAAAAGAGGAATAAAAATTTTGGAGGAGATGTCTGAAACACGTCAAGTAGAACCGGAGAACCAAGAGCCCTACACAACGCTATGGGAAGGCGGCGAGCAAGAAAACGGAGACACGCTTGCGAGGACAACCAAAAGAAAAGGGAGACAACACAGTAAAAAGATGGCGCTGGGTCCACCATACAACGCGAGAGAGAGGGCGCAGACACACACACACACACAGAAAACAATACAAAAAACGGAAGAGGGGAAAAAAAAATCGGGCTATCGGCCTGTCCGAGCACAGAGGCCAACGCCTAGAGAGACTGAACAAGAAGCGGAGGGAGTTACGGAACGAGCAGTAAAGAAAAGCGGGCAAGCACGTCAGGATGTGTAGGACGAAGACACACAAAGAAGGGCGAAAGCCGGAGCAACGCACCAGCACACGGAAACCAACACAAGCGCACACGCGACAACGCAAACGTGCTATGGGCCACACACGCACGCACACAAGCCGGAAAAAAAAGAAGAAGCAGCAGGGATTGAGATCGAAAAGGCAGAGCGAGGCGGCGTGATGTACAGGCCGAATCAAGAAACAGAAACACGATGAAGCACTCAGTTCTCCCAGCAGCAACGGAAGGAGAAGGGACAGAGGCGCCAGGGGGGAGGGGAGGGGAGGGGGGATAGAGAGGGGAGGGTTTGGAAACCAGCGCCGCTCAGACAGGCAGACAAAATGGGGGAAAAAAAACGATGGAGAACAGCCTGCAGAGGGGGAGAGAACACTTGCGGATAGAAAAATGGGTCTTGCAAGGAACGTCGGATTGCAGAGGGGAGAAACTTTGTGTGCTTTTCACCCTCGGCGTCGGTGGTTCTCTTGATGGCGCCGGCACCTCAACTTGTGCGTGACCCCGACGTGTGTCTGGCCAAGATGAGAGGGACACGAGGGGCGGGGCGGAGCGGAAAGGTGGCAGCTCGAATTGCTTCACTTTTCCTGCAGACCCTCCCAACGTGAACGTCACCTTGCGTGCTGTTTTCCTTCGTTGGTTGGCTGCAATCAGTGTCTGTAAGCCCCAGCCTTTGTCGGCGTTACTGAGCAACAGAGGGACGAGAGCGCGGGCGAGGAAGAGAGCGGAAGGGGCAATACACCTGTTCGGCCCCGTTACGATCTCTCTTTTTCTTGTTACTTCCTCTTTTCCCGATGTGTGGCTTTCAATTACCTGCTTGAGCGGTGATGCGTGCTTGTGCGTGTGTCGTCCTCCTCTTTCGACTGTAGCTTCGTGCAACGAGCGTGTGGAGAGCACAGAAGCAGAGGGAGGGGGAGGGGGCAAGTTGGAGGTGAGTTGGACGAGCGTACGAATGGGGGATGTATGCCCCGTACGTGTAAAGCAGATGTGCGCACTCACACAGACACGGGCAGAGACAATCCAGCAACAGAAACGAAATGTGTATAGACAGATATACAGATAGAGATATATGTATGTATATATCTCTAAAGACGCTCGTCGCCAACGCTGCGATGCCACGGCGCGAAAAAAAAAAAGAGCAAGAGAACACAACGGTGAGCGAGTGAGAGGGCGGAAGATAGATTGGTGGGGCGTATTGCTTGCTTCTTTGGGTGCGCGTGAGCAGGTGTATGTGAAGGAGGGAGCGGGGGGATGGGGTGCCGTGGCGGGGGTGTAAGCGGCAAGAGGAAAGGAACACCAAGTAAAGAAATGAGTTAGGCATGTGTTTGCGGGGGGAGGGGGCAGTACGGCCCGATGCAGCACTGTCCCAGCGGCAGGCATCCTGTCATGTGAGGCCGGGTGGAGGAAGGAGAACCAAAACGCACACACGTACACGTTGTGTACGCTCGTCGTGTTTCAGGACGCGAGCATAGAGCGGCACTGCACCTCTAGTGGCACGTGTACGCGGCTCATTGCTTGCATCACCACGGGTTTTGCTGCTGGCCTGCCAGCGCTCAAAGCATTTATGTGCAGAGACCTCAAACTCAATTTTTCTCCTTCAGTGTGTCGTTCTACTACGAACGTGTCAGCCAATAGACGCATACACACAACCACAGCTCACCTGCCTCTGCTGCACTGCGGCTGAATCCTGGTCGCCTAGGACGAGCCGTCTGCCGCCGAATCGGGGCGATGCACCTAGCGGGCCCATCTCGTCCCTTCTCCACGTACGTGCTGCGCGATTCCCACCACACGGACTCCGGGTGCACTGCACGCCTCGATCTGAGTGGGCCGCCTTCAGGGTCCTGCTCCAGGGGGCGGAAGCGGTGGCGTCTGTCGTGCGGGCACTAGCGGGTGGCCCAGGCGCGTGCCGGATGAGCTCAAGGGGGAAGCTGGCCAGGCGCCTGTCAGGGCCCTCTGAGCCCCTGCGTCCTGCCTGTATGCCACGCCCCCGCCCTCAGTCGCCCCAAGCCGCGGCACCCCATAATACGGTGCGGCGGCTCGCCACACGGGAGTCTGGAGGACTCGCTGGCGCCACGCGGGATGCTCTCGTCACGCTTCCGGCGCCTGTGCCTCATCGGCCCAGCCGGTCGGACGTGAGATATGCCGCGCATGTCGCGCACACGCACCTTTGGGCTGATTGGCGTGGATCCCTTCGCGTCTTTTCCGCCCAGCATTCGTGCCCCTCTCGCCCCTCGGTGCTTTGTCTGGGCGTGAGGCACCACGCCAGCCGTGCTCGACAGCGCGTGCGCACAGGGCGCTCGCATTTTGCGCCTCATGCGGCCAGCTTCAGGACGACGTTGTTGTCTGGGGATGCGGAGGACGCTGTCTTCACCTTCCACGTCCGCCGAGGTCATGAGGGGCGTGCGTCTGGATGGCTGGCCCGCATGTGCCTGGGCAGGTTGGACGCTGCCATGAGTCTGTCGCGGCATGGGGTACTCCACCTCTTGAGTCCACACGCCCTTGACAGGGAGTGGGTGTTTCAAGTGGAAAGGGCCCGTGCAAAAACATGTGCCGGCGTACAAAAAAGCCATTGCTTGCGCATGCGCACACACCCAAGCAGCATCAAGCATGCAGAATTCCGCATAGGAGAGGGCTCTGCTTATAGCGACACCTCCACATCGTCTTCACTATTAATGGTGGTGGTCGCTTTCTGCCGTACGTGACAAGCTCCGTCGCTCACGCAAGGCAACCACAAGAGAAAAGAGATGGACTCTGGTCAGCGGTGAAGAGGCAGAACGAGGTGTGGGTATCGAGAGACAGAGAAGTAGAAGGGGAGAGCCCTGCGGAGGCACACAAAACAACAACAGGCACACAGCACATCAACGGAAGAGAATTCAGCCCGCGCATCCCCCTGTTGCGCACATTGTCCTGGTGAGCATAAGCGAGGGGAGGAGGGAAGCGCTACGTCAGACTTGGGAGAAGCCCAAGCCACCGTGATGGCACGGCATGTGGCAGACGGACTGTAAATACAGAGATACATGCACACACACACACACACACGCATACACACACACACACACACACACACACATATATATATATATATATGTATATATAGAGGGAGGGAGAGAGATGTGGGTGGGCGTGGGTGTGTGTTGGGCACACAAGCAAAAAGGCACAGAGCGGCGCACATCGGCACGCCCACGCCCTAAACGTCGATGACCTTCACCTTGTCAGCGGTCGTTGCAGCGTGATTGGGCCCGAGAGTGCCGGCACGTGGTGCCACTGGTCGTGATGCGGGGAGGGGGAGGGGGGGGGAGTGCGCCTGTCTCGGTCTTCGTATCTCTGCTGCTTGTCTTTCCCTTTCCACACACCACCGCGTCTGCGCGCTGTCGTTCATTTTCACCGCATTTTTCTTCTTGTTCATCCACTATTTCCTTACTCCGCTCCCGCTCAGTCGATGCTCCCCGCCTTCCCCCCTCAACGCCGCAAAGGACTGGCATCGAAGGCAAGAGAACAGCGCCACAGTGGTGCCCACCTCCTGCGATGGTGCTGACTTTCTTTTCTAACAAGTAGAGAACTCAGAGAAACACGGAGGCAGAGAAGACCGCAGAGGCGCACACAACCATCACGGGATGATGTAAAGAGGGGGAAGGTTTCGGACGAGCGGAAAGCGGCCCGCCGCGCGCCGCCGACGCTGCTGAGCTAACGCTAGCTATTTTCCTGTTGTGCATTCGCTGAAGAGTGCTTGCGAATGTGCGTGTGTGTCTGCGGAAGTGGTGAGAGCTCAGCTCACGGCTTCGCAGACACGGAAAAGCACAGAGAAAATCAACAGTGGCTCCACCTCGCAGTATTACACCCGCCGGCAGACAAACTCTTAGTACATAGACCCCTCCGGTGGCTGCACCAGCTTGCGGTTCTGTGGCTGCGCCATCTCCTTCCGCAGCTCCGACAGGCACATTTCCATCGTTGTTCGGCGGTCCCAGCACCTGAAAACGTGGAACCTCTCGCGATTCACCGTGCCATCGGGGTCGACGCAGGGCAGGTTCACCTTGCTGAGGAAGCGGATGTGCGGCGGCACTTTCGGGTAGTTCTCATCGCAGTAAATCTCAAGCGACAGAATGCGGTACTCGAAGGCGGTGCTAGGGGGACCTACAATGGTGCCGTTCCAGTAGTGGAAGAAGATGTCAGCCGTGTCACGCAGACCCACAGAGACGTTTTGGTTGCTTCCCGTGCCCTTCTCGCCGGTCTCTAGCTCCTCCAGCAGGCGAAAGTTACGCGGCACCTCGACCATCGTCGTCGGCTTTCGGGGCAAGTGCAAGTGAATATGTTGTCTGAGGAAAAGGCCACCGAGGGAGGAGAGCTCACACCAGTGCAGCAACAAGAGCGCACGGCAGCCAAAATGACGGAAGCCGCAGAGGAGGGAGGCAGTGGAGGGGTGTCGTAACACGCACACGAGAGGGGACTGCAAGACAACCACGTCACTCCGAGAGAAAACTCTGAAAACAAAGGATCGAGTCGGGGTGGGGACGGAATCGCGCGTAAGGTCGTAAGTGGCGGAAAGAAAAGAGATGTGGCAAAGCTGAGTTGCTGCGGGGCAAACGAATACGCATGCGGGGCGCGCCCACCGCAGCGCGCATGCAGAGAGGGGGAGGAAGAGACGAGTTACGGCGAGGATGGAGGTGGGAGCATGGTCAGCACAACGACTACGCCTTTCCTAGACCGGATGTAACGACGAGCGCGCGGTCTACCGCCACAAGACGCAGCAATGCAGCTCTTTCCGCAGGGCCGAGTGGTTGTTGCCGATGCGACGCAGCGCTACAGCGACGGCTCCCCCTTCGCTCAAAAAGGCAGCGCAAACACCCAAACGGAGTGTCCGCTGAGGCCGCCGCCGTGTGCGAAGACCCGCGCCGCCGCCCACGCGCCGCGACCGCGAAACTGGAGACAACTATAACCGCTTCTGTTTTCTTTTACTGTCTCTGATACTTTGTTTGCCCTCATGACAAGGGACGCCTCAGCGTGGCATCACAGGGTCCGGGGACCCCACTCTGCGTGTGGGTGGGTGGGAAGCCAAAGCAGCCAGTATACCTGCCCATGCCGAACCACTTCGGGTGGTGACAGGGGTTCCCGTGCCCACGACGCAGGGAAGTAAGAGCAATGCATCGCCGCTGATGTCGGCGGTCAGGCTCTGGAGGGCGTTGCGTCGGAGCGACCGACGACAGTGCACACGCTTGTGCCATCCATGTGGTGGGCGAGGTCTCCGCGTGACTGGAACGCATCCCGCCCGACGCTCACTGCCTACTGGTGTGGGGGGCCTGGGCCCCCCCCACCCCTCCGAGGGGCGCAGCAGGTGGCGACCTGCAGAGATGGTCTGCGTAGAGTTTGAGGCGGGGGCCGTGCTCAGCTGACGGAGTCGGCGCACTGCCGTACCGGCGTGTGTCTGCTGCTGCTTCTGCGCACCGCGCGGATGTGTGGTGGCTGCGGCAGGGCGAGGAGGGGGTGGGAGAGCGGCGTTGAACTCATTTTGTATGGAAGAGAGCGCACACACCTTGTCCGGGAAGCAAAAAGATATTTTGTGTTTGGTGGTATCTCCAACGTTCACATCGTGGCCCTCCCCGCCACGCCCTTCCATGACGCGAGTGGCAGCGACAACAGCCTCCTGCCCCTCCTCTTCCTGCCTCGTCTCATCCCTGTCGTCGACGAGGGTCCATGTGCACACGCACACACCGCAGAAAAAAGGAGAGTAGCGAAGGCGGCCTCGCGCCATGTCTTCTCTCCGCGTGTTTTTCTTCTTTTCTTCTTTCACAGTTTTCGCATGTGTGTGTGTGTGTGTGTGTGTGTGTGTGTGTGTGTGCTGTCTGGAAAGCAGTGGCCGAGACGAGAGAGCGAGAGCGGGGCGGGAGAGAAGGCGAAGGAGAAATAAAAGTTGGAAAAAGCGCCAAGAGGGGCGCACGGAGTCGAATGACCGTGTTGGTAAGAGGCACCACGACAACAAAAGCAAGACAACGTGGCATCCCTGAGCCTGCCCCGCCCACCTCACCCTCTCAGTTCCCTTGACCCACCAACCAACACTCACGCACTCGGCTACATGGCACACGCAAGTGCGCGCTGCCGTTGCCAGCAGCCAACCGCAGCAACAGCGCCGGCCAGGGAGCGAAGTACACGGAGACGTACGAACAAGATGACGGCAAAATAAGAACAACAACAACAGAAAACACGTTTATAAAAATACAAAAAAGAAGCACCGAGCAAAATGAGCAAGGCTAACACGATAACCGAGGGCAGTACAAGGACGCAGCGCACACACACACACACACACACACACGGAAGCGACCTCAGACAGAACGGGGAAAAAAAATGCCAGCAAAGATGCGCAGCACAACACCAGCAAAAACGCAGAGAAGGAAGAGGAGAAGGGAGGGGAGGGGGCAACTCTAAAGAGAGAGGGAGAGATGATCAGATGCAGCGCATACAACTGCACAGGACAGCGGACACGGATAGAGAAGAAAAGGAAGGAAGCGCGGAAAAAAAGCGGCGGGAGCGGAAGCAAGGTGATATGCAAGCACGGCGGCGGCAGCACACACATACTCGCGGGAGAACACCGAGAGCCGACGCCAACGCCCTCTCTGTACTTCTGAATTCTGCGCCCTCTCACTTGCACATCTTCTCTCACACAAGACAGGAATCAACAACCAAGAAAAGCTTCTACGACTAGAGAATACAGGTACATGTCACCATCTCTTGTCTGCCTGGCGAGCCCCCGTATAGTGCCCTACTCCCTGCGCCGCGTCTTGGCACCGCCTCGCCGAACACCTCCGTCTTGGCAGCTTCGAGAACAATGGAAAAAAGGAGCAACACCGCATACAGTCAGAGAACGGGCAAGGCGAGAGCAGAGATGCTGACGCGAAAAGGTAATAAAGGCAACAAAGACGCTATCTCATGATGCAATGCGCCGCTGCGCGGCTACTCCTCCATCGGCTCCCCATCGGGGTAGAAGGTTTCGTCGCTGCCGTCTGGCCGAACCATCTTGTAGATGCCGTCCGGGTACAGAATCTCCTTGCTGCCGTCTGGCAAGTGCTTCTCTGTCTGCCCAGTGGAACGGAACTCGAAGGCCTGCACACCGTCCGGCATCTGCGTGTGCATCGTCTGCGCCGCGTCGTACCAATAGGTGCTCTTTCCGGAGGGAAAAGTGCACTTGACGTCGCCATTCGTGAAGTGCAGCGTCGTGTGTCCAGATGGCAGCACGACCTTCACCGTGCCGTTCGCGTAGTGGATTTCCCGCTTGCCACTGCGGTACAGTACCTCCTTCTTGTTCGAGTTGTCGCCCAGAGCCGTCTGCGACACGACGTCGTCGTCGCAAAATTTCTCCGTCGGGAACTCCTCCATGTCACCAATCAGGTCCTCCCGAGTGGGGACGTGGTGGCGCTTTAGCGGCACCGGCGGGTGCACCGCGCTGACGGAGAGGCGTCGTTTGGCAGATAATGCGCCGGACTGCATGCGCGGCGTGTGAACCGGGTGCCCCGACATCTTCCGCTCATCCACCGGCTTCTCTGCAGCTGCTGCAGCCTTTCGCAGATCCTCTTCCTCACGCCGGCGGCGCGCCGTCGCGGCGGCGGCGGCGGACACAGCAACGCGGTGCCGCGCCTTTTTCTCCTGCTCTTCCCTCTTGCGGTCTGCGATATATCGCTCACGGTGCCGCTTCCGCTCCTCCATCGCCTGTTCCTCGGCCTGCATGCGGTTCTGCATCTGCCGATTGCGCTTCTCGCGCGCCGCCGCCTCGCTGGACGCGGCACGGGGGGTGAAGTCCATGACAGCAAGAGTGGCCGCTCGTGAAGCCCGCCGCTCCCCCACCGCGGCTGCATCGTTGTCTTCTTCATCGCCGCCCTCATACGAGGCCGAGGAGGCGCGCTGAGCGGAGGGATCGAGAGAGACGGACAAGGGAGAGCTGCTGCTCTGTCGCGTCGTCGGTGAGGCGGACGCGCCTTCGAGGCACTGCAGCTGCTGCTCCTTCGCCATGGCGAGCAGTTCGGCGTTGCGGCGCGTCAGGGAGTCGATGTCGCGGCGCATGCGGGCCACCTCCGCCTTGTGTATGCTGTGCGCCTCGCGCATCGTCGACGTGAGGTCCTCGAGCTGAGTGCGCAGCGAGTCGTTCTCCTGCGACAAGCGGCGGTTTGTCTCACGCTCCGCCGCGAGCAGCGCCGACGCGTTCTTCAAGCGCTCCTCTGCCGCGCGCAGATCCTTCTGAGCATCGCGCTGCTCGCGTGGGCGGCGGTCACCAGCGTCAGCGCGCTCATCCTCCATCTGCTGCCGCGCACCATATCGGTACGACTCGAAGCGCTGCTTTTCACGATCGAGCTGCTGTCGTGCGTCCGCGTAGTGATTGCGCTCCTTCTGCGCAGCCTTGATTTCCTGCTCCAAGCTCGCGATGAGCTCGTCCTCCTCGCGGATGCGACTGCCCGCCGGTGAGTGAGCGTCAGAACCTAGGGCGGGGTCGCGCGTATAGGGCGGTCGACGGAAGTAGTTGCGATCCTGGCCAGACGATGGCGCGGCGCTCGACTCCTCGTAGTTGAGAGAAGCGTAGCGCGGCGCCCCCATGGCGGCGCTCCGCGGGGTGAGTCCACCGTACCGTCCCAAGTCGGCCCCATTGGTGTCCGAGCCACGGCTGACGGACCGGCCAATGCCACTCGACAGTGCCGCAGCACCCCCGCTGTAGGAATCGCTATAAGATGTCTCGAAGTAGTTGCCCGCCGGATGCTCCACCTCCGTGCGTGTCGGAGCCTGCAGCAGCGGCGATGGTGGGATGTCAGGGTTGACCCACTCCGGCTTCTTGGGGTTCGCTGCGCGAGCAGGTTGGCGTCGCTGCGGCGGCGCCCCGGCTGCCGGCTTCTCTGTCCCACTAGATGCGTTGGTGTTGGGTGGAGGTGCACTCACCGCACGCGTGGGCGGAGGTGCCTTGCGGGAACAGCCACTACCACCTCCCCGAGCGGGTCGTGACTCTTGGCATTGCGCATGTCGTAGGCGATAGCCTCGCGCAACGCCTTGGAGTCACGGCGCTCCCGATTAATGTTGGCGCCGTCGGCGCCATTAGAGGCGTTCTTCGACGGCGATTCTGCCGTGGCGGCCGAGTACGACAGACGCCCCTCATCGCGCCGCAGGAACTTGAACGACTCCTTCGGCTTGGGCTTCTGCCCTGCAAACACGGAGACGCGCGACATGGGCGCGAAAGAACGACGCGAAATAAAAACAATTAGCAAGGAGAGCCACAAACAAGCAGCAAAGAAAAAAAGGGCAGCACACGCCGCGAGGCCCAACGAGGGCAGCCGAGGGGCGGGACAGCGAGAGCGATGGGGAAGAGGGACGGATATGAGAGAAGCACAAGACGGCGTCGCCCTCTTCTTGATCGTCCTCAGTCACCACTCCCGCTGTGGCAGCCTCTGCACCTGCGTGGGCGTGTGCGTGCGCGCGTGTGTGTTTGTGAGTGGTGTGCGCTGGGGGGCCGCTCTCCTTCCTCTACAGCGCAGGAAAAGGAGGACACAGACCTGTTTCTTTACTGTATTTTTCCCTTTCTGTTGGTGTTTTGCTCTGTCGTCCCCTCCGTTGAACTACGTTCGTTAGATGGATGAAAGCACTTGGCCACCGCCACCGCGGGTGCGAGGGTGGAGGGAAGAGGGGTCGGTGAGGCCGGGGAAGGGGGGGGGGGGAAGATGGTGCAAGCAGAGAGAGGGGTGGTTTCGATGCGCCGCTCCAGTGTTGTTTTGAGAACTACACTGTGCGCATGTGTCCTTCACAGTTCAGATGCACAGCGCAGCGACACGAAGGCTGCCGTACACTCGTGCGGCAAAGCGGGGGAAGGACTGCAGGCCCATGACTCATCACGAGCCGAGGGCACTAAAGACGGCTGATGAGACGCCGGCACCCACCGCTGCTAAGGATGAGCCAACGATTGCACCTCCAAAAAGGGGTATTGCCCCACCTGCCACACACACAAAAGCCACCGCTGCTCGGTTGTGGCACTGGCGCGAAAAACCCTCAGCCAGCAGCACGAGGGGGGAGGGGGCAAGAAGAAGAGAGACCCATGCGCATCCCTACCTAGTCTGCTGTGCGGAGGGCTCCGAAAACGTAAACGAGAAACACCAACGCAAATTACTCAGACACGCAGAGCCCTGACAGACTCAATGAGGCTGTCGTGCGTACTCTGCCGGTCCACAGCCCCCTTCGAGAGGGTGAAGATCGAATGGACGAAGGCGCAGAAGTCGTAGTCTATGCAAAATAAAGGAACACCAAAGCAAGGAGGTGCGAGCAGAGAATACCGCACAGCGCTCATCCGCCTCGGAGACGCGGGCACACGCACAAACTGTTAGACACGCCTCTCCACACACACAAGCGCATCTCAGCCATGATGTACGCGGAGCACTCCTCCTCACAGGCACATACCCACCCACCACGATAAGGCAGTCGATGATACACTCTATGCGACCACACACACACACACACACACACGAGAAGGCCAAAGGTAAACCTCATGTTCGCAGCAACACCGCGGCCTTTTCCGCACATGGTGCCCCCGATCAGTACGTGTGCACGTTCGCAGAAGAGCAGCACGTCGGCTGACACCTCGAATCTCGGACGCCGCCCTGTATTACCTACGCACTGATATCCGAGCAACCGCCTCTCATGCCTGCACTACATATACCGGTCAACGTAGCGACCACCCTTGCGAGGCATCTTGGAAAGCGAATTTGCTATCTCGGAACCCGTTTCCACCGCCATCGCCGCAGCACTGGTCACCCTATCTCCAGCAACGCTGCCCTCCGCCGGCGGCTTTGGCACGAAGGCCAGAAGGAGACAAGCAAACACGTAGTAAATGCTGAGAAGCACCATCACACACACCAGCAGCGGGTTCGCGATGAGCCACCAGAGTGGCACGTACGCTGTGGGCTGGACGCTGCTTGAGTGAAGCCACAGCGTGTCTTGCGACGTCGCGTGCTCTTGCACCGCGCTTGTGTGCCGGCTCGCCATGTCCTGCGCGATGGACTCCATTCGCTGCACAGCCGCTGAGGTGGTGTCCGCCACGCTGTTCACGACAGTTTTGATCTCTGTCGAGTGTGTCGTGAGATGTGTCTGCAGCGTGGACTCCACTTTCGCGTGGTAGGAGGGGATGAGTCGCTTCTCGGCGGCTGACACGTTTTCTACAAGTGCCGTCTGCACGGCCGTCTTCAGCTCCACGACAGAGCGGCTCGTTGCCGCCTCCACCAGCTGCGACGCACGAACGCCTTCCTCGTTTTGCTGAGAAGCTATGCGCATCATCGTGGCGTCCAGCAGTTCCTGGACGTCGGCCAAGGAAGGAAGCCCGCTCGTGTTGCCCCCCACGTCGTCGATCTTCGCCACGAGCGACTGCACCGCCGCCGCGATGTCGCGCTGCAGCAGCTGCCCCTGAGTGCTAAACTCTTGTATGCCCTTCTGCATCTCCTCCTGCACCCGCTGCACCTCTGCCTGCACGACGGACTGCATCGTCACAGGCCCCGTGCCTGTCGCACTGGTTTCGCGCACAAGAGCCGCTTCCTCCTCCTGGAGTTGCCGCAGCCCCGCAAGTTCGTCCTGAAGCTCCTCGGCGGCAGCGCTTGCGCTCTTGTCGGCCGACACGAACGCGAGGTCGCTGATGAGTTGAGTGACGCGGCGAAGACGATCCCGCGTAGCTGTGCGAATGCGAGTCTGAGCCCGCTGCTGCTCCTCAGAGAATCCAACAAGCGCCGGGGACGGCTGGAGAAGCTGCACAGACACGTGCTGCTCCTGGATTGCCTCCTGCATCGCCGCCATTCGGGCCAGTAGGGCGTCAGTGCGCTGCGCTTGTCCCTTTTCGCTGCCAGAGACGGATTCGCGCAACGCGGTCAGCAGTTCCTCCTTGTGTGCCTGCGCCATAGACTGGATGGAGCCCTGCACGCTGCTCAGCTGTGCCCTCATCTCTGCACTCGTGGCGGTGTCACGCACGGCCTCCATGAGCCGGGCGTCGCGGCCGTCGAGCGACTGTGTGAGAGATGTGAAGCGATCATGAAAAAGCGCCTGCAATGTGTCTCTCTCTGACGTCTGTGCCGCGGCCGCTGCGGCAGAGGCGCTGCGGAACTGCTCGCTGGCCTCCTGCAGACGCGTCAGCACTGACGAGACGTCGGCAGTGCGGCTAACTTCATCCAGCCGTTCCTCGAGTCGGCGCAGTGC